>CM017908.1:22340848-22423348 GCA_008369825.1 Triplophysa tibetana
CACACACTCTCTCTCTCACACACACTCTCTCTCTCTCTCACACACTCTCTCTCTCACACACTCTCTCTCTCTCACACTCTCTCTCTCTCACACTCTCTCTCTCACACACTCTCTGATACTAAAAACTGGAGAGCAGTCAGTAGGAGGAGAAGATAACTGCTTAGTGATAAAAAGGGAAGAGAGAGACGCTCACCAGATACCGTCTGACCAGTCTCTCTCCATGCGTGAAACACAGCTGATTACACATTTGCTCCAAACTTATGTACCAATGAGTTCATTTTGCAATTATTTACAAGATATTTTAATTTATAAATATAATTATAATACTTGCTAAGAATTGTTCCTACCACTTGTGTGTTTGATGAAAATGTAAAGTTATGAGCTTTTGAGCATGCAGGCTAACGTATGATTGCACTGGGCTAAAAGCAAAGATTAATGTGTAGTTTGACCTTTCACCAGAGTTTGATTGACAGGCAATCTGACCAATCACAATGCAGACATATGACATTATTATTCCACAAACAAACAAACTAGATAGTTGCAAACTTTTACGTTGAATTCGTGCTATAACTTGAACAGATGATGTGGTTTACATACACTGTGTGCTGCTTAAACTGAGACAAAATAGTTTTTATTGTTTGAATTTATTGAATTCCGTGAAAATGTCAACCTTACCAAGTTTTACCAGCGTTTTTTAATATGGTTACAGCCAGTGTTGCCACAGTTACTTTGAAGAAGTAATCTGATTACTGATTATACCTCGAAAAAGTAACTTAGTAACTGTACAGATTACTGGATTTTAAAAGTAACTTAGTTAGATTACTCGTTACTTTATCAGTTACATTCATCAGCTGCTGCCAACACCCCCACTGCCTCAACATAAAAATGAAAATCAGTTTTGCCAACACTCACTTTATTGGAAGTGTATTTTTTTAACAGTAATGTCAACAATGTATCTCCTGACATTTTAAGTTGAATTTAAAGACTATTTCCTTAAAAATGTTAAAATAATATAAAGATTTTCTTGATTTCACTAAACGGTCAAATTAGTCTTTCTTGACCTGACATATTCAACTGTTAACACTTTAATAATGGCAAAACATACTATTTATAATCTACATTATTTATAAATGTAACTATTAATTTCTTTTTATGTTAACATTGTTGTGGCAAGGGGGGCGTGGTTTAGTGACGTCTGCACCGGACCTGGGAGAGACCCGGGGAAAACGGTAAGCAAATGGGTCGATTGCAGATTAAGATCACCTGCGTCTTGTTTCAGTGATTGGCGAGGAGACTGCTTAAAGGCTGGCAGTCTCAGAGGAGAAGGGAAGAGAGACACGGAGTAAGAGACGTGGAACGATCGGGAAGTCGGAAGCGATATCCCGGAAGCGATATCCCGGAAGCGATATCCCGGAAGCGATATCCCGGAAGCGATATCCCGGAAGCGATATCCCGGAAGCGATATCCCGAGAAAGGCTGACGAGAAATCTTTGTTGTGTTTATTATTGAAAGTGCGCAGTGGCGCTAAGTTTGTGTTAGGTTCTAAAATAAAGTAAACCTATCTCTCAGTCTACGCCGACCCCGCCTCCTTCCTTCCTTACACTTACGAACATTCTCTACAATTGTCTATTAACATGTTTTATGAACATTGAACCTGTTGTTCACAGCATTAGAGCAGCAAGGAGTGGTTTTACACAACAAGTGTAAAAGGCACGAAACGAGAGCGAGTCAAGCGTGTTTAAGGGAAGCATTCGCATCCGCTGTTTCGAATAAATGATCCACCCGTCACCCACCCGCCCGCACGTATAATTTTCTCTGATATAGACATCCGCACCAGACACGGACCCGATCGTCATTTAAATTACTCAGTACATTTTCTAGCACTTTTTTGTCTATAAATACTTAAATCTAATATTTCGATTTAGCACACACATGATGTACTATGTCGTTGCACTGTCGTTGCATATTACATACCCAGCACTTGATTCATCCTTGTTAACCACTTCGCTAAAACGCTCCCACACGGTACTTTTCTTTTCTACCTTTTTAATTCTCCATTTTTACATTCTCTCGGATCTGTTTTGCCTCCATCTCTGCTTTAAGAAATAGACCGTCCTCTACCGCATTTCTATTAAATTACTGCAAATTAGCGCCTGATGAAAAATGCACTTAAAACACATTCGTATTTTTAGAGAAATGTTGTTAATATTGTATATGATATCATCCATCCGCGACCCACCCTCAATTAATCTGATTGTATTTTTTGAATACCCGACCGCGGATCATCCGCAGCGCCCGCGGATTTAACCGCCATCCGCGCATCACTACTGCCCGACGAACTTCTTCAAGTCTCCCCCACTTACTGCTTTTGCACCAAAGTCCAGAATTTGATGTTCTGGTGGTGGGGGACCTGCTGCTCTCTGCTTCGCAACACCTGGCATGACTTGCTCTGTAAATTGGACTGTGCAGTGCTTCGACTCCAATTGTTTCTTCAAATTTGACGTAGTGTTTTTGTAGCTAGATAGCACTTTGTCGACAGCACAGAGAATACAACGAACCTTAATAATGTCATCTAGCGGACACAAACTCGTGACTGTATTACCTGCTAGAAACACGCATCTCTCTCCTCCCTCCATTGTTGTTTACATTTGCGTCGCTGCGTGGTAGGGGCTATTACACGTGAATTGTCCTCGTGCTGAAAACGTGACTTGTCGCATACTGCTACGTGACTACACTCCCTGAGACGCAAGAAGAAAGCAAAAAATATATATTTTTACCAAGGAAAATGACAAAATAGTAACGCACAGTGACTTGGATAAATAACTTTAATCTGATTACTGGTTTTGGAAAATTAACGCGTTAGATTACTCGTTACTGAAAAATGTGGTCAAATTAGACTAACGCGTTACTTAGTAACGCGTTACCGGCATCACTGGTTACAGCACAGATTTAAGATTTGGTGGTTCAGATACTCATGTGAGATCTCTCTACAAATCTGTAAAGCATTTGCTTTATTTATAGTTCATGATTTATTTTTCATAGTCAGGTAAGAGCCATTTTCAGGATTGTCACATCCATAACGCTTCATATTCCTCATAAATGGACACATGAAAAATAAGTGAAACTGGGATCCACTTGATCTTCATCATCACATTCTTAGCACAGCAGAAGTCTTCTCTTTCAAATGCCTTAACACTTTTTCATTTGTTTAACACATTTTTCACAACCTTTGTCAAAACAGTCACCACAGATCTCCTGTTTGTTGAGAGCGCGTGGTTTGAGACAGAGCTCCCTCAAACTTTTCTAAATATATCATTATTCCTGTTATATTTTAAGATTTATGTTCTAAGTTGATAACTCACAGAGGGTAAAACGTATCCTTAAGTGTATCCCATACCAAATATCGTCATTTAACGCACAGATACATCTGCTTTATACGAATATTCGCTATTAGCACTCAGGCTGTTAGCATCCCCAGCCTTTAGTTTCTTAGTACTGCCTTTACTGCTTAACTCACTGTTCTCATAATGACAACCCTAATGGCTAATGATTCAGATATGTGTTTAACGTTACCTTTGAGTGCAGATGATGAATCTTTCTTCGCACTTCAGTCAGAACTGGAAGTATTGGAGAAGCAGATCCACGATCTACTCCAGAGGCAAACACGTCTGCGAGAACGTAAAATGGCGCTGGAAACATCCCGGGCTGACGCTCGCAGAGTTGCGGTAAGTGTTCGACGTGATTGTAATACTCCTATCACTTCTACTCCGAGTGTTTCTGTGCACAGATCCCAGGCTTCAAGATCACGCCGAGCCGAAATGAATTTCACTCCTGCACCGGCACACGCACGGCGAGAGGCGAAATCCAGGACCGGAGCGATGACCTCTCCCCCACCGCCGCCACCGGTCTTCGAGATTTCTTCGAGAAATCGCTATGCTGCCCTCTGCGAGACGAAATCCAACGCTGTGGTCATCGGAGACTCAATCGTCCGGAACGTACGCGCCTCCTTCAATGGAGGTAAGGTGCCCACTCACTGTTTTCCTGGCGCCCGTGTTCTCGATGTCTCTGCGCAGGTAACTGCGATTCTGAAGGACGATGCAAAAGTGGGAGCCATAGTTCTGCACGCGGGGGTGAATGATGTGAGAATGCGGCAGTCGGAGATCCTAAAGAGGGACTTCAGGAGTCTGGTCGATACTGTTCGCAACGCATCGCCAACGGCGAGGATCATCGTATCAGGGCCGCTTCCTACTTACCGACGAGGGAACGAAAAGTTCAGTAGACTATTTACGCTTAATAATTGGTTAATGTCATGGTGTATTGATCAGAAGCTGCTCTTTGTAAATCATTTTGATCTGTTCTGGGAGCCACCAAGGCTTTTCCTCCCCGACGGGCTGCACCCCAGCAGCATTGGAGCGGAGCTTCTGTCTGACAACATCTCAAAGACGCTACGCACCATTTGACTAGTAAGTACAAATTTTAACCATAGTCTGTGTTCCACTCACCCAACTGTTAAGAATGTTACTGTTAAGAATGTTACTGCTTTCAAATGCATAGAGACTGTGTCTGTCCCCCGAATAATACAACCAAATAATAATTTATTTAAAAGTCAGAGAAAAAATCTTATCATGATTAAACCAAAAGACAATATATTTAATGAGCAAAATCAATGCCTAAAGTTTGGGCTACTTAATATTAGATCACTAAATCCAAAGGCAGTTATTGTAAATGAAATGATCACAGACAACAGTTTTGATATACTTTGCCTTACTGAAACCTGCCTTAAGCCATATGATGACTTCGGTCTAAATGAGTCTACTCCACCAAGCTATGGTTATATTCATGAGCCATGTTTAAACATGTCAAAAGCCGAGCACTTCCGTAACCTCATAGAAAATAACTAAAACAATCCAAGGTTTTTATTTAGTACAATTGCTAAACTAACAAACAAACAGACTCCACCTGACCTGGGTATTCCGCCGCACCTTGGTAGAAATGAATTCATTAAGTTTTTTACTGAGAAAATCGAAATAATACGAGACATCATAGCTAAAACCAAACCTCCAAGTGTGTCGGAAGAATTAGTTTCAACCGTCACCCAAAAAGAAAAGCTAGAGTGTTTTTCTCCTATAAATCAGGAAGATTTAATTAAAATTATTGCAACATCCAAACCGACGACATGCTTATTAGACCCCATTCCGACTACTTTATTAAAAGAGTTACTACCTGCTGCAATTGAGCCCATTTGTAACATAATAATAATACTAGAAAAAGTGGTGTCAACTCAACTGTGTACCTTCCTACAAAATAATGACATGCACGAAAAGTTTCAGTCCGGCTTTAGACCGTATCATAGCACTGAAACTGCGCTCGTTAGAATTACAAATGACCTTCTTATTGCATCAGATAAAGGTAACATCTCACTCTTAGTCCTGCTTGACCTTAGTGCTGCTTTCGATACTGTAGACCATAAAATACTATTAGATCGTTTACACATTTATACCGGTATTCAGGGACAGGCACTACAATGGTTCAGATCTTACTTAACAGAAAGATATCAATATGTCCATTTAAAAGGGAAATCGTCATATCTTACGCAAGTAAATTATGGATTACCTCAGGGATCGGTTTTAGGACCCTTGCTTTTCTCCATATACATGCTGCCCCTCGGCAACATTATTAGAAAACATGAAATTAGCTTCCACTGTTACGCAGATGATTCCTTCAAACTATCCAAACTGGCAGAGTGCATCGAGGACATAAAACATTGGATGACTAGTAATTTCCTTCTTTTAAACTCTAACAAAACGGAAATATTACTTATAGCACCAAAAACACGTAAACAGAATATCTCCGATTACAGCCTGCAAATTGAAGGCTGCACTGTTACTCCAATAAATACAGTTAAAGATCTAGGCGTTATATTAGACGGCAACCTGTCATTTAAAAATCACATCTCAAATATCACAAAAACAGCCTTCTTCCACCTTAGAAATGTTTCCAAGTTACGAAATATTTTATGTTTTGCTGACGCAGAAAAGCTTATTCATGCATTTGTGACCTCACGACTTGACTATTGTAATGCTCTACTTAGTGGTTGTCCTGTATCAACTACAGTTAGTTCAGAGTGCAGCTGCCAGAGTTCTTACTAGGTCAAGAAAATACGATCACATAACCCCCGTTTTATCATCGCTTCACTGGCTACCCATTAAGTATCATATTGATTTTAAAATTCTTTTAATTACTTAAAAAGCCTTAAACGGTTTAGCCCCTACTTACTTAACCGAGCTTTTATCACGTTACAACCCAACATGCTCTCTAAGATCTCATAACTTAGGACTTTTGACAACACCTAGAATAACTAAATCCACCAAAGGGGGTCGAGCTTTCTCATTCGTGGCACCTAAACTCTGGAATAGTCTTCCTGATACTATTCGAGGGTCAGACACACTCTCCCAATTTAAATCTAGATTAAAGACACATCTTTTCAGCCAAGCTTGCACTTAATGCATAGTTAATGAACAGCAGCTACGCTAATTATTCTCTTTATTCTCTTTCCGCCTCTGCCTCGGGATGCCCATCCCGAGGTAGGAAGAAGTTCCACCATTTCCACACGACCGACAGATGCCGATCCCCAATTTGAGATAACGCCAGCCACAGCTGCAGACTGACTGAGCATCCCAGCTCCATCTAAGGCAATTCCACCACCAGCCAAGAGAAATATGACCATCGGACCATCCCAGCTCAGACCAATACACCCCCAACAAAGAGCAAAGACGGACTATTTGTCTCATTAATGCTGAAGTAACAATATTTGGTATTAAATGCTAAACTTAAATCACATGTCAGCAGTTTGAGTGCAGCTATGACACATCAGAGGGGATCTGGCCCTCCCGGTTGAGCCTGGTTTCTCCCGAGGTTTTTTTCTCCATTAATCAATCATTGGAGTTAGGGTTCCTCGCAAACAGCAGGGCAGTGTTGGCCTGCTCACCGGGAGACTGCATTTATTTATTTATTTAGAAATTATATATTATTTATTAGTATGATCTTACTCGTTGTATAAATACAATGCACTGTGCTGTGTTTTACCTTTTCTGGTTTTCCTGTTTGCCCTGTGAAGCTTCTTTGAAACAATACACATTGTGAAAAGCGCTATATAAATAAACTTGAATTGAATTAAAGATCTCAAACTCCATTGGATTCACTGTGTTGAACAAAAGGAAAACATCTATTCACAGCTGATAGAAAGTACTTGCATAATTATGAATCTCCAATGCACCTGTGTGAAACTTGTTTGCACAACTTTTCAATCAGCAATCAATCCTCATCCCTCTAAAAAAGATGCCACCTCTATATTGCAATATGCAAGCATGGATCAAAGAGGACATAGGCATGGAAGGAGAGTAAGAGGCCCTGGCAGAGGGACCCGAGGAAGAGGAGTTTGTGTGCGTGGTGGAGGAGCTGCAGCAGCAAGAGGACAAGATCCAGCTCAAGTTTCAAATGAAAATCAGGCAACAATTATTGAACATGTCATCAATCATGGCTTGTCCTTTAGAGAGGCGACACAAAGGGTGCAGCCCATTCTGAGTTGGAGCACTGTGGCATCTATTGTCAGACTTTTTCGGAATGAGAACTGGTAATTCACAGTGTTACTGTAATGTATACCACTGTGTATTTCAGCTTTACTGCATTGCCCTGTTAGCAGAACAAACCGTGTCTACAGTAATGCAGATGTTTTATCCATCCCATTTATGTGAATGTCATACAGTAAAGTCCATTTTGACATGCTTTTTGCTTTTACTTTATAGAAACCACACATTACCACACACTGGTGGCAGAGGAAAGATATTTGGTATTGAACAGGAGTCTGCCATTGTAGATATGGTAGTGGCAAACAATGCAATCAGACTGCGTGAAATCCAGGCAGCAGTAATTGCAGATCAGGGAGCGTTTAGAAATATAAACAGTGTGAGTTTGGCAACTATAGATCGAGTCCTTAAACGAAACCATGTCAGAATGAAGCAGCTGTACAGAGTTCCATTTCAAAGAAACTCTGACATCGTAAAGGAGGCACGATTCCAGTATGTGCAGGTACAGATTTTTCATTGTAATACCTTGTTTACCATAGTTACATGCGACTGGAATACTTTGCTTTATGAATTTGCTCTTTTTCTTAGAGAATAATTAGATTAGATTAGATTCAACTTTATTGTCATTACACATATACAAGTACAGTGTAACGAAATGGAGTCAAAATGGAGTTTAAAGCTGAAGGGGCACATCACAAATTCATTTTTGTGGATGAAGCTGGCTTCAACATCTGTAAAGTGAGGAGACGCAGGAGGAACATCATTGGGCCGAGGGCCACTGTCACAGTGCCAGGTCAGAGGGGTGCCAACATCGCCATGTGTGCTGCCATCTCCAATGATGGGGTCCTTTGCCACATACCAACTATTGGCCCATTCAATACAGAGCGCCTCATCACATTTCTTGATGCATTGAAAGAAATACTGATTTCATCCGAAGAGAGAGGGCTGTTGAGACCTGGCATGAGTCTGAATGTCATAATTTGGGACAATGTTGCTTTCCACCACTCTCGCCTTGTGAATGAATGGTTTGCAGCACAGCCTAGTATTATGATGCAATTCCTCCCTGCATACTCGCCTTTTCTGAACAATCGAGGAGTTCTTCTCTGCTTGGAGGTGGAAGGTGTATGATCACCGGCCATATGAGCAGATTCCCCTCCTGGAGGCAATGAATGCTGGTTGCCTGGCAATGGGTGCAGAGGACTGCCAGGGATGGATACGCCATGCAAGGAGGTATTTCCCTCGGTGCATTGCAAGGGAAAACATTCAATACGATGTTGATAAGAACCTCTGGCATAATCGTCAAGAACAAATGGACTAAACATGAAAGATAAAAAATGAATATATATACATTTTTTTAAGGTATTTCCACCCATAAGTTTCCTTTGGTAGTTTTTTTTCCAGTATCCATTTGAATTTGTAAACTATCATATGTCATATTGATGGCTGTATTTTTTTGTCCATCATGTAATGATTGATTGAAAGAATAAATTAATTTGACCAAGTTGTGGTGTTTGATGGAAATATTTGCTTATGTTGCATGTTTTTAATGTTTTGTGAGTGTTAGAGCATTTTGAAAATGAGCTGTTTTGAAAATGTGATGTCAGAGTGGGCAAATATGTTTAAGCAATCGAGAAAAACTGTAAAGTAACTATTTAATGTTATATAAAGGGGCATCACTTCTCCATTCGTTGGGTCTTATTGCTTCAGGATTGTGCATTTTATTTTACAGAAATCCTACAAAGTTCATCGTCTCCCAAAATACACGTCCTTTTTTTGTCACATCCATTACCCATGTTTATTTTCCTGTATTTCCCGTTTTTCTTTAGAATTTTCTAATTTCAACGAGGGTTTAGTAAAATATAAACAGATGGTTCAATATAATCGTAGCAAATTCATTTTCTGAGCATTTTTATGTCACGTCCATAACACAAAATGCCAAGTCCATAACGCTGGGATTGCCCAAATGACAAGCTTTGAAAGCTGAGACTTCCTTCAACACCTAAAGATCTTCTATGTCGGCGCATTTTAAGTGTCCTTTTCACTGTAGAAAGACTCTTCCCGCTTTGCTACTGATCGGACACATTTACTAGTGCTCCCTGCTTTGTGCTTCTGCTTTTATGCTTTATCTTATTTAAACACCAGCAGTTCAGTACAGTGCTCAGACTAAACAATTAGGCACTAAAACCAAAGACTGGGAAATACTTCAAAAATTTCGAATGCTAATCAAACAGGATTTCTTTTAGGATAGTGGTTTACCAGCTTACTGTCGACAATTGAAACTCTTCAGGATAACTCTGCTGCCCACTCTCAAACTGGTGTGAAAATGCCTTCTTTTGGATCAACAACCACCTGCTGCTCACACTGCCACAAACTTCTACAAAAGATTGCAGTTCTCGAAACAAAGCTACTCACATTATTGCCGTCCCTGCAAGAACACACAGCTGATACTCGCCGTGGACCCCCTCAGCATATAGCCGGTGAGTTCCGTGAACCCAGCACTTCTCATCAGATTATCGTGAACTCAGACAAACCTGTAACAGATGCAAACAAAGGTAGCTGAGGACACAAACCGTTGGCAAAACAAGGGAGCAAGACCTAAAGATACTCGTAATATCAGACTGTCAAGAGTTTCACAAATAGCCGCATAAGCTTCATCTACCCCAGATGTGGCTAAGACTCGACTAGACAATGTTGGTACTCTGCCACCCCCTGTACATCTTGAGAATAGATTTGAGGCACTAATGAATATGGGTGAAGAATCCCCAAATGTGGTCAGGCAAAAATCAAAGGTGGACACTGCAGATGGCAGACGCTCTGTGTCAAACAGGCAACGGCACTCTGCTCAGAAAGCAGCCGAGCCAAATACTCTGATAGTGGGGGACTCTATTATCAGAAACCTCCGTAGCAGGGCTATACGTACATACTATACCCCTCAAGCAATGATTGCTGATGTAAGCAAGGAACTGTCAAACATCCTGAAACAACACAAGTCTGTAAATCGGATTGTCATACATGTGGGGGAAAATGATACTCGAAAAGAGCAGTCAGAGCTCCTAAAAAGGGATTTAAATGAACTCTTTGAAATGCTTTGAAAGCCAAAAGTTCAGTCATTCATCAATGGACCTCTCCCAGCTCGGGGAACGAATATCTTCTCTCGGCTACTCAGTCTGAACATTTGGCTGCAAAAAACCTGTAACATGACAGGACTGAACTTCATTGACAACTTTAATCTCTTTTGAAGTCAAAGACAACTTTTTACAACAGATGGCCTCCACCCAAACAAACTTGGTTCAAGAGTGTTAAAGGACAATATCCTCTTCTCCCTTCTTCACCCATCAGTAGGGTGTTCCACTCCACTCCTAAATGGCACAAATACACCTGGCCATAGTGACCCACCTCAGCTGTGGGATAACACCACTCAGGCTGTACCTCACATCAGTTGGACGATGACGAGGACTCGACACCCAAGGACGATTCTATGGATGACAACCGGGAGAGCCAAAACAACATACTTCAGTCTTCAGAAACACCAGACTCGCAGCCCCTCTCACTACACACTTTCTCCCTCTCTACCACATCATCTCTTTTGAGCTTCTCAGAGAAAATGGAGAAACTAGTATTTGCTGGAACAAAACTCTCCCACTCTATTGTTGCGAGTCCACAGGTTTAAACTAAAAAGGAGCCCCACAACCATTAAAGCCTCTGGGTCAACCTGTCCAACCTGTTCTACCAGAAAGACTTGTAAGGCCAAAGTTGAGTATTCGACATTTATTGGACAGCTGATAGACAGAATATATATGGTTATAATAAAGATGGTTATTGGTTTCTTTGGAGTAGGCCTTGTCCGTGGCTCGCATCCAGAGCTCCAAGAAGTCCTCCACCTCCCACCTTGAGATGGTAAGGCGGGGGCGTAGCCAACCCCCCTGGGATTATATTGACAGGGACCTCCTGGTGGTGGTGGGGAGGATGGGGGCGAATCACTGTTGCTTCGACTGCGGACGTAGAAAGGGGTAAGTGGCGATCTTTTATGTTTCATGTTGGAAGGTGATTGGTTGGGTGTTGATTGGTAGTGAGTGATGCAGGATTGAGTCTTCCTGGCAGAACTAGCGCTGAAGCTATATTTCTCTCTGAAAAAGCTCTCTGGCCTCTACCACAACGACAGGGATCACACAAACCCCCATCTGCTGGAGATGGACTTAAAAGACTGCAAAGAGCACTGGTAACTGATATGAAGTGGGTCCCTGCTATGATAACAGCAACAATCTCAAATATTTACAGAACAAGTGGGAACCCAGTGTTCCTTTAGTTCTCCCTATATCTGTCCTGATAAGTGATCGCAAAACTAAGGCCTTTTCCAGTCGTATGGCAAAGCTATCTAATCTAAAGATCTCTTTGACTGCAAGCAAGTTTTACTTGGTGACTACCTGTCCTTTGAATACTTGAGTATTGCTTTAAAAGGTGCATCACGCATTCTGTTTACAATTATTTACAGACCTCCCAAATACTCCCCAGTCTTTGTTGATGATTTTTCAGAACTGCTTTCAGCTATTTCCTCAGAATTTGACTGCTTTGTTATTGCTTGATATTTTAATATTCATGTAGACAAGACATGAAAACAACACTGCAAATGAACTTTTAAATGTTTTAAAGACTTTTGATCTGATCCAGCATGTGCACGGTCCCACACACAATCGTGGACACACTCTGGATCTGCTCATTAGCAAAGGTCTAAACATTTCATCCACTATTATTAGAGATGTGGCACTGTCTGATCATTTCTGTATTTTCTTTGATATATCAATCAGTCCTGCCAATGAAGATAGACCTGTCTCTATAAAAAAGAGATTCATAAATGAGAACACCAGTGGGCTATATATGAATGCTATGTCTTTGTCACCGAGTATATCTGCAGACTCTATGGATGTTCTCCTCTATAGCTTTAATGCAAAAGTTAACAATGCTATCGATGCCATTGCTCCAGTAAAGGTCAAGGCGATAACTGGCAGGCGTAAAGCACACTGCAAACACACCAGCAGTACAAAGCATGAAAAGAACATGCAGAAAAGCTGAGCGTATGTGGCGAAAAACCAAACTTGAAGTTCACTATAACATCTATAAAGACAGCCTGCATGCCTTCAATGTTGACTTAGGCAAAGCTAGATAGAATTTTATCTCTAACATTATAAACTGCAAAATAAATAACACTCGCATCCTTTTTGCAACTGTAGAGAGACTAACAAATCCCTCTAGTCAAGTTCTGAGGGAAATGCTGTCTGATGACAAATGCAATGAGTTTGCAACTTTTTTCCTTCAAAAGATCAGTAATATCAGAATGGAAATCAGCAAAGCGCCATGCGGCACTCAGGTCAGTCTGACTTCAGACGATTGATATCAAAACCCTGGAGGAAACGCTACAGCATCTTAAGGCGTCAACTTGCAGCCTTGACACACTTCCCACATCCTTTTTCAAAAGAGTCTTTAACTGTTTGTAAGCAGATCTCCTAAAAATAGTTAATACCTCACTGCTCTCAGGAACTTTCCCAGAGTCCCTAAAAAATGCAGTTGTCAAACCTCTTCTAAAAAAGGCCAATCTAGACAAAACCTTACTGTCTAACTACAGACCAATATCAAATCTGCCTATTATAGGCAAGATCATTGAAAAGGTTGTCTTCAATCAGCTGACCAAATTCTTGAACTTAAATGGCTACCTGGACAATTATCAGTCTGGTTTCCGTCAGCATCATAGCACAGAGACAGTGCTCATAAAGATAATTAATGATATTCTATTGAATTCTGATTCAGGCAAAATATCAGTTCTGGTTTTACTAGATCTCAGTGCTGCTTCTGACACAGTAGATCACACCATACTCCTAAATAGGCTGGAAAACTGGGTAGGGCTTTCTGGATTGGTACTTAAATGGTGTGGGTCCTACCTTAAAGGGAGAGGTTACTTTGTGAACATAGGTGTAGAAAGATTCAAGTATGGAAGGAAGGAGTCGGGAACCGGAAGACGTTTCAAAACATTTAATATAAATAATAACAGCCGGTGGCCCCTCACGGCCGACCGCCGGCGAACAAAACAAATCACAAAACATAAATACCAACGCAACACAAGTTCGGGCCCGGACCTCTCTCTTCGACTGTCCGGTCGCCATTGTTCCTTTATATGCTCCCAACCTCCTAAGTGATGCAAGGCCGGTGCGCGCACCACTGGCGCTAATTAACAATTACTTACCGGCCTCGAACCACGGTCTCGCCCCGCCTACTCTACTACAATAGGCAACCATAAATCTGACTGGACACCCATGACTTGTGGTGTTCCACAGGGCTCAATTCTTGCTCCGCTTCTCTTCAATTTGTATATGCTCCCACTATGCCAAATAATAAAAAAGTACCAAATTGCCTACCACAGCTATGCAGACGACACTCAGATCTACCTAGCCCTCTCACCCAATGACTACAGGCCTATTGACTCTCTTTGCCAATGCATTGATGAAATTAACAGCTGGATGTGTCAAAACTTCCTTCAGTTAAATAAAAACAAAACTGAAGTCATTGTTTTTGGTAACAAGGATGAAACTAACAAGTTAAACACATACCTTGACTGAAGAGGTCTAAAGACACAAAGCAAGGTAAAAAATCTTGGGGTCGTTTTGGAGTCTGACCTTAGTTTCAGCAGTCATGTCAAAGCAATAAGCAAATCTGCCTACTACCATCTCAGAAACATAGCCAGAATCAGATGTTTTGTCTCAAGCCAAGATTTAGAGAAACTAGTTCATGTTTTCATCACCAGCAGGGTGGATTACTGTAATGGACTCCTTACAGGTCTTCCCAAAAAGACCATCAGACAGCTGCAGCTCATACAGAACGCTGCTGCCAGGATTCTGACCAGAACCAAAAAATCTGAGCATATCACTCCAATCCTCAGGTCCTTACACTGGTTACCAGTTACTTTAAGAATCAACTTCAAAGTATTATTAATTGTCTATAAATCACTCAATGGTCTAGGACCCAAATAGATCTCAGATATGCTCATTGAATATAAACCAATCAGACTTCTCAGATCATCAGGATCAAGTCAGTTAGAGATAACAAGGGTTCACTCAAAACAGGCCGAGTCAGTGTTTAGTCATTACGCCACTCGTAGTAGGAATCTGCTTCCAGATGACATCAGACATTCACCAACAGTAGATACTTTTAAATCCAGATTAAAAACACACTTGTTTAGCTGAGCATTCACAACCTGAGCACTGTGCTACTTTACATCAACTGCACTTCTATTTATCATTTATTTTGATTTTGCTCTTATTCTTTTTATATTTACACTCACATTTTTAATCAATTTTATTGCTGTATTATTGTTTCTTAAAATCTAAAGTTTTTGTGATGTTAAATCATTTGCATTTTAAAGATACGTTTTATTCTTTCTGTCAATCATTTTATGTAAAGCACTTTGAATTGCACTTGTGTATGAAATGTGCTATATAAACAAACTTGCCTTGCCTTGCAATGCCAATATAATAATGCCATTTCAATTCATATAATCCTTCTGGACTCGACTCGGACTTGGATGTTAAGAACTTAAGACCTACTCGGCCCCCTTTGGACTTGAATTTGGACTTCCCTAATAGGGACTTGGAGTTGACTCTTAACTCAACAACGGTTGACTCGGACCCAACACTAGGACTTCAATCTTATAGTTTATATATCCAAACATATTAACTTTCAAATGAATGTCAATGTTTTTCACACTTGAAAGGGAAAGCAAAAGATGTCGTGTTGAAAGTGGAGAAGGTGTTCCGAAATTCAGCCGGCCCATTTGGAGTTATTCAAATATTCTCAGTGCAGCGTAAAACAAACATCACAGACACACAGACATACACACACACGCACGCACGCACGCACACACACACACACACACACACACACACACACACACACACACACACACACACACACACACACACGTCTGGCCTTTTACCAGCTGAACTGCAGGACTTCAGTTTGACTGACACACTATAATCTGCTGGAGAAACACCATTCATGATGAAACATGTGCACTGTGAATGTGTCTTTCTTCTCTCTACACCGGCACAGGTGAGTTGACATCATGACATCACATCAGTAGTTCAGATTCACTGCATGCATCTTGTGTCTTTTTATTGGATAACTGACAGTTTGCCGTGTTTGCGATCTGTCAAGATATCTGAGGTTTAACCCAAACTGAGATACACACTTATTATTTATGTAAATGAAACTAGAGAGAAGAAATGAGTAGTCACAAGTGTTATAGCTCAGTAACTGTGAGGGTTGGAGTCAATGTCATAAGCGTGATTCGGCAATATTTTCGTAGAAACCTTACATGATCATATTTGTGCTGTAGCTGCTGAGTAAACATGCAAACACAATAAAATCAGAGTTAGACAAATATTCTTTTATATTCAGCTTTGACTGTTTTATTGTCAATGGGATGAGAATCAGGGATGACGTGTTTTCAAGATAATCTTTACAAATGAACACAACAAATGTTACTTCTGAAGCGGAATACAATGGGCAGAAGATAAAATGAACACGATGCTATCAACACACTTCACCTCGATATCAATCTCACACCACCAAACCTCCGATAACTCTTTCAAACTTGATTAAAAATGTATTCCCTGGTAAGTAATTACTGTGTGAAAGAATCCGTTTCTACGTTTAAAGAGATTTGTGCTCATATTGTATTATTTATGAGTTTTATATGTACGAGGACGTCTAACGTTTAAAAACAATCCCAACAATGTGTTTTATGTCATAGAATATGATGTGAAAACATTAGAGGTTTTCTTTACAACAGACATTATTTGAGGCGATTTACCAAAAACCCCTCAAGAAACCCACAGACCTTTGAGCGATGGAACCAGAAGTTGCTTCCAGGGTTTGCATACAAATATACGCCATCTCTGCAGCTCATTATTTTACACAGACTCATTTTAGACTCATTTTATGTTTCAATTTAGTCCATGGTGACCACTTACCCCATATATTGTCAAAAATGAAGGTCGCCACATTTTAAATGAACTGAATCTTTTTCCAAATGAAGGTGGAAGTGTTCACTGAACATACGATGACCTAAAGATCCAGAGCTTTCTCACTTAAGAGCTTAAAGGAGGGAGGAAGAGTGAAAGATGTCGGGCTGTGTCACCAAAAGAGTCAGAAACATCATGCTTTGCGTCAGCGTGGTTGTCTCCCTGTATATATTATCTCGACCGACCACGCGTCGGCTGATGTTTGGAGAGTGTGCGTGTGGTCAGTGCGTCATGGACCTCAGATATGACCCCTGGTTTAAACAGCGCTTCAACCCCTATGCCCAACTATTACTGACCAAAAAAAACTGTGTGCTCAGCAACGCCCTCTATCTGTGGTGGCAGGTACGTGTGCAATACATTCTCTCTCTCTCTGCAAAACCACCTGATCATTAGCAGCACCCCTTACAACATCTTTGTGGTGCCGCTTGGTGTATAAATCTAGACGACATCGGAATGACAGCCAGCGAGATTAATCAGGTCAACAGTTAACCTGTTCTTGACCAGTTCTTCCACAATATTTCAACAGAAACTCCAATATAAGAGTAAAGTCAACTACACAATGGTGGCAGAGATGTTATTTGCCATTTTCCCAAATGAAGAAGATTATTCCGACGCTGGACCGGGACGCTGCAGGACTTGTGCTGTTGTGGGGAATTCTGGGAACCTGAAAAAGTCTCACTACGGTCCTCTCATCGACGGCCATGATCTTGTCATTAGGTGAGTCTCCGTGTCTTAAAACAGTCTGTAGATATAACAAAGATGACGATTTCAAAATTGGTGCAAAATCGTATCACAACTATAATGATTCTGAGGACCAATACTGTTTTTGTCGCCCTTTCGTTGCGAGAAAGTTGAGAATAAACATAACATTATGATCCGTTGGTGTTGACGCTGGTACAGTAATCATTGTGATAATCAGTCTTGTTTTGAGTCATTAGGATTATTGTTTGCACATTGACATTAACTCTTTTCCTGTCTTTTGTAACTAGATAGTATGTTGGTGAAGCAGTAGTCAGTGGTATGAGGTGTTTTTATATGGTCTACAGGTTTCACTGTAAAGCCTACAGTACATCAGCTGACGGTTTGAACTTTGCATAGGTTTTGGATAGTAAATGATGTGTGGTGGGGTCCTGAAGTCTGAGACCACATCAGTCTTGAAGCAACACAAAGAAAGATTCTGACTTGAAACACATGAGCTTGGTTGACCACATTATTCCTAACCTTACTTCAGGGTATCGTGGTCATGAATGTAGTATTTATAAATGAGTAGCATCTAACTACTATTTCTATTTAATCCCCCCCCCAAAAAGCTATTTTCAGTTAATATAAACAGAACCTACTACTGTTTACACTTATATCCACTGCCTGTGTTATTTTACATTGAATTTAGGGTTATTATGACAAGTTTTATTTCTTTTGTTATGATAGATGACAGTTTTCTCAACTTTGTCAATGAATTTTAAACCCCAAAAAATCGATCCTTTTATCGGTAACCGGTGTACTTACATGAATAATGTGCATTGCAGAGAGATTCATGAAGACACATCATCAGTCTGTTGTGTATTTAGAATAAATAAAGGTCCGACACTGGGATACGAGCGGGACGTGGGCTCAAAAACCACTCACCGCATCATCTACCCTGAGAGCGCTGTGGACATGGACAACTCCACTCACATGGTGCTCATTCCATTTAAAACTGTGGACCTGCAGTGGCTCATCAGCGTCTTCACTACCAAACACATAGAGCGGTGAGAAACACACACACATGCACACAAACACACGTGTAATTCATCACGATTAAGTCAATTTTATTTCTTGAGCGCTTTTTACAATTTGAATAGTATCACAGCAGCTGTGAAGTAAACATACGCACACACTTCTGTGTCATCTACTGCTTCTGTCTTCAGATAGATCTCGATGTATCTGTGATGACTGTTTTATTGTTCCTCTTTAGAACATATATTCCAGTAAAACCCACAATAAAGGCAAACAGAGATAAGGTGAGCACTAGTTTAGTGTCTTTAAAATCAGATATTCACTATTTCAGAAAACAACATGTACAGTAAAAGCTTTTGATTTTGATTTGTTTTTGTTATGTCAGGTGATGATTATCCATCCAGCTTTTCTCAAGTATATTCAAGAACGCTGGCTGCTGAAGCACGGCCGATATCCGTCCACGGGCTTCATTACGCTCATATTCGCTCTACACATCTGTGATCAGGTAAAACTCACACACAGACCGTTTATAAGTGTGTCTGTGATGATGGAGAACACTCACAAACACACAACTTATTCTTAACACCGTTAAAACATACACACAATCTAATGTAAAAAAACTATAAACTGATCTCATTTATGTTGAGTAGGTATTTAGGTACAACTTTAGGAATGTACAATGTGGATAGACATTGTGGTCATCATAAATTCATAGAATTCATTAGGGGGGGTGTTCTGAAACCCTCTTTAATGCTGCATTGTTGGTGAGTTATAGCTCAAGCTGTCGGCCTAGTTTAGTGTTGGGAGGCTGGCAAACCAGTAAAGGAGGTAAAGGAGGTAGTTTAAAGAAAATCAGTGTGATGGACTTTGGACAAACTTTGGCAGCAATCCAGCCAGGGGTGGATTAAGGTGGTCGACGACCCCTCTTTCTGTGTGGCCCCCTCTTAAGTGCTGTTCAGGTGCCTTTCACGCTTGCAGCTTAGTTGGGAACGGGGCACGGTTTGCATGAAAAATCCCACTGCAGTTGTTTCAGCCACAACGCAGATGTTAGCCAACGCCAGCTGCCGGTCCTCCTGCTGTCTCTTGGTCACGTTGTTCTTTTAATCTTTGTATTATCCGTGTTTGTGCTCAACTATTGTACTTTCTTTCCAATATTTTGCTGCTATGCCGTCTAGCCATGGCAGTGAGGTAAATGAAAATGATTGACATGATTTCACCAGCAGCTGATTGGACAGATGTGACCCAAATGTCACATCTAGTCATGGGCCGGTTACCGGTTCCAAGGTATACCGCGGTCTCAAAACTCCACGGTGTCAAAATCACTAAAATGTCCCGTTATACTGTTCCAGCGGTAGTCACAGTTTTTTAATTGTCTTCAAAGATGGAAAGTGTAGGAATCCCTCCGGTTGTGTGCAGCAAAGAGCGTAACGAGTCATGTGGCCCCTCCCCCTCCGATTGGTGCAAGCAAGCAGTCAGGGAGTGAGAGTCACTTGTGTGCAGGGTTTCCCCGTCCAGAAAGACACAGTTAAAAGAAACACTCTCATCATTTGGTTACAAACAGCAGCCGAATGCCATGACTTCAGAGGATGCGTCTGTGCAGGAAGCCAGTCCAAAGAAACAGATAGGCAGCCTAACAAAAGTCTATTTAAATTATAAGCAGAGATCGTCTTTGCAATAACTGATCACATATTAAAAACTGCAATACTAATTTCTAATACTAATGTGAAAATACTAGATAAAATGGGTTTTTTGGCAAATTCTTGTGCCTTTACATTCATCCTCAACTCAACTCAACTTTATTTCTATAGCGCTTTACAATTTTCATTGTTATGTAACGCCCCCTAACCCCTCTGTATGGTGATTTACCCAAACTTTGCTTAAGGGCGGGCGACGGGTTCAACTGTTTTGTCTCTCGACTGCAAAAATATATAATACAACTATCCTACTCTGATGCAACTACCTTATACTTAGAAATGTAAATGAAGGAACAGGGGTAAGTAATATTCCAAAAGAATTTAATTAAAGAAAAAAACTATAAAACCAGTAATAAAATATTAAATAAAAGATTTTGTTCTTTTCAAGAAATGAGTTCAGCAAAACATTACTATAAATTCACAGTATAAAGAATAGTTAACAGTGAGAATACCCGAATGGATATACAAGCTACAACAGTACAACAATACTGAATGAACTACCTGGTATACGCTTGCACAATCGTGACGCACTGAAATAGTAAACTTTACATGCACTAAAATTAACAACCGGTTTTACACATGTTAACAAACTGTATTACCTTCAAACGGCAAAAAGTAAATGATAACACTTCCACAATAAAGCAAGTGGGCCCACTCACACACTCAATCGTACTCACACAACCCCCTGATGCAGGCCCGTGTCGTTGCTGGAGTGCGTAGAGGCCTGTGAAACGTAAATTGGCCGCTTCGCTCAAGTGAGCAGATGCAATATAGAAACACAGTACCTAGGCTGTTTAATCCAAAGCACCAGAATAAATCGCCTGCTAGGATCCTCCCGAAAAGCACCGATCGTCCCTCGTAGCCGGAGGAACACCCAACGCTTCCGGTGGCTGGGTGCGCTATCCGGTTATTTCTGTAGCTCTCTCCCTCGAAGATAGAAACTCGCACGGCAGTTTTAAAATAACTCGTTGTACTCTCTCCAGCTCTCACAGAGAAACGAAACACGAGAGAACACAAACGCTTACAAAAAGGTGCAATGCTGTTCTACACAACAGAGCAAAAACCTCTTCCCACCAAACGGCGCATGTTCAAACATACCAACGCGCTTCGATAATTATTTTTAACCCATGTCTTGAGCTAACTTTAGCTTCTAAGTCAATGACTCAAATTCAAACTGAAATAAAATCGCGTTTTGCTTACAAACTCGCAAGTTATTCACCTGCGAACGACTTCTCAGCTTCTCCTCTCTCCTAGCTTTCTTTCTATTTTTTCCTTCCTCCTCCACTTAACCAATAGCATTACACACAGCACCTGAAGGCGGGTTTAAGCTATTAAGCATCCAATAACATTACACACAGCACACTAGAATGCACACACACGTGTTTTACATGTGTAAATCAACCAAACCTTACGTAGAAAGACGTAAGGGACATTGTGCGTATGAACGTAAACGTTTTAAATTAACATTATCTCGGAATTAGAGACAAGAAACACAAAATGCTTATACATATAATAAACAAACCAAAAAAACTGAAAAATAACTGATTTAACCCCATTCCTCCTAGTACTATTGTTCAATACGGGTTACAGTTACAAAGCAGCTGTACATGAGACACATTGAATACAAGTAAAACAACTAAAAGCATGCACCTGTAGGCGCACACACACACACACACACACACACACAGTGGAAGCACACATTTGAGAAAACGGAGAACAGGTCAAATATTAAACAGACTATAAATTCTTATATGCAATATTAATTATGTCTAACTTCTGAATTCTAAGGCAGCCACCCCGGCCAGTGCAGAACAATATGCAAAAGGTGGCGAGGAACCCAAATCTCAATAGAGAAAAAAAACCTCAGGAGAACCCAGGCCCAACCAGGGGATTCCAGTTCCCCTCTGGCAAAAGCTGCTTACTCGCACAAGCTCAACAGTGCTTGCACAACAAGGCTAAATAAAAAATAAATAAACTTAATTAGGTAAATTATAGATATAAGATAATCCTGGCACAAAAGAGAGGTTTATACTGACAGATTCTGACAGAGATTCACTGAAGCAGCCTTTAGCCCAAGTTAAATTATGATACTAAACAAAAATGAGACATGACATGTGAGACTGGTAGTAGAGAGCAAAAATACAGCCTTTAAACAATCACCCACCATCCATAACACAATACCATTGATACCATTTACATTTAAAATATATGCTTTACAGTTCCTTTACAGCGCAATATCTTCATCCACTGGCCTGGCAAGCATAATACAGCGTTTTTATTCATTTTCACAAATCCGTTTACATACAGATTGTTTTGATAACACTGAAGTGTGTAAGTGAAACGTTTAATTTTTTATTTTGTAAACATACTTTAAGGCCCACTCAGTGAAACCATTCTCTAATGGGGCAGTGACTAAAAATGTTTGGCAAGATAAGAAATTAACACATATTTTATTAAATGTGTTTTAAAAGCATGCATCAAATAATTTAAAATGTACTCCATCCATCCATCCATCCGTTTTCCTACGCTTATCTGGGGCCGGGTCGCAGGGGCAGCAGTCTAAGCAGGGATGCCCAGACTTCCCTCTCCCTAGACACTTCCTCCAGCTCTTCCGGGGGGACACTGAGGCGTTCCCAGGCCAGCCGGGAGACATAGTCCCTCCAGTGTGTTTAAAGTCTTCCCCGGGTCTCCTCCCGGTGGGACATGCCCGGAATACCTTCCCGGGAAGGCGTCCAGGGGGCATCCGGAAAAGATGCCCGAGCCACCTCAGCTGGCCCCTCTCGATGTGGAGGAGCAGCCGATCTACTCTGAGCTCCTCCCGAGTGACCGAGCTTCTCACCTTATCTCTAAGGGATCGCCCAGCCACCCTGCGGAGAAAGCTCTTCGGCCGCCTCTATCCGGGATCTTGTCCTTTCAGTAAAATGTACTCATTAAGGTATTTATATTGATTTTGTGTAATTACAAATACAATTTGCACCCCTTTTTTTATGAAAGTTAAGACCGAAGGAGCCTAAAAATGTCAAAGTTACTAGCAAAGAACAAGATACATAATATATTTTATCCAACTAGATGGAGCGTGAACATACTTATACAAACAAAAATAGATTTTATTAGAGATATCTCTAAATTCAAATATAATGCTTTCTGCAATGTTTATTATGACACAATCTACATTAATACACTAAACTAGATGCTTCTCTTTTATTCTACATTTATTTTCTTGTACACAATATAATTTCTTGTGCTCAAAGTTCCCAGCACTCCCATCAGGGACCAGGCGGTGAAGTTGTAGGCACCCCCCCTGGGGAGGAAGACCTAACCCCTGCTGTGTTGTGTCCTGTACAAGCCCTGCGCTTCTTCTTGGAGCGCACACAGAGCATCAGAAGCTCTGAGCAGCTCTTTGTCTGTTTGAGGACAGCAGAAGGGGAGAGCTGTCTCCAAACATAGAATGGCACACTGGATTGTAGACGCCACCACCTTGGCTTGCCAACCCCAAGATCTCCTGTGCCTCAGGGGGTGTGCCTCCTCATGGGCACTGGCTCAGGCGCCTCTCTGACAGACATCTGCAGAGCTGCGAGTTGGGCTATGCCCAACACTTTTGAGAGGTGAGACCTGGCAGCCGGCTGGGCGTACACCTGTCAAGCACCTTCTCCCCATCTCCTGGTGACTCAGAGTGTATTTCAGGTTCCCTACTTTCTCCACCGGGTGAAGCACAAGCGTTCCATGCATCACTAAGCACCTCTCTTATTTAAGAGCTAGGCGAAGCGGCCCGTATTCCTAGCCCAGTATAGGTGGAGTTTCCCTCACGTGTTCCTTACATCTCATCTCTAGATTAGGGAGGCCACTGCATGTACAGCCGTAAGTAAGAGTCTTCCGTCGTTGACTCACTCAAACTGATGCCTTACTACGTCGTGACGTGGCTCAGCACCGTGGCGTTTCTTATAGGGACCCCATTCTGTCAACACAACGTCAAGAGACCCAAAGAAAGGGAACGTCTTTGATAGGTACAGTATGTGACCTCAGTTCCCTGATAGAGGGAACGAGATGTTGGGTCCTTTATGCCACAATGGTTCACCATCCGCTGCAGCCACCGAGAATGTCTCTCAGGTTCCTCTGCCCAAAAGGTGAATGAATGGGCGGAGACTGGCATGCCATTCGCCAAGTTCATTGGATTTTTTAATGTACAATCAGAGATGCTAGGTTCTCAAGATCAAATCCCATTCTGTCGACACAACCAAAACGTTCATTTTCCTAAGGGAACAAAGCATGACTTAATAAACACAACAATATACCAGACAAACATAACCATTTAGCCAACTTAAACAACGTTGGGCAGGCAAATCACATGGTCTCACTAATTCAGCTGCTTGGCGTTTGAGACACTCCTGGTGTACATTGGCACCATAGTAAGGATGGAACAAAACCTCGCCGGAGCAGTAACATGCCGCAGATGCGTGCAGTGTAAACAAGGGGTAAGGAGTAGGGTGAAGATGTGTAAGAGCAATGGTTCAATGGCCCATTTCCCTGTGGAGTTAAGACCCAACTCTGATGAAACACACCTAAACAAGCTTATCAACGTCTTCAGGAATACACGCCTTCAACTTAATGCAGCAAAATTACATATTGTACCTGTATTATGTGATGTCTGATTCTCTCTCAGATAAGGTCAGGGGTGATGTAATACTTCATGATTGGTTGATTAGGGAACAATTGATGATCAAGTATTATGAATTAAGTATTATTAATTTTATTGGTTAAAAACAAACATGTGATGTCTATTCCACTGGACACAGGGTGTGAAAGGGTTTAATTTAGATTCTGAGGTCAGAATCACCTTGTTTCCAATCTTACTAAATGTTTTCAACAACACAACTGATGATGACTGCAGATCAAACCCTCAACATGCACAGGGCCGATGGGCTCTTGAAAAAGTATTTTTATTGTGTCTGCATTTTTATTACCTTTGTTAAACATTATTATTCAATCAAATATCACAAACTTTGCATCATTTGAAAGCTAAATTTTATGTTCCTTTTTTTTTTTAATCAGTTAAATGGTCATATATAGGGAGCTTATAAATGAGCTTCAACAGATGAGTGAGGTTCCCTTAATAAGGCTCCAAATCATTAACTTTCAATCTCATGACTGTGTGGCACAATATCAGATCACACTTCAGTATTTTGCTATAAACAAACCCTATATTACAACTTTTTCCCCAATAAACTCTTCATTTCCAGCATATTCAAAGTTAGTAAGGTAGTTGTTAGGTTTAGGAATTGGGTAGGATTAGAGATGTAGAATATGCTCAAGCAGAATATGTGCTTTATAAGTGCTTATAAAATAGGCATGCTAATAAGCAACTGGTTAATGGTGAGAATTGCCCCCTATAATGGAGTGTTACCCAGATTTTCACTACAAAGTTACCATGGCAAAAAAAGATCACAAAATTATCACAATATCAGTGAAATTAATCTTTCTTTTTGTTTATTTTGTGTTTTCTAGTTTTTATACAATGAATCACATTCAAAACACGTGTGTAGGAAGTATCCCAATCCCTGTCTGTTCCCTGGTTTGTTTGCCTTCATGTTTCCCCCCTGGACTTCATTTCCCATGGTCATCCATGCACCCTCACCTTATTCCTTCATCAACCACAGCTGCATGTCATCTCATGTCAACCCCAGCTCATATAAGCACTCCAGTCTCTCTTCTCCTTTGTCTGATCTCGTCAGTGATAGTTTCCCTTATCAATGATTATTGTTGATAAAAAAATGACTTAAAGTCGTCGTCAGTGTCTCAATCTTAATAATCTCCTGACAGGGACACAGAGAGAGAAAGTTTGTAGTGATGGTGAAATGAAGCTTTACAAAGTAATGGATCGTTCCTCAATGCTTTTCAAAACGGTGCACACTAGCGCCATCTGACATTAAAGGGTGGAATAGATTCCTTTGTGTCCATTTAAGCCTATATTTTTACTGTTTCATGCTGTACACGCCACCTCGCTAAATAAAATCTTACCAGTTTTTCATGTGTTAGTGTCAATGCAGCACTCAGGCCTAGCTTACTGTCTGAATAATGAAGTCTATGACTGACCATTTTGAGTGTTGAGGTAAATTTGAGTATTATTTGGTTCTCATGTGGAACATCAATAATCATGGTTTTAATATCAATGTTATTGTCGATACCAATGTATTGTAACACCCATAACCTGGATATATACTGTACGTGCTAACAACTACAATTTCTTTGCATATCATAGAAGTGATTTTTGGGCAGCCAGGTCACAGAACATTTTAAGATGAATGAACTTTTGTTGTTGATACAGTCTTAGCTCCAGATGAAATAAGATGAGAGAAGTGCTATGATCTTTTGCAGGTGAGTGTATTTGGTTTCGGAGCTGATGAAACTGGAAACTGGCATCACTACTTTGAAGAAAATAAACACAATCATAACGCTGGCAATCATGGTGGAGCCTATGAGTTTGGCCTCACACGTGTCCTTCATGCAAAGAAAGGAATTCGGCTGTACAGAGGATGGTGATACTTTCCATGATTTCTCTATCAGGACAATGATTTTAAAGTCATGACATGGATTGAATGGTTTAGGTCTTGATGAAGAAAGACTGAAGAAATAAAAAATGAACAAAAAGCACACTGTTCTTTGTGTATGTGTATTCTTAGTTGAGAATTTTATCTGAGGTATTGTATAGCAGCTGGTTACTGTCACAAGCCCAGTCTGTGCTCCCTTGTCTTGTCTCTTTGTGCCTTAACTTGTTAGTTCCCATGGCAACTAATGAGTCCCAGGTGTTTATTGTTACCTCTCGTTATCCCGTGTGTTCGCCCTTGTTCTTTGTCTAATATTGTGTTGGCTGTTACAATGTGTTCTGTGTTCATCTATTGTTGGATTAATAAAGACTTTATCTGCATTTGGATCCAGCTCTTCTCTCTCAATCATAACAGAATACCAAGAAACATGGATCCAACAGTCCCCCTGATCAGCCTCCAACAAGGTAACCGTTCCCTCGAGTACCGCACTAGAGACTTTTTGAACCTAGCATATCTCACATCACATATTTTCACTATTTTGCTCTCATTGAGTTTAATGCTATGGATTTAACCAGTCACTCCTACAAAAACTCATCCTTGCTGATCCTCCAGGATCACTCATGGAATTGATAGTCTTTGTAACTTTGTTGTTGGTTGGGTCCCCTTTCACTGTTGAGGAGGCTGAGGAGGACATTCCCCCTAATCATTTTTGGGACGTGGGCCTCAAGCTATGTTGGCCAAGGAGCCTGGCCTATCGGGGCGGCCTGCATGCCCCACTTTAATGGTGGCCAACCCGGTCATCATGGCAACCGCTTCACTACAACCTGCTTGTAAGATAGCCTCCAGCTGTCATGACCGTCACGCCTGAGCCTCCAGCTGTCACGGCCGCCACGCCTGAGTCTCCAGCTGTCATTGCCGCCACGCCTGAGTCTCCAGCAGTCACGGCCGCAACGCCTGACCCTCCAGGAGTCACGGCCGCAACGCCTGACCCTCCAGGAGTCACGGCCGCCACGCCTGACCCTCCAGCAGTCACGGCCGCCACGCCTGACCCTCCAGCAGTCACGGCCGCCACGCCTGACCCTCCAGCAGTCACGGCCGCCACGCCTGACCCTCCAGCTGTCACGGCCGCCACGCCTGAGCCTCCAGCTGTCACGGCCGCCACGCCTGAGCCTCCAGCTGTCACGGCCGCCACGCCTGACCCTCCAGCAGTCACGGCCGCCACGCCTGACCCTCCAGCAGTCACGGCCGCCACGCCTGACCCTCCAGCTGTCACGGCCGCCACGCCTGACCCTCCAGCTGTCACGGCCGCCACGCCTGACCCTCCAGCAGTCACGGCCGCCACGCCTGACCCTCCAGCTGTCACGGCCGCCACGCCTGACCCTCCAGCTGTCACGGCCGCCACGCCTGACCCTCCAGCTGTCACGGCCGCCACGCCTGACCCTCCAGCTGTCACGGCCGCCACGCCTGACTGTTCTGCCTGAGCTTCACCTTCTTCCTTGACTTATGTCAGAAGCCCAGTGTGACACCCTGTCTTGTCTCTTTGTGCCTTGTCTAGTAAGTTCTCATGGGAACTAAGAAGTCCCAGGATTTTATTGTTACCTCTCATTATCCCGTGTGTTTGCACTTGCTCTTTGTCTAATATTGTGTTGGCTGTTGTGATGTGCTCCCTGTGTTCTGTAGTTCCTTTTGTTCCGTGTTCATCTGCGCTTGGAATGTTAAAGACTTTATCTGTAGCTTTTGCCAGAGAGGAACTGGAATCCCCTGGTTGGGCCTGGTCACTCCAGAGTTTTTTTATTTGCCTGACTGGGGGGGCTGCTTTAGAATTCAGAAGTTTTATATAATTAATATTGCATATAGAAATGTATAGTCTGTTTAATATTTGACCTGTGGTTCTCTCTCCTTCATCTTAAATGTGTGCTTTCACTGTGAGTGTGTGCGAGTGTGTGTCGATGTGTGTAAGTCTGTGTTCATATTGTGTGTGTGGAGCCTTTATATGTGGGTATGTCTGTCTTCTGTTTCACCTTTTTCTTGTTTGTAAATGTATATGACTTTAGTTGTGTTTATTATAGTCAATATGTCTAATGTACAGCTGCTTTGTAACAATGGAAATAGTAAAAGGCGCTATATAAATAAAGTTGAGTTTAGTTGAGTTACCTCCGAGGGGGTTTGACCTGCTCGTTAAGAAGCATACACCTGTTTCTGTAGGCATTTTTGGGATATCACCTAAAATGTAAATGCTAAGATGTGCATATATTCTAAAAATGTGCATAAAACTTTATCCAAAAAGAAGATATAAAGAATAAAGTCCTCAATGTGCATCGTCAGTCGTGTAACATTGCCTCACTAAATGTCATTTACTCTTCTCTGACAGCATCTAGATATCTGCTTTCAGCAAAATCCAGTCACTGGACAGTCCCACTCTGAGGCACAAGCCATATATTACTAAATCATATCATGACTAAAACCTTTTTGGTGAGAGATGATGTAAACCTCTTGCATTTTTTTTTTGGAGTCATATGTGCATCTGTCAGATGACTTTTGAGCATCTCACTTTCTTGACTCGAGCAATAAAGTTTTGACCTTTTGGCACCTGGACATACGTTTCTCATTCTGCACATTTGTTTCTAAATGTAGTGTGTATATGTTGTGTTTGTTAAATATCTTCATCCAACAGTTCTCTCTGGTTCTTGAATCTGACTTGCTGAGAGCCATGCGATACTTCACCAGTATCGCCATGGAATCCCCATTGCCCGTTTGTATCCCTCCATCACTACACTTAGGCCCGATCGCTTTTCTACCCTAAACTGTCTCGATTCTCTTTTGGTTGGTGGGGAAGGGGGCATATAGCCCTTAATACAAAGATTTTTTGGGACCTCACTTCATACGAAGGGGTATGACATTTCCCAGCATGGCTGCTCATGCGAGTAAAATGTAAGTCTTTATTTTGGCTTTAATAAATATTTCAACAACAAATAATCATCTTGTTCATGTTAAATTTAATGTTGTGTTCAGTTATCTGTCTTGAATACTTAAAATGTTTATTAAAAGTCACTGATTGCACTATAGAAACGCAACTTATACAACTGTAAAAAAGTCATTGTAACCAGGGCCGTCTCCGGAATGCAATCTAGAACCGGGATAAGCAGAACATGCTCCGACCCACTGACCAATGCGGTGAACTGATCAGTTTGTCAGTTCGCGATCGCCCGTCGATTAAACGTACTGACAGTAGAAGAGATCCATGGAGTTCGATCACAAACACCGGGTTAATCAAAACGTGCTCCGCCTTCCCTGGCCCGCTTGCAACCGCACTCTTGAGACGGCGAATGGAAGGTTGTGTGGTGAGATGCTTTTACGAACGAGTTCATTGTCACTTTTAAGGCTGTAGTCCACAAAACTGATACGACTACAACTGACAACAGCACCTTGGAAGTTTGTAACAAACATTGTCGCATCTGTGTAGGATCAGTGACGTATTATAATGACGTATTACAGTGTGGTAGTGGTGTCCCATATCTTAGGGGAATGATTTAAGCCCTTCCTCTATGGGATCAGATTTGTTTCATTATTTTGAATAAATAAACTACGATTCGCAAATAAATATAGACAATTTCACATACATGTTTTAAATCCACACATGCACAATAAGCGAACCATAAATACATGAAGAGCAATCCACAAATGCGTGCAGCGATCCACAAATGCACAGAAAGCGATCCACAAATGCACAGAAAGCGATCCACAAATGTGAAGGTGATCTACAAATAAATATCATTAAAATACATGCCACCATGCCGCAGTGTAGGTTAGTAAAATGTGGGTCAAACAGGAGCAGTTTACAAAATCCAGCTCGCAACATAACACAACAACGCACTGATGCACAAACCATTCTATAAGACTATAATTCATAAATGTAAATGTTTTTTTAAGACCTTTCATGCCACCTTGCAAAATCAATACATTGAATACAGATTTGACAGAAAAATTGTAAATCATTTCATAACCCGTGATGATCGATCTGCAGTCTATTGAATTCTTAATAAAATGGTTCATATTGTTTCAGTGTGTTTTAGACATGTTTTCTCAAACACGTCTTAAATGATCTGACAAATCGTTTTAAATTTTCAACAGCAAAACTCACAAAAGTTAAGTAGTTTGCATCACATTATTTAACATATTTATTGTAAAACTGTTGGCTGTTATGTATTCCTTCTTACATCTCACTATACCCTCATCATTAAAACTGAATCCCCGCGTTGGAGTTCATGCATGTTTAACGCCCGCCAACCGACAGTAAGTTCTGCCTTCTTCAGTTTGATTGGCTGAAAATTCTGTCTTCTTTAGTTTGATTGGCTGGAATAATGTGAACCTCTTTATTTACTTTGATTGGTCAATCTTTTGACATTGATGAGCACTTATTACCGCTACTGAACTGGGACACAGACATCACAACAGTCAGGGAGACAGTACATTCGCTAGCACAAATACGCTGTTTTGTCCGCGGCGTCCGCGCGATCGAGGCATTTTTTCCATCTGCATAGAACAGAGATGTAATATTATGTCATTTTACTTTTTTACATTGGCCCAAATTGGATAGCGGCCCACCATTAAAGCTCCCTGTGCTCCAGATGGCCAGTCTGCCGCTGCCTAGATATCCCATGTTCATCCACACACACACAGATACACACACACTCTGCGTATGAGCATGCATGCATGCATACAAATCCACGTATTCAAGTCATACACACACTACAAACTAAGATATGTGACACTGGTATTTTGAAACATCTTATTTTATAGACATTTCTCATGAGACAAAATTTACGACGACCACAGCATATTCTTCTTTGACATCTGAATACGCAGACTCCGGGTCAGAAGAGTCTGGCTCAGCAGCAGTTTCATGGTCAAAAATCATCTCAATCACCTCTTATGATGTGTTTTTTCTCTGTGCCGCCATGTTTTGTTTGAGTATTTTATTACTTTACTTGATCAAAATCTCTCTGATCTGTCGCACTTTGCTCTCCATGACACCAGACCACGGATAAAAAGTGTGTTCGTTGTTTAGTTATGGTCCTCTCAACCAAACAGAATAAAATGAACTCAAAACAAAACAGCCGCATAGTTCAGGTCCATACAAAGTACATCACTATGTAGGTTGTATGGAAAACACACACACAATATGCAGTTCGTCATAATCAGTAAGCCAAAATACAGCAATTAAAACAAAATCACATCATTAAACCAGCCTACAGGCACAACCGTTCAGTGTGAAAAACCCACTCGGCAATCACACTGCAATGAGAGTTGCAGAGTACAATGAGAGTTGTCCAACCATACCCGAGTCACTGTTTGTACTGCCCCTCGTGGCGTCATCATCTGTTGGATACTGTTTGGTGTCATGCTGAATGCGTGGAAAGTCATTTTATTTCTTATTAGGAAGTGTAATATGTTTGCCCACTGGTGGCAGAGTCCTGGCTGTCCATTTCTCCTGTTGGCTTCAGGTGTTCCACGGCTGTCAAAGCGACCGCCATGAATGGCGAGAGTTATAGTGTTTGCTGCATTACGTGTTAAAGGGTTCTTTAAGTTTTATGGAAGTTAAACAACTATTAGAATCTTTTGCTTCGTGTCCGCCAGGTTCACTAATGTGCAAAAGGATGTCGATGACCTTTTGGAGTTGACCTTGAGCTTATGCGACACCGTTTTGCCCTTGTTAGCTTCCTGCAGAGCTCTGAGTCGCTTGGTGTGGGGATAGCCAAATGTAACGTAGGATCGTTAGGTAAGATTTTTTACTTTTTTACTTTTCTATTGATGTTTAAGATTATTTATTTAATTAAAGACTTGCTTTTATTCGTTTGTACATTTATTTTGATCAATTTTCTGCTAATATTTTGTTTTGTTTATTTCTATCTATTGGTGTGCCCAGAAGCTGTATGTTGTGTGTGTTGTGCTGTGCTATCATTGCGTGTGTGAAGGGTGCGATTCGCCATTTGTTCTAACTTTGTAAAAAGTCTCATTGCTCATTGCTTATTGGAAATAAAAAAAATGTATTTCTTTGTGTGTCTAGATTTGACAAGTAAACAGCAAATTTGAACAGTTATTTAATAAAGTATTTTTGTACATTTATACCCACTTGTCTAGCCTGAAAATCCTTGCGTAATGAACCTGTGTGTCCTTATACTTTTATTCCTCACATGGTTGTGAGGGGGCGTAGTCGACTTTTTCAAGAAAATGAGATTACTTTCTTTAACCGTGCCCTTTCGGGTGTTAACCTCTAGAGGTCACTGTCGGCCCCTTTTTTCCACAGCACCACATGTGACCATCAGTCGTTCTATTTAGCCAGAAATATCTAAGAAATGTACATCCCACAACACAAAGTGCTACTGATGAATCAGAAGTCTGTTTTTTTTGGCCATCTGTTTTAGGGACCACAACGATCCATGTCAACACAACATGTAGGTCACAGGACAGAAAAAATATTTTTGTGTCAGGACAAACTCCTAAGCAAGAATGAAAGAACTTTTTGTTCATTTAAATAAACCACTAACTGTCTCACGCAAAGAACCTGGAGTGATTGGGGAGTACACAAGTGTGGAAATGGCTTGGGCTACCAAGGGCTCCGCAAACAACATTCGATATCGAAAACGACCGTCTGTAACCTGATTTCAAACAATATCTGGTCCAAGCAACAATTCCTTTCACTAGTTCAGCGCAGCAAACCAAACAGAACTCTCAGGGAAAATGAGTGTTGGCCGGTAAACACCCTCGAGACACCATTGGTCCATGGCCGTTATGTAATAGGTGGGTGTGTTATGTAGCGCCACCTGATCTGTTGGACATAACATGTCATTTTATTTGGCTGAGGTGAGGTGAGGTGAATATCTGCATATGTCATGTAAACCTCAAAATACTCAGAAGTATTTCTATTCATATATGCAAAAAAAATTAGTTTTTAAGTAATTAAAGTTGTAAAAAAATGTTACAAATATTTACACGATTTACAAACAATGAAAACTCCTTAAGGAACTGACTGTTCATTTCATGCATTATAATGGCCCAGCTCATAAACATGAAAGCACTAACGCATTATAAACATCACCATAGGCCTTTTTTTGCTCAGGTCAAGTCTGGAAGATACTCTGTGATGATTCCACCATCAATAAAATGAACAGGAAAAATACATTGATAAAAGAATCATAAAGAACTTTGGAAAGACCACAAGAGAATGAAGTACAGTAGAGTAGCAAGACATAGATAACAATGGGTCAGATGCATAAAGTTGCACATGATTATTTTATGTTTGATAATATATTACATAAATGTTTTCATGCAAAGCATATTATCCTTTAAAAAAAACTTACAACCAAATCCAATTTCTCTACAATAGCCCCTAATGTTTTATGCTCAGCTCCTGATGGTTTATATCCTACATACGCCCCTGGTTTGGAATCAACCACACCCACATGGCAAAAAGCGACACCAAAGGAACAGCGTCACCTGGCAGCGGAGGAGCAAGTAGATGCACCAGAGTGGTCTATCAAGCCCAGCAAGGACAGACGATGAAGTGGAAGGTGTTGAATGGCACAAAATCACTTGGAGTGAGCTTTGGAGTATGGAAAGATACAGGCTAAGTTTTACCATAAGAGCTACATATGATGTGCTGGCCTCACCAACAAATCTGCATGTTTGGTGTGGACTGTGTGGAGCTCCAGCAAACCTCAAACATATTCTTGTGGGTTGTGAGAAGAGCTTAACACAGGGGAGATACACATCAGAATCAGATAACAAGAGCTTTATTGCCAAGTGTGTGTGCACAGACAATACATTTTCTTTGGTGCTAGAAGCTTCTAGTAAAGACATTCAACACAATAACAATACAAAATAATAAGATTTACAGTCTAAAACATTATGAAATATGCATATTTCACATAAAAGACTAATCTACAGAAATCAGGATATAATAACATATGAGACATTGTACATGGTAATATATAGTAGAATACACATTTTAACAGATTGTATGTACAGTTGTGCAGATGGATAATGTAGTGAGTAGAGGTAGTGTTTGATTCATGTTGAATGTAGATATAATAAGGCACTAGAGCGCACACAATAGGAGTAGTGAAAGTGGAATATGGCTCTTAAGGAGCAGTTATCTGTTAGGAGGGAGATTGTCTGGGTGGAGAAGCTGCTTCTGTGTCTGAAAGTCCTGGTGTTTGGTGCTCTGAAACGCCGGCCAGAGGGAAACAGTTCCCAAAGTTTGTGTGTGGGGTGTGTGGAGTCAATGATGATTTTTCTTGCCCTGTTTTTCACTCTGGAATCTTACAGAGGCCACGACTGGCCACACCGTTAATGTATGCTCACTGCCGTATGGCATACCATTACAAGGCTGTTCAGGCTTCTGGAAAGTATGCACACCTGTTTGGCTCATGATGGTGTGGTCTAACCTTGAACAGGGTTGTAAAAAGACACTTTTAAGGTAGGTATACTTCAATGGAAGAGCTTGAGTGTGTGAATAGAGAATACTGACTGAATGTCTCTGCAGGATTCAGTTGTGAGTAGACCGAGCACCAGAGCACTGACAGTAAAGACACAGGATGACGCTGAGGAGGACAACGGAGATCTTGGAGGTAGGTTCAGGCAAACAGGTAAGTAATTTCACTTGAGATTAATGATATTTTCTAAACAGCGTTTGTGCGCCCTTTAAGGGCCCTTGGTGAAGGGGATGCTATTTGTAGAGGAGTTACTAGCTGACTAAACTAACGCCTGAATCCCTACGTCCCTACCCCAAGTCCATGAGTGAATGGTACGTGCCATGGTCACGTCAAGGAAGTTAGTTCCATTTGTGATCACGTGATCTTGTATCACGAGTTCTCGCCAAGCATTGGAAGCATTTAGTTTGTTTTTTTAACACTATTTTTGTCAGTGATAAATATGATTTAAGATGGTTAAAATGTAGTACGAGATTTTATAGGACAGTGTGTTCAATATCTTTAATAATAGCTACTTGTTTTTAGGTTTCCTTTATCATATATTTCCTTTTATAATACCAAGTTGAGTGAAAAATACAAGGTACAACCAGAGGTGGAAAGTAACTGTGGTGAGGAAGGCGGGACGAGAGCCGTGAGACAGGGGCGTGAGTGATAGTTGGAATCAGCTGTTGGCACACTGGTCCCGCATATCTCACGGAGGAAATCAGGAGCATAAGAGGACGAGCGACGGGACTGCTGAAGAGAAAGGACCGGGCCCGGACATATGTTTTAAGTTTGAATTTATGTTCATGTGGCCGGCAGTCGACTGAGAGGTGGCTGCCGGTCTTTTACTTCCGTGTTTTTGTTTATTTTTTGTTAAGTTTGTTAAATGTTCGCCGGTTCCCGCCTCCTTCCTTCCCAACTTTGAACTGTGTTACAGTAACGAATAACATTTACTCGCGTTACTGTATTGAGTAGGTTTTTGTGTTGTACTTTTTTAGTAGCTTTCAAAGTCTGTAATTTTAATGCTACTTAAGTATGAATTGTGTGACATATTGTATTTTGTTATATTTAAAATCATTTCACGTGTTCACCTGAGCAGATAATGAAGATAGCAGGGGTAGTAAAAGTATGCGTGTTTGGCGTGCTGTCCGGGGAGCAGGTTCCGAGCTCGCTGATTCCATCCGATTCTGGAACGCTCCCGCCCCCCAATAGGGGCGAGTACGCCGAGCTCGGAAACGGCCGAACCCAGAACTCACCCCTATCTGCTATCGACAATAGCTCAAGTGGAGGAGCCGGGGAGGTGGTGGGATGTGTAATCCTTTAGAGATGGCTTCAGGTAAGAATCTTTGTCTACTTATGTGCTGGTTCGCTTGGGCTGATAGGGTAGAGTCTAAGATTGCTGATTGTGAACCAGCCGGTCTTAATTATATGCTCTGGCTTCTCCCGAACTTTGTTAATCTATAATTATCCATTAACATCATATCTGTTACTGAGTAAAAGAATGAAAAACATTGCATGGAAAAAAACGTAACCGGAAATTACTCCACTGGTGGACTTTTGTATTTTTTTGTAGTGCGTCATGATTTCAGAAAATATGGAACTCCGGGTTTTGGGGCTACTTATATTTACATTTATGCATTTAGCAGTTGCTTTTATCTAAAGCAACTTACATATCATTATCCTATACATTTTAACATCCCCTGGTATCGAATCCACAACCTTGCATTGTTAACGCAATGCTCTTAGCACTGAGCTACAGGAAAGCTTCCTAATGTACTGCAGCCGCCAAAATGTGAATTTAGATTCTAAAGATAAATGTTAATTGATGAGATTCTTAATGTGTATTCATACTCTGATGAATACCTGGCAACTCCGGAACCGGACCATTTTTAAAAGTGTGAGGAATGAGTGTCTGACAGACAGGCTAGCCCACTATAGTACAGGGAGAGACGTGGGAGCTCAGCTCAACCAAAGACAAAAATCTTGCGGTGGTATGAGACCAGGGCAGGACTTAGGAGGGTGGGGGCCACTGGGCTTAAGTTATTAACGGGCCCTTTACACTCTAAAAAATGACCTAAACCCTGAGCATCAGTAAAAAAACATACTCTGAGGTTTTCAGATGACAAGTGCCAAAAAACGTTTTGGAGCAAATAATTAAGTTTGGCCTCAGTTTAAGGAAGAACATTTGCAGTTTATTGTTAAAAGGTAAGTGAAATGAAATGTTATGGATATATATCTATAGATATCTCTATAAAAATTAGGCCCAGTCTAAATAGAATTATTTATTTATATGACCACCACAATGATCATGTATTTATTGCAATGCAAAAAATCCTGTTTCTTTTGTAAACTACTGAAAACCATACAAACCCCCAAAAGGCTGCAGTGCAGTCATTAGGAATTTCAGTATCATGTAAACATGTGCATGAAACTTAAACAAATAAACAGATTCAGATCTCCAGATCATACACTCACCTAAAGGATTATTAGGAACACCGTACTAATACTGTGTTTGACCCCCTTTCACCTTCAGAACTGCCTTAATTCTACGTGGCATTGATTCAACAAGGTGCTGAAAGCATTCTTTAGAAATGTTGGCTCATATTGATAGAATAGCATCTTGCAGTTGATGGAGATTTGTGGGATGCACGAAGCTCCCGTTCCACCACATCCCAAAGATGCTCTATTGGGTTGAGATCTGGGGACTGTGGGGTTCATTTTAGTCCAGTGAACTCATTGTCATGTTCAAGAAACCAATTTGAAATGATTGGAGCTTTGTGACATGGTGCATTATCCTGCTGGAAGTAGCCATCAGAGGATGAGTACATGGTGGTCATAAAGGTATGGACATGGTCAGAAACAATGCTCAGGTAGGCCGTGGCATTTAAACCATGCCCAATTGGCACTAAGGGGCCTAAAGTGTGACAAGAAAACATCCCCCACACCATTACACACACCACCAAATTGTTATCTGTTCACAACCACCTGCACATTAATGTTCACAGTATATATCCTTCTGCATATATTGTTCATAGAACATACCGACTATCATATTGTCATAGAACATTTGTATAGTATTTCCCTAATATTGTATTCTGTATTTATTCACACTGTATATCTGCACTTGCTATTTGCACTTCTGGTTAGACCTAAACTACATTTCGTTACACTGTACTTGTATATGTGTAATGACAATAAAGTTGAATCTAATCTAATCTAATCTAATCTAATCTAATCTAATTGCATTAATGAGAAATTGAACAGGTGTTCCTAATAATCCTTGAGGTGAGTGTACATACACAGTTGTTTTGCACATGTATGACATCTCAACAATTTTTGAGTATAACTTATAACAGAAAAGCAAATGAGCATTTCTTAGGCATAATCAGGGGCGTAGTTTATGGGGGGATGGGGGTTAGGTAACCCCTCAATATTCAAATCCATCAGTTACAACCCCTCCAATATTTCAGCATGAAAATCACAGTAGATCAAATGAAAAATATGTAGAATTACTTTATTTTGTGACAAAAATTTTGTTCCTAATCAAATATGAGTTTGTCATAATAAATTAGACAAAAATACTCCCCCTCCATTGAACCGATTGGTAACGCCCAACAGATGAGTCGCACTTTCACCAAAACAACGCGAGAGGTGTTTGAATGGGAGAGCACAGACATGAAGAGAAGCGCTGCACAGTGGACTATAGTAACTGCTGGTCAGAGAGGGATGCAAAAATAAATAAAGCATGTACTGAGAATGAGGTATGAGAATATTGTGTAATAATAGCTAAGTACACACCATATATGTTAGCTAGCTAATCCATCGCAATGTATTTAGCTATAACTATCTGTATAACAAGTTACCATTTACATTACATTTAGTCATTTAGCAGACGCTTTTATCCAAAGCGACTTACAAGTGGGGTAGGTAATGGAAGCAATTAGGACATCATAAGTACAACAAGAGCATAAGTGCAATCAAAAAGAAGACTGGTTTCATATAGCCTTACACAGTATACAGAAACATCTTCCAGATGTAAACACACACATCAAAAAGACGTCTCTGTGATGTTCGTGTGCTATCTGGGACGTTCAACCCCCCCAATGTTCAAACCAAATCTACGCCCTTGGGCATAATGCCATTTTTCATTTAATTAACTGACATCTAAAGCTTTCCTGCCTCAATCCAAATAAAATTATAATGTAACATGTCTAGCTCTATCAAAATTACAAGTGTAATATGTCATAACAAATACATCACAGGAAGTGCTCTCAGCTGCAATATAAACACATTAAAGAAAGAGAGTGCTAGATTATCAAAACTTAACATCAAAACTGTGCACAGATGCAATAAAAACAGTAAATATTCATATATAACACTTTTATAGCTGAAACAAGCATAACATACAGCAGAATTCAGAGGATGATCATGTAAACCAATATAGATGAGAAATAGGGAGTTAGGCTTTGAGTTGACTTCATCCATGTACTATACAGTATGTGCACCATGACCATGTCATCTCATTCAAAAAAAATCTTTCTAGTCTTACTAGATAAAAGTGATCTGGACTTCTTTGCAGCAAAGTCTTTGATTATATCTGTAAAATCCACTTTTATGTAGAAGCTCACTCGATCAATTGACATCAGAGTTAGATGATATCATTTCTCATGTGCTATTTTGGATCGCCGTCTGTTTTTGATTAGTCTCAGTTTGGAGAAACTGCGCTCTTCACTTGCAATTGTGACTGGTAATGTCAGGTAAAGTCTCAGAGCAACATCCACATTTGGGAAGAAGTTTTCTTTTTCTGATTGACATTAAAAGTTCCCTTGCAGATGATGGCTCTTCATGGCAGATGAAGTTTTTGAACTGGATGATTTCTTCACAAAATTCCTTTTCCAGGTCATTGTGGTATCTTCTCTGTAGATCTGCTGCTTTTTTACGCAGATGTTCTGCAGAGAGAGTGGATATGTTGTTGAGGAAACCAAAGGGGACATTGAGGTCATTATAGGATTTAAATCACCGATCAAGTTCAACCAGCAGCCTGTCCATCACAACTAAAAACATCACAACCTGTGCAATGCACAGGTCAAGATCCACAGCTTGTAATGCAACACTTGTCCTCTGAAACGTAGGAGAATAATATTCCACATAGTGCAAAGAAAAGCAGTCATAAGTTTGTTCATTTTATGTAGTGACAGAGGTCAGATTCTGGTGTCAGAAAGAGTTTACAGTGTCTCAATGCATTGGTGTTCATTAGGCTGCAAACCTGCAGTTACCATCTTCCATCTAGCTGTGGATTTAGAGCAGAAATTGAACAAAGTTTGTGCAAAGTAAAAAACATCTGCAGTCTCTGCTCAGCAGTTTCCACTATTGACAGCAACCAGATTTAGTGTGTCGCAGCACACGGTACTCACTCTACTACAGGACTAATGTCTTTGATGTGAGCTTGCAGCCCATTGTACACTCCTGACATGTTTGCAGCATTATCATAGCACTCTCCTCGGCAGTTCTTGATGTTTAAGACTGTGAGCACTGCACCACAAAGTGTCTTCTCTGTGTGGCTTTCTACAGGGAAGAATTATAGAAATCTCTCTTCAACGAGGCCCTCAGGTGAAACATAGCTCATTATGAATGTAAGCTGATCGATGTTTGTCATGTCAGGAGTTGAATCAATGCTAATAGAAAAGTACTTGGCCACTTTCACTTCGTCAATAATTTCACAAAGCAATCTGTCGTCTGTTATCTCGATCAATTCCTTACATGTTTTCGACGAGAGATATGAGGGGGTTCCTACTCCAGCATTTCCATACATTTGTATGTGTGATTTCAAAAATGGGTTAAATTCACTGATTAGTTCCATAATGCCCATGTTATTCCCATTGTCATCTCTACCAAATATTTCACTCGAGCCTCGGAAAGCCAATCCAGGTGCTGACACTCTTCACAAAGCTTCACTCCAATAATTGCATTGCGACTCAAGCTGCTTTTTCAGTTGGGATTCTATAATGCCATAAGCAGCTGCTCTTTCCGTTACTATGACTGTCTCTATTCTCACGTGCAGCAAAACGTCTGGTAGCATGTTTCCAGTCATCATAACAAGACCCAAAAGAGGATTCATAGTCACCCTCGCGAAAAAGGCAGCAAGCAAAACAAAATCCATGGCCTGTGTACAGCAACCATTCCCTGGGCAGCGAATCTGACTTCTGATGTTTGTAGTGACGTTCAGAGGCTTTGACATTAGCCTCCTTATTTTGACAGGACTCCGGACCTTTCTGCGCCCAGTAAGCAGGTGAATGTCACGTTGCACAATGAAAGAAATCACTCGTCAGTGTGCAACAGTTGATCCTTCCAGCTGCCATATATCAGTTTTGAGCAGTGCTATAGGCGGTATAGAACAACTGAAACATTGACATGCTTTTACACTTTATACACATGCAAAAATGTGAACCATCCTTATTTCTTAAGCAAGTTTTGCATGTCTTATGAAGAGAAATCACATTTCTCATCCAACTCAACTTTATTTTCATAGTGCTTTACAATTTTCATTGTTACAAAGCAGCTGTACATGAGACACATTGAATACAAGTAAAACAACTAAAGGCATATACCTGTAAGAACAAGAAAAAGGTGAAAACAACAAAAGACAGACATACAAATGCTCCACACACACAATATGCAAACATACTTACACACATTGACATAGACACACACACACACACACACACACACACAAACACACTCTCACACACGAACACACTCGCACACACACACAAACAATCTTGCACAAACACAAAAACACACTCGCACACACAAACACACTCGCACAAACACATAAACACACTGGCACAAACACACTCGCACACACAAACACACTCGCACACACAAACACACTCGCACACACAAACCCACTCGCACACACAAACACACTCGCACACTCACACACACAAACACACTCGCACACACAAACACACTCGCACAAACACACTCGCACACTCACACACACACACACACACACAAACATACTCGCACAAACACACTCGCACACACAAACACACTCGCACATACACACAAACACACTCGCACACACACACAAACAATCTTGCACAAACACACTCGCACACACAAACACACTCGCACACACAAACACACTCGCACACACAAACACACTCGCACACACAAACACACTCGCACACACAAACACACTCGCACACACAAACACACTCGCACACACAAACACACTCGCACACACAAACACACTCGCACACACAAACACACTCGCACACACAAACACACTTGCACTTTAAGTTTTCGTAGTCCATCTGTGTGCGTGGCCTCAAGTAGCATGGATCTTTTTTAAAGGGACTCTCCTCCCAAACATGAACATTCTGTTATGGATTACACGCCCTCTAGTTGTTCCTAAACCTGTATACATTTCTTTGTTCGGTTGAACACAAAAACATTTGGTAGAATGGTAGCAACCGAAGATTCTTTGGCATCATTGACTTGCATAGCAGAAAAGATTATAATCAAAGATAAATCAGAATTGTTTGCTTACATTAATATTTTGATTTCAACAGAACAAAACATGTATACAATACCTAGGGAATCAATCATATAAGTAAATATAGCAATAAATATAACCTCCATATTAGTATTTTTGTTTTTCAAACTAAAATACTTTTTGCCAGTAAACCTCCTTATTAGACTGCATGGATAGTGTTTCAAACACATCCATTTGAAATACAAAATGATAATATTTTATACTATATTTTATAATAATGGGGTCAGTTGTGGTCTAGTGGTTAGTCAGAAGGTCGCTGGTTCAATTCTCAGTGCCACCAGGAAATGACTGAAGTGCCCTTGAGCATGACACCTCACCCCTGTTTACTCTGCAGTGATAGGTGCCCACCGCACCCTACTTGTAAGTCGCTTTTGATAAAAGCAACTGCCAATAAATGTAAATGTATGTATTTAAATGCATTTAATCTTAGTATTTTTGTATTGTAATTCAAGAAATCACCAAAAAATCATTTCGCCTTTGGAAAGTCCCAACAATGTAGAACCTATTGCGTGTGTGTAGGTGTGTGCTTGTGTTTCCTGACGTTAGAATGAGGGCGTGTGCAGAATCAGGTCAAACCGGTTACTTATTTGTGCGGTTGACAGGTTGTTATAAATATTTTATTTATATTCCTCACAGCTAACCCATTGTTCCCACTAACCATGCACACTTTAAAAATTAAACAGATGAACTCTCAACATGGAGCTCAGCTAAGCTCACAGAACACTAGACTCTTTTATAACAGGTAACTGCTCTCTATTATTTAAGAATACGATCTGCATATAGACAATAGTCTTAATATTGTGCGTTTATAATGTCGTAACAACCTATAAAATAAAAGATTTCTTTGATTGTATATTTAACATGGTTCATTGAATACTTAGGAAATGTTTTTTTTCTTTGCTTTCAGAAAAAATAAATCAGCATAATGAAGATCATAAACAGAATCTTTCACTATGTTGTCATGTCTGCCTCCATCGTTCTGTGTCTTCTTCTGCTCTACCAAACATCAAGTAGACATTTTCTAAACTTTTGCATCTGTAATTGTGGGATGGATTCTGAGGGGAGTCAGTGGTTTTCTCAGCGATACAACAGCTCAGCTCGTGTACTTCTCAACAGACAAAACCACGCTGTGGATTTCAACACTTTCTGGTGGTGGCGGGTGAGTGCAAAACGGCAAATGTCTCGATCAAAACCTGTCACACTAATCGATTATTATAAAAATCAGGAAAGGCTCATTTCTTACTGTACTTCATGTACAGGTAAAGACTTCAGCTTTAAATATTCATGAAATTATTCAAAGAAATCAATTAGTAATTAAAAATGACATTATTGCTTGCATAAGCACTTAAAGTACTCTGAAAAAAGGAATATGTGCCGTAGTAGATTTTATGAAAAGAAATGAATAAAATAGCCTTAATAGAATTAATTTATTCTGGTTTGGGAGTTGTACTTGAATCATATAGCAGCACATTTTACTTTCAAATGCAAAGTGCAAATTGTCACGAGGATTTCATTCAAGTAAAGTCATTTTTTCAGTGTTAATGTGATTCATTTAAAAATGTGTTATTATTACAAAATATACAAATAGTTAATTTGTGCAGTCATGGCCTAATGGTTAGAGAGTTGGACTCGGTTGGATTCTCAGGGCCGGCCGGTGATGACTGAGGTGCACTTGAGAAAGGGACTATACCTTCACTTGTTCCCCGGGCGCTGCAGTGATATCTGCCCACTGCTCCGTGTGTACATGTGCTCACTACATTCTGTAACGGTTAAATGCAGAGGTCACATTTTGGGAATGGGTCAACTTCAGAATCTTGTCTGAGGAAAGTTTGTTATTGTTTAAATATGACATTACTGTAAAATTTCACATGCAGGTCTTAAAAAGATCATTTTGTTTTTAATCTTCTTGCAGAGCCTGCAAAACGAGTCAAATGCAGCCAACTACACAAAAGTGGTGGAGGTTTTGTTTGATCATTTCCCAGATAAACGTCATCACTTGGACCACAGTCCCAGTCGCTGCAGGAGTTGCGCTGTGGTGGGGAACTCTGGGAACATGCTGGGATCACAATACGGTGCGCTCATCGATTCAAATGACTTCATTATGAGGTAAACAAAAGACATTTACTCGCTTGAATACATTTGCCTACTGTACATTCCTTTATACAAATTTACAATAAAAAACATGGTTACTGTACCACTAAATAACAACCTGTGGTTTTCATAAACCACAGTGAAAGTGATACTTCACTCAAAAATGAAACTTCTGTCATCATTGACAACAAAGAAATGATCAAGTACCCAGACTCTGTTTTAATCATCCTCTGCAATTTAAATGAAACAAATCTCTCCCGTGAATTGCCAAAATTCAAACCAGAGACAGGGATATATTCGATCACTGTTACACTACTATTAAGGAAGCTTATCACTCTGTCCCATGAGCAGCTTTGGGCTCTCTGATCTCATACTAACCTTCAGACAGAAACTGAAAACAGTCAAACCTGTAATAGTGTTGCACGATACACCGGTACTAGAAAAGTAGGGCGTTACCCTTCTGTTAAAACGATACCAATTTCTCATTTATTCGGTAGCGGTACTTTAATTAGGCGCGCGTTTCAGAGAAAACACATCCTGAAATATGTCCATTTACGGCTGCCGTATGTATGTGCGCGCATGTGCTCCCTTCAGTCAGTCAGTGAAGAGGCTTACAACCTTCTTTCCTCTTATTGCGCTGCAGATTTTGGGGTGACAACTAAATGAAAGTCATGAAGGCAAACAAAAGTGCATTTTCCGTCTATTAACGGCTTGTCAGTGAAGCAGATGCGCAAAGTGGCATTTTAATCTGCGGACCACAAGTGCCTAAATGATCAGCCTGGCAACGCATTTCACCAACAGACAGCTTATGTGAATGATAACAATAGCCTGAATAATGCTTTATGATTTATTTTGTGACAGGCCATCATTACCAGCATTAATAACGCTTTGCAACTAGGTTCTGTTTCTACAAATAAGTTGGCTAACATGAACTAATAATAGATCATTAATTTAAAATATTAACAGTTGTGTTTGTTAACCTTTATCACTGAACTAATATGAATAAACAACTAGATTTGTATTTAGTTACATAAAGAAATGAATAAATCCTGTAAAAAGAGATTTGTTGTTAGCTCATGTCAGAATGCATTATTTGATGTTTTAACAGATAGATAGATACCTGACACTCATATGCAGGTCTGTGTGGTGACATGTTATTTTTAAATAAGTGAAAGACACGCTCAAAAAGCAAGGCACAAACACAGTGTAAATTGAAAGAGTAAAAAATAATTTAACAGATTATGTTAGGTTCATCATTTTTTATTTAATTAGTTCCTGTATGTTCTTTCTGCATGGTATCGATTTAGTATTGGTATCAAAATACTTTTTAGAAATCAAAAATTTGGTATCGTGACAACTCTAACCTGTAATAAACACTATAAATAATGGACTTATCAAGCAGAGCCGGATCTACAGGCCTGTTTCAACTGCACTGATGGGAGTGTCTGTGGAGCTGCAGCCAGCGATCTGGACGAGCTCACAGAGACTGTGACTTCATATACCTGTATCTGTGAGGACATGTGTATTCCTGCCAGGACATTCTTTTCATTTAATAATGATAAACCATGGTTTGCTGGAACACTCAAAGAGCTTCTTGTCACAAATGAGATTCTTACAAAAGGGGGGATAAAATGTTGTACAAACAGGCCAGGAACAGACTAACAAAGGAGATCAGAGCTGCTAAAAAAGACTACTCTGAAAAGCTGAAAAAACTGTATTCGCCAGCCAATGACCCGGCGTCAGTATAGACTGGTCTGAAGAACATCATCAAGCACAAGAAACCACCCCAACAGTCTGTGGAGAATCAACAAATGGCTGACAATGTGAATGTGTTTAACTGCTGATCGGAAAGACAAGACTCACTCCACACCCGATCTGATCTGATCTGTACTTCACACATTCAGCCATCCCCAGGCAAACCCCCTTCTGCCTCCCCCACCATTCTACCTGCACTTAAGGTATTTGTAGAGTATGAGAACGGGGTCTTCAAGAAGCAGATGACTAATAAAGCTCCAGGCCCAGACGATGTTTCACCTGCCTGTTTAATGGTCTGCGCTGACCAACTGATCCCCATCTTCACACAGATCTTCAACAGATCTCTGGAGCTGTGTCAATTTCCCCACTGCTTCAGACGCTCCACTATCATCCACTCCCAAAAATCCAAAACCACTGGACTTACCGACTACAGATCTGTCGCTCTCATGTCTGTGTTTATGAAGTGGTTTGAGAGACTGGTTCTGGCCTGAAGGACATCGCTGGACCCTTGCTGGATCCTCTTCAGTTTGCCTATGGAGCAAACAGGTCTGTTGATAAAGCAGTCAATATGGGGTGGCATTATGTTCTGCAACACCTTGACAGACCTGGGAATTACACAAGGATCTTATTTGTGGACCTCAGTTCGGCCTTTAATACCATTATGCCTAACCTTCTCTCAGACAAACTGACCCAGCTCTCCGTGCCCACCCCAATCTGTCAATGGATTACTAACTTCCTAACAGACAGGCAGCAACTAGTAAAGCTGGGTAAACTCACATCCTGGACTCTCATAATCAGCACTGGTGTCCGTCAGGGAAGCGTGCTCTCCCCACTGCTCTTGTCCCTGTATATAAACCATTCCACTTCAAAACACTCCTCTGTCAAGCTCCTAACATTTGCAGATGACACTACCATCATCGGTCTCATACATTTACATTTAGTCATTTAGCAAACGCTTTTATCCAAAGCGACTTACATAGAGTTAGGGAGCAACAAGCGATATGTCATACAAGCCATAGTGCATTAGGTGCCAATACAAAGTTACTGGTTTAAACTAACGCTAGACCACTACCTGTTGAGAGAAAGGGATAGTTTTTTTTTCATTTGTCTTTCAGGTAATCACAGAAGAGTTGGGTTTTGAGTAGTTTTTTGAATGTTGTGAGAGATGTGGTAGACCGGACAGAGTTAGGAAGAATGTTCCACCAGGATGGAGTTGTGAAGCAGAATGAGATAAAACGAGATTTACTGTTCTTATGAGAAGGTAATACAAGACGCCGCTGGTTTGCTGAACGCAGGGACCTTGATGGGGTTTAGGAGTGCAGGAGGGTGTGAAAGTAACCCGGTGCAGATCCAATGATGGTCCTGGAGGCAAGCGATATTGACTTGAATTTGATACAGGCTTCAACTGGTAGCCAGTGGAGAGAGATGAAAAGGGATGTCACATGAGCCCTTTTGGGCTGTTGGAAGACAAGGTGACGAGGTCTCATCCACAATGGAGACGAGACCGCCTACATCCGGACGTTGCAGAGCTGGCTCTCTGGTGCAATCACAACAATCTGGAGCTCAACAGGCTGAAAACGGTGGACATGATCGTGGACTTCAGGAGAACCCCCAATGTATTGAATTCTCTGCTGCCCTCCCTTACGACACATACCCAAACATCAAATGACATGCAATGAAAATGTACACACTTTTTGGTAGCACGTATATCTCTGTGAGCAAACTTTTTCATGCTTGAAACTGATGAAAACTCAGATGAGATCAAGACTCCCTGATGAACATTTGCATCAGTCTGTGAGACTGGCTGTGACAGGAATGGAACCAGACATTGGACTTCTCACCAGACGGAAACAAGCCCACAGTTCACACAAATTATTATGATAGTAAAAATAATGTGCTTTAAATAGGCTGCTATATATCGCAAGTAATTCTCATATGTCTTTATGGTGCAAGCAAAAATAATAAATAAACTATTCAAGCATTAGGAGGCATAATAAATACATTTTAAATCATGCTGCAATCTTCAGAATACTACTGGTAGTTACTCCAGCCCAGGACAGAATGAAACACCTGATTTAACTCATCAGCTTCCCTCAGAATGTTGGAAATGTCTTTCTAATGAACACACTAACAGGCCGATGAGTTAAATCAGGTGTTTCATATTGGGAGAGATCTTAAACATTCTGTCAGGGGTGCCACGTAGGACCGGGTTGGGAAACACTGCGATCTAGCCCATATAATTTTCTGTTACAGACTGATCTGACCACCCGTTAAAGAAAGAAAACGTATGTGGCGCTAACAGAAAACCTTTGGGGACCACTGCTTTAAACCCTGGTTACTGTAATAAAATCATAGTTTTCATGGTTACTTCCCATTACCCCCCCAACAAATTAATTTTCTTTAGCGTTATTTTCAGAGAGACATGCAGTTTTGGAACTGTCACTTTCTCACCGCTTTGTTGTGTGTGCTAATATTTGAGTGTTTGCTCTATTTGACATCCTGTGTTATAGTGTTAATATTTAGTGTACCCAAATGAGTAGCCTTTACATATGACTCACAAGTATTCCGGTTCAGGGTGTGTAACTGTTAATCATCATGGAGCAAACTCCTCTCACAACTACATCAGTAATAAATAATCAGAAATTAATCCATGCAGACGTGGAGCTCAAAGAGCTCTTTCAATAACTTTGTAGCTTCATACATGGCTCTCTACTTCCGCCATAAGAGCTCTACTACCCACAGATTAGTTATCATCTGTATGCAGATGATCTGTAGCTCTATTTTCCTCTGATGACATGTTCATGTGAAGCTTTCGATAGTTTTCATAAATGTTTAACTGAAGTTAAAGGATAGCTTGCTAGGAACTTTCTGCAACTAAATGAGGATAAAACAGAATTATTAATCTCGTTTTATATTACTTCTTTGCCCCCCGCCTCCACCGCCCACTTCATCTTTGACAGCAGAAGACTCCCCTGTTTTTTTCAGTGAGAAAACATCATCCATCAGCAAACAATTCTTAGTACCTCAGACCTCGGACACACCACCCTCACTTCAAACATTGTACTCCCCTCTTTCACCCCACTGACTGACACTGAAGTAGAAACCCACATTGGACCTCTCTACTACCGAACAGTTACAGACCTGTCTCTCTCCTTCCATTTATTGCAAAAACACTTCAAAGGGCAGCGTTCAACCAGGTGTATTCCTACTTATCCTAGAACAAACTACTGGATATCAAGCAGTCTGGCTTCACAACAAACCACTCCACTGAAATTTTCCTTTTAAAAACTCCTTTTAAAACGGCCAGGAACCTCAGATTGAAGATTTGAAGGCCAGTTTGCAATCTGTCAGTCATTGCAGCCCCGCCCACACGCCATTACTTGTGAAAAGAAGTGAAGAGAGATCGATGGAGGACAATGTTTTTGATAAAAATTAAAGGCGGTCATGCCGATACGCCTTATTCAACATTAGAAAGGTTAGACCCTATCTCACTGAGCATGCGGCACAACTCCTTGTCCAGGCCCTGGTCCTCAAGGTTGGACTACTTAAATGCTCTCCTTGCTGGTCTTCCTGCAAAGGCTATCAAACCGCTCCAAGTGGTCCAGAACACAGCAGCACGCCTCGTCTTCCATGTGACATCCCTTCTCTTCTCTCTCCACTGGCTACCAGTTGAAGCCTGTATCAGATTCAAGTCACTTAAGCTTGCCTACAGGACCATCATTGGATCTGCACCGGGTTACTTTCACACCCTCCTACACTCCTACACCCCATCAAGATCCCTGCGCTCAGCAAACCAGCGGCGTCTTGTATTGCCTTCTCATAAGGGTAGAAAATCGCTTTCCTTCACAACTCCTTCCTGACGGAACATTGTTCCTAACTCTGTCTGGTCTACCACATCTCTAATAAAAAACTGTAAAAACTACTTCAAACTCATCTATTCTGTACAAATGAAAAACCCCACTTCCCCTCACTCTTCCTCTCAATTTTTTTTTCAAATATTTGTAAAAATATTTCACATGAAAATGACTGTGGTATCATTAACTGTATGTACTGCAGCGAACCTGTTATCCAGTCGGGTTTTTAAAGATGAGTTTTGATTCCGATGTCCTTCTCTAGCCTGCTGATCCTCTGCCTCACTCATACTTGATTCCATTATTCAGTGTTATCCTCTTTATTTAACCAAGCCATTTCACCTCGTAACAATACATACCCTTGCTCAGCAGTAAAGCAACTTCAAGTTTGCATTGGTCCGCCAGCAACTCTGCTCCATGCTTTGTCGCAGGTTATCAATTGCCAGTTTCACAGTGGGGCGTTTTTTTGCAGATTTGGCATTATGCATAAATTGCGGTCATGTTAACGTCAAAGGCAGATATTTTTTTATTATTTATTTATATTCAATTCAATAATACCTTTTTAAGAAAATCTATCTGAAGCTGAATGATTAGGTGAAAGACGGTCCCTGGCTCAGTCTATTTACACGATCACATGCTGAATAGAAACACGCTTCATCTTCTTTAATTTCATAAGCCAAATAATGAAACCATGGTAAAGAACTGGCCATCTAAAGTGAGTTTTAATGTGTTTTAAAGATAATTTAACTCCATTCAGCATAATTAGCATGATGTTTCTGTGACCTAAAATCGATCAAATAAAAATGTATCCTAAAGTCAAATCTCTGTTCGATTTGCTGACAGACAGCTCAGACAGATATGGAATGTCTGCTTACTCTAGCATAGTTGTTGACCATACTGTTTGGTCACGCATAGGAACCACCACTTTCTTACCTTTTTATAATCTGAGGAACCTTTTTTCACCACAAAGCTCCTCCACCAGCGAGGGGTCAATGTTGACATCCGTGACGTTTGGTTTGTGATTGGCCATGTGCTGGATCCCCTGCCACACCTGCTTTGTGTTGTTGATGTTAAAGCTGTCCTCTATCTTCTGTCTTTATTCCAACTTGGCCCTTCAGATGTGATGATTGTAGTGATCTGTGTGTTGTGTTTTCTCAGGATGAATGAGGGTCCGACAGTGGGATACGAGCGAGACGTGGGCCATAAAACCACTCACCGCATCATCTACCCTGAGAGCGCTGTTGACCTGGAGGATCAGACACATCTCGTACTTTTACCCTTTAAGATTCTGGACCTTCAGTGGCTCATCAGCATCTTCACCACCAAACACATTGATCAGTGAGACTCGCACCTCAGTTCTCTTTTCATTTTGCTGAGGTTTCTTATTCATTTGCATTTGATCTTTTGTTCTCAGGACATATATGCATGTGAGACCCTCAATAAAAGCAGACAAGAGCAAGGTAGACGTCACAATACTGCTTTTACATTTACATTCACATTCATCAATTCAAAGCGACTTTAAACGAGAGAGCATGACATATATTCACTGTGAAATCACAGTTTTATTTGTATACAATGCTACAGACAATTACTTGTAGAGTTATAATCACGTCGTACATGAAATTTGACACACAAACTCCATAGAGCTCAGTATTTTACACCACATACATACTGTATATATTTACTTTGATGCATTTGTCCAAAGTGCCTTAGGTTTCATTTTCCTATACCTTTAATTTCTGAGTATGTGCAATCCCGGGATCAAACCCATGACCTTGTTGTTGCTGGCGCTGAGCTCCTTCCACTGAGCTTCTCATACAGATACTGTTGCTCATGTATGGCAAGAATAACATGTGGTATTATGTGTTCTATAATACAAGTTATAAAACAGTCAGTTCCGGTCCTTGATTGTGATTGGCTGAGCGGAGTTCTAAGCCGTTATGAAATGCACTGTGACCCACTGGTTCGCGGGGCTTATTGCTTTAATATTTCATGTTTTATGATTTTACAGTCTGTACAAATGCTTCGGAACAACACAAAATTGCTAAAGTGCTTCAGAAATCAACCTGACACAACATGTTATATACATGTAGCAGTTATCCATCAGTCACAATATACATTTCACAGAAGGAATACAATATAATTGGGCTGCACAATTAATCAAGAAACTAATGATGATTACAATTACAGGTGAAAAAAATACATCATCGCCAAAAGCCTGAATTACAGCTGTGTTTAGGCACCGAGTACAGTGGAGAAACAGACACCTGGACGTGTCCTTTGCTTTTGATTTTTTACTAACAACATAACTCCCTTAATTATCTGTTAGTTACATTCTATTATTTCCTTTAGGATGTCTATACAAAAGAATATGGCATGCAGCTGCTTCACAGAAAGTTAAAAACGTTTCAAAGCTTCAATGTAACATCTATTAATCGAAAATAATAAGCACCATTAAAATCTTAAGTTGAATAATTGACAATTAGCATTTTTGTCATAATCGTTCCGCCCTACAATATAGTATAATATGAGGGATAAATATTAAAAGATTGAGTAAAAACATTACATTTTGAAGAGCTTTCCTGTGGCTCAGTGGTCAGAGAATGGCACAAGCAACACCAAGGTCATGGGTTTGATCCCAGGGGTTGCACATAGTCAGAAACAAATGTGTAGTACAATCCACTGTAAGTCTCTGTGGATAATGTAGATTCATGAAATAGAAATGAACAGCTGAACAGATGAATCTGACCGCATGTTTCCTCCTGTTGTTCACTCTTTACAGGTCATGATTCTTCATCCTGCATTTATCAAATATGTCTTTGAGAGTTGGTCACAGAATGTGGGCAACTATCCATCCACTGGTTTCATTTCCATTATATTGGCCCTGCACATCTGTGATGAGGTAAAACAAAAACCTGCCAACCTACTTTTAATCTGTAGGACTGTAAACTAAACTTTGTTCCAAACGTTTTTAATGCTTTAGTGTTTCACCAACCGCCAAACCAAAATGAGCGGACTCTTCTTTTTCTTTGGCTCAAACTACAGGGGAAAGATCCGGTATAGTCAGATTTATTTAGCAATAGGGGTCTTTGCACTTACACTCTGAAATTTCGTATGCGTTTTTTTGTGTTTGGCTCTCGTTTGTACGATGTCTCTGAATTGTTATAAAAGGCCACAAAAAATGCTTGACAAAAGCGAAAAACACAGAAGATTGAACCAGGTCCGAATTTTTATATGATGGAAAAATATATTGGAGGCAGTGTGCAAATGTGATTGACACAACGTGAGGTTATATTAATTTTTAATGTGCAATGGGCTGAAGTCTTCATACTGTTCTGGGGTCTGATGGGGACCACGCCACCATCAGTTCTCACAGTATCCACAATAATATCAAAGTACGCACCGTTGATCTCGCAAGAAATGTTTTTATGTACATTAAATAGGTTTTATAACACAAGTTCTGCAATTTAGTTTAAGGGGACCTTAAAATCTTCACTGTCATTTAAACATTAAAATGCGTTACACGCAACATGCCACAGGAAAGTGTGTAAAATCATCGCATGCACTAGAAATATATTTCAATACTTTTTATTGAATTTTAGTAGTTAACTCCATTAATAAGAGTGAATAACGTAGATCTGATGTATGATATGGAGTGAGATTAAATGTGTATGATGCATTAATATACTTATTATAGTTCTTCTCTTACGCGTTGGTTAACCCCTCCCTATTTTGTGCCCAGCGCTCCCCTACTCTGAACATTCTGTAGGCTCTTTTAATAAAGCCATTCTCATTAACACTTCTGTTTCTCTGGTCAACAACATCGTCTTTCACACACGGACACAAACTGTAATCTGTAATCATGTTCATCTAAACTAAAGGAAACTTGGTTTGTTGTTATACGCGTCTTCTGAACAAAAGTCGCCAAAGGGTTCAGAAAAATCTATAGCAAGCTATAGCCGTCACGTGGTCGACTTCTGGTGTAGCGGAAACACTGCATTCTACATATTTATTTTTCTTACATTGAATTTTTATTTACTATTAACATTTAATGATTTTGTATAGCATAAGATGTGAATTGTAAATAAAAGTTCAATGTAAGAAAAAATATGTTTGCTTTATTTTTCAATTATAGCTCAAAATAACTCTTTTAGCCCCAAAATCAGCTCCAAAATCCTTGAAGTTCAAAGTAGTCGTGAGGAACACTTAAACCAAATGACAACAATCCTAAAAGAACAGTTGTACCCGGAACATGACGGCTTTTTTAAAGGTCTCGACTAGCAGCCATGATTATTCTAGTCTGATCAATCAAATATGAATATCTGCAAACTGTTTACATGATGCAGACAATGAGCTGAACATATATTTGTTTAATAAGTGACACCTAACTTACTTTTAAAACCTTTCTTTGAATGTGCAGAGTATCATAGAGAAAGTCGTAACAATAAAGCACAGTTGTGGACTTGCGTTAGTTGAATTGCAACGGGAAGGATTTGCAGGAACGCAAACACTGGTCTGGTGATCTCAATGAGCGACCGCAACCCAAGTGATGTTGGAGCAGTGTGGATTCACAACAATGACATTCAGGATCTGACAGGCCTATGTAGTGCACATGTTGTGAGAAACATTGGATGTTTAAACAGCTCCATGCAGGATTTAGTACAAGACATCAACTTGTGTGTCCACCCGACAGACTCACTAAAACACTGAGCACACAACTGTTTCACTGTATAGAGATACAGAAATAAAGAGATGTAGAATTTAAGTACTTTCGTCGTTAGTTATTATTTCAACTTCATACATATAAAGTTAACAACTTTTGTTTGATGGTTTAAACAACCTTGTCAATAAATGTCATGTCCTCGCCTTGATTCGGGAGTGCTTTGAAAATAAATACAGTAAATATGACACGTGCTTCTGTACTGAATGAAAAGAGTCCAATATACAAGCATACACTTAAAAGGGTTGAGTGATAGACTGTCCACATATTGAATTTATCTTAAACTTCACATTCACATTTCAAAACAACATTTTACAGCCATTACCATCATATGAACGTTTGTTTGACCTTCCATACTGGCACCTGTGCCTCATCATCACGTCATTTCTACAATAAAGAATTACTTGAGCCTCCCTACTGTCCAAAGAATGTCTCCAACACAAACATGTGTAGGCGAATGTTGTTCCAGTGCGAGTTATTTTCAAACAAGAAAGATAAGAACGAGTCTCTGTTGAGATTGGTCGTTGTGATAGTGAACAACACAAGTGTTCATTCTGTTGATGCTGTACTGGTGTCTACTTTCTGCAGCTCCACACGTCCAGCGCAGCTTCTAGAATGCATTGTGTTGCTGACGTCACGGACCCACGCTATCTATTATTCTTTTTATTTTCACCGCCGCTGTGGTTTTGATTTGATGACTATTGACAGATGGCTATGTAAATGTTTATGGACGGCAGATTTGAAGACATTCTCTAACACAATGAACTCTTGTTTCTTAGGTGAGTGTTTTTGGGTTTGGATCCACACATGATCGTGTTTGGCATCATTACTTTGATGATTTTGGGTTGGGCTCTAATGACGGCCCTCACGCTGGAGACTTTGAGAGAAGCGTGATCGCTGAACTCCATCAAAGACGAATCATCACGATGTATAAAGGATGGTAATGACTCAGTACTGTCCACAGGTTTATGTGTCTTGGAGAAACACATATTGTGCTCTTGTAAAAACTGTATGTTTTAGTTTGTTAGACCATGGTGTGTTTGAATACTGGATTCTGATTGGGTTAAATCAGTGGCGGTGCTGGGGGTGGGCTAAGGGGTCGAAGCCTCGAATGTTTTATTGCCATGTACGAATCACTTACGGGCCGTCTACGTTTTGCGTTTCTACCCTTTGGCAAACATGAGTGAGTGCTTCTTCTTGGAAAAACAACATTGAGAGTGTAAAAACAACATTACTCTCCCAGCGGCTTCAGTGGATCAGTGAGTACGTGTCGTAACAAGTAGAGCTGATGCTTCATATGAGTGCTAGATCTAATCCAGCTTTTGACAAACAACATTCACATCACAAATCAGACCACACAGACATTTGTTTTCAACAAAATGAAGAAAATATATGAAAAGGTCTAACAGGTATTGTTAAGAAAGTGTATGGTGAGGTTAAGTGCAGTAGAGAGGTCTTTATAGTTGTCATATATTTAATCTTCTTTTGTTGAAGTTATATGTTAGGGGTGTTTTGCCATTGTTTGACAGGACAGTGGAGAAAAGACAGGAAAGCTTTGGTTAGAGACAGGGGAGAGGGACACGCTTGAGACGGGAACTAACCCCGACCGGGCCGCATGTGCACAGGCTCTATATGTCAGCGCACTAACCACACGGACATTGACGCTGACACTTCTCCCTCTTTCTGGCACAAGAAAGCGCAACACTGGTCACCTGACTGATCAAAAACCAAACATCAATAACAACTTTAAGTTGGAAAATGATCACGGTATAAGCAGGATAATCCATTATTGCACCATGATATGCAACTGTTGTCATACCTCGCGTCCATTTAACTGTCAAATTGATAGTGAAATATCTTTTTATGATTTGTTTCTGGATTGTCTATTAACTGTTTGAGTGATTGTGATATTGTGAATTGATTGTCTATGTACAGTGTCCTTGAGCACTATATCAATTAAACATAGCATATTTCACAAGGAACAGTGTTTTTATTTCCATGATGTTTTAATATTGATGATTGCACTTCCCAGTATGTGTTAAACATTGTATTATGAAGTGGAGATAAACACATCTTTCATTCACCACGCAGACTGCATGTCACATTACGTTCAGGTTCACACTTGCCCTCATGATCACCTTGATTCCAAAGATTCTTAGAAAGCTTTCCAAATGTTAGATATGTTGTGTGATGATGTGATCTGAACATGTGATGTAATGTGTCGTGTTTCAGCCATTTAAACGCGGTTTCAGATTGACAAAATACTGCAAGACGTCATGACATTATATACATTTATTTTGAGACATGGAATGATTTCGTGACAGTGGAGCTTCTACACAGATGAGATGCTCTCTCGCTCCATAATTCTCTCAGGTGAAAGATCTGTGCATCTACTGTTCAAACACGATCACTAAAGATATAAACATGAAACCTAAAGTTGTATCAAACCACATTCAAGCCCGAAACCCCTTCAAACATGTTCAGGTTAACACACAGGAGACGAGCAGCTTCAGAAGTTTGGTTTGTGTTTCTTCACCTCCACCATCAGATGATGAAGGTTGATGAGCTCAGAGCGAGCTGCCACACTGCGAAAAGTCTGCTGGGAGAGGACCTTATGGAAACCATGATAATACTGAATCAGCTGTGTCAGCGCCCCCTAGTGAACACAAGACAAAACTGTTGAGCATCATGAATGAAGAATTGACAGGGTGGTTTTAATGCAGGTGGGTTTTACCTGAATGATGCTGGTTCCATTTTTAAAGTTGGTAAAGGAACGCATGACGTCCTGACTCATCACTTCCACAGACTGCTTCCATGTGAGTGAAAATCCCCGAACCAACTGAGTGATACGAGCTGACAGACAAGAGATGTTAAAAACATCTGATGAAACAAACTCCATTTATGTTCCATAAAGACTCAAGATGAAGGAGAGATGAGTGAGTTTATTCATTGTGCTGGCTCATCTCACAGCTTCACATATATCAACAACTTTTCCATCGGAATCTGTGATGAAACACATCAAGACGGTGTGAGCAGATTTATGATTTTCTCAAATGTAGTGTTTGGCTTCAGAAGACAGTTGTGCTGTTGTGTGGTGTGGCATGAACAGTCTGTGTGAACACTCCATCACCTCTACTTGACCTTAGGACCCCCAGCGATCTCTGGGCAGAGCACTGGAGAGACTTAAATGGACAATGTTCTGTCAACAACTTTCAAAGGTAAGCAAGACCAAACTTTTCTTAACAAGATCTAAACACTAACAGACGGATTTTAAAATCTACTTGCAAAGCCAACTAATGCAAAGCAACCAAACAACGCTGTAACGGGGTCGCAGTTTAGAAGATGACTCTTAAAATAGAAGCAGGATAAGACAACAGTAGTTATCTGTTTGAAAAAATTCAAACCATCATCAAGACAAAACCCAAGATTTTAGTTATGATTGTGCTTGGTTCAATAGCACTGCCTTATATAAGGAACGATGTTGCTTAATTGGCTAAACGGTCTGTCAGTCATGTTGGCGTTTCCTGGTTGGTTATTTGTGGATTCTATCCGTCATTTTAACCGCAGTTGATTGGCAATCACAGTGATGCGCTTGAGAAAACCAGAACCTGAGGGACAAGAAAGCTAATGAACAGCATTTAGGAAATATTGATTCTTTACACCCATGACACCACACCTTTATCTTTAGGCAGAGAATAGAGCATACCTGTCACGCTCCTGTTTTTCACTCCCTTTAACCTCACAAGCTGTGTCCGCTGACTGAAGATGACAGATCGTTTCATCGACAGGTAGATGCAGTAGAGTCTACTAGATATTGTTGTTGTTAAAGAGGCCATAACACACAGGGTTTCTGCCAATCTCATATTAATCTTGAGTACCTTTAGAGTAGTATTGCATACTTCCTATCTTCAAAGAAAATTTAGTTTGATCACATTTATAAAAGATAGATACAGCTTTACGATTGTTTCCAAAATCATACAGCGCACGCAGGGGGGAGGGGTAGACTGAACTAAAGCACGTACGCACCAATTGTCAACAAAATACAGACATCAGTTTCACTCACTGCATGCGGTTCATGTCCGGCATCTTATAGCTCTGGAACGGCTCCATATATCAGTTTCAAACCATCTCAAAATCCAGCGTTATATCCACAGTTTATATAACATTCATCACACAAATGTAGTGATTAAACAAACACCTGAACTTCACTAACACATGCTCTCTCTCTCTCTCTCTCTCTCTCTCTCTCTCTCTGTCTCCGGCACACAAGTGAAAGTGATATCTGCGCATGCTCCTCCTCCAGCTCTCCTGTGGCCGTGCAGCGTGCTTTTCCGGGAGAATTGTCCAATAAGGGACTCACAAAAGTTGAAACAAAACAGATTTAGATGTTTGAAAAAAAACTTTCCGAAACCTGAAGGGTCGCTGGGGGAGTGTATAGAGCACAGAAATACTACCTCACACGCCCAACTCGTTTTTTGACAAGTTGACCAAGTCAAGCTCTTCAATCCGGCCCTACGCTTAAGAAAATAGAATTGGGATTCACACATTCTTGTGAGTTGCATTTAAAGGACTCTCTCCTTCATTCACACACACATGTCTGCCACCTAACTTCTTACTAATAACTTCACTAAAGCAGAACACCGCACATTTAAAAGAAGTGTCGGTTTGGAATGATTAGGTTTGTTTAGCTGTTATGCTTTCTGGAAATCATCTTGTGACTCCGCCCTTGCGGTGAAGAATATTTTTTATTCTACATTTACATTTAGTCATTTAGCAGACGCTTTAGTTAGGGAGCAACAAGCGACATGTCATACAGGAGCCATAATACATTAGGTGCCAATACAAAGTTACTGGTTTAAACTAACGCTAGACCACTACCTGTTGAGAGAAAGGGTTATTGAGATTTTTTATTATTTATTTGTCTGTCAGGTAATCACAGAAGAGTTGGGTTTTGAGTAGTTTTTTGAATGTTGTGAGAGATGTGGTTGACTGGACAGAGTTAGGAAGAGTGTTCCACCAGGAAGGAGTTGTGAAGCGGAATGAACGGGAAAGCGATTTACTGTCCTTATGAGAAGGCAATACAAGACGCCGCTGGTTCGCTGAACACAGGGATCTTGATGGGGTGTAGGAGTGTAGGAGGTTGTGAAAGTAGCCCGGTGCAGATCCAGTGATAGTCCTGAAGCCATTATTCTATTGTTATTTTTAATAAAAAAGTTATAAAGTGAGTATTTATACAACGCGAGCTGCACAAACACTGGTGTTTTTTATACGGTTATAAAAGTCTGGTGGGTCTGCACAAACTGCACGTTCTCATTATACAGCGTGAGCTCCACAGTTATAGACATGGCCGGATTGAGGAGGATGGGGGCCCCTGGGCTTGAGTTGTTTTCGGGACCCCCGTACTATTTAAATCATGTGTTTGTTAGCATTAGTAAATGTGTTGACTAACAATGACACTTGTAAATTGGTTTACATGTTTATTCTGCTTGTTTTGACAGTGGTCAGATGGTCTACTCTGATCTGATTGGTCAGAGGGTCTAGTCTGCTGGGATTGGTCAGATGGTCTAGTCTGCTTTGATTGGTCTACCGCTTGGAGTGTCGCAAATGAAACGTAGGCGGTCTTTACATCTGACCCAGAACTGAAATGAGAACAACAGACGACTTGTTCGCATGATTCAGAGTCGACTCCTTTTTCTCTCAAGCCAATAACTTTATATATTCACCTTCAGCTTTATAACTCCACAGACTGCTCACATTCACACACAGAAACATTACACACTGAATGAAATGTCATTTAAAGGACATGGTGATAGATCCTCTTTAAAGAGTGGGTTATGTGTTTCTTGTGTGTCTCTCGTCCAGACTTGTGAACATGGTTGAACCCGTGACATTAACTGAGATTATTAAACACATCTTCATGGAAGTCATCAGCTATCCTTCTAGCACATCCAATGGTGCCGTTTCAATGAACTTGATTCATAAGCGGTCTTCTTTGTTCCAAATAATATATATGTTTGTAATTAAACTATACTTTTGAGAACATTTACTCTACCATCTCACCTTCGTCATTCTTTAATTTGTCCAGTTGCCCTTTCTCCATGAGTGCCTCGCTCTCCTTCACAAATGCAATCATTCCTCCGAACGGAGACGACAGAATCTCCTCGATAAACTCCTGTCACACACAAACACATATATGTTAATACATCACATTCTGTCATGAACATTTGAAACCGCTGGTGTTGGTGGGAGCGTTATAAAAGTTTTGGCTCAAAATGAAACTTCCGTGATAAACTCTTCAAGACTCTTTTCAACTAAACTGTAAAATATTCTCTGTATTCAGAGAATATTTCACCTGAATTAGCGCTGGATGAACATCATTGAAAAAACGTGTCGCCATTTGCTCTCTGACAACAGTTCTGCACATGCAGTGGACATTAACTTTTATAAATGAAAAAAGGAAAATAAATCCTATCCAGTGATGAAGTGTTTCTCGTGTTAACTTCTATCTTTTGCGATGAGCTTTGATGAACACCCAGTGTGTCTGCTAATGTCAGATTCATGTCCTAGTGACTCACTCCATCCGATTCACTTGAAGAAGCGTTAAACATGTCACTGTCTCAAGAATAAAAGGGAATTTCATGGACCAGTTCTGTTTCTTTTTTGTACAGCGGACTTTCTTTTATTCTAGATTCATTCAGAGATGTGGCAGCCAAATGAACCTGCAGTCCAAGACTGGTGGTCTACTGTTATTCCCGGGAGGTCTCCAGGCTCGGCCCTGCTAACATTCTGGATGGGAGACCCCATGGGAAAGCTAGATCACTGCTGGAGGTGTTAGTGAGACCAGCAGGGGGCGCTCATCCTGTGGTCTGTGTGGGTCCTAATGCCCCAGAACAGTGACGGGGACACTTTAATGTCAATAGGCACAGTCCTTCCGATGAGACGTTAAACTGAGGTACTGACTGTCTGTGCTCATTACAAATCCCAGGATGTCCTTCAAATAAGAGTAGGGGCGTTACCTCGGCATCCTGGACAAATTCGCCCAATGGCCTCTGTCCATCATCATGTCCTCCTGATCATAACCATGTGTACCCAAAATCAGTAGAGGTGAAAATGGTGACAGACATACGCTGTTGTTGGGGTATAAGTGGGTTGCAGTGTTTCCCCTATGTTTACAGCTTGGGGGGGGTATGTGCGTTCTCTATATTTTCCTTGTGGCGGAGGTCCGGACAATATATCTCAAATAAATAATATTTTATGTATGTATATAAAAGTGAACATCTAAAGTTTCATCAGGCCATTTATTTTATATTATGATGCACAGTTTGTAGGCTCTGGTGCTAAAGTGAAGTCCTAGTGGCCATTTTTAATATTTAATTAAACCACTGACAACAAAATGTAACAACTGAAATGACTTTATCATGAGCAGCAGTACTTACAAAGATACAAACAAGTAGCCTTTCAATTCCATTCATTCTAGAACTGATTCTAAATAATTTCATTTTAAAAAAGGATTCATTATGAAATGCTCTTGACATGTTGATTATTAATGCTATTCATATTGTTAACATCATTAATGCTACACAAGACGTTGTGGTTTATAATGTCACAAACCTATATAGCAAACAGTAAACTGACTGACAGCTAAAATACTTTATTACTGCTGCATTTTGTTAACTTAAGCGTTACAGTAAACGTGTCCATTTATTGACCTGCTCTTGGTGTCTGCAGGTCTTTATATGAGACACGTCTTTTGTAGTTTCTGCGGGAGAGACTCGAGGACTTAATAAAGCACAGTGGACCAACACCGGCAGATGACATGATGACCCGAATCATCACAGACTGTGGAAACTTCACACTGGATTTCAAGCTACTTGTTTACTTTCATCTGAAATGAGAACTTTGGACCACTAAGCAAGTCTAATCCAGTTTGTTCTCCTTAGCCCAGATGAGATGCTTCTGACATTGTTTCACTTCACAAGTAGAGCACTTTAACTGTGTGTGGATGACCATTTTCATCAAACACTATTTCTGACCAATGAAAACCCTGAAATCCTACCTTACTGTGTCTGAAACTCCTGGAGATTGTTGCTTCAACCGTAGTCAATCACATCACTATGTCTTTTCAAGTAATCCTGAAGGATTCGATTTCTGAGTTAACCAACTTCAGTTTGTGTTGCCCAGAGGTCACTGCTGCCAAAAATGTTCTCTTTTAGGAACAACCCAAGTGTCTAAATCTAAGTCACAAGTCGTTTCTTTGCAAGTTTCCATTACTGTAATCCTAGTAAACAAACAAACACACACGCACACACACACACACACACAGAGAGAGAAGAGTGTGTAGAGTACCTGTGTTCTGGCCAGCAGCAGCTGCTGAAATCCCTCCACTTCTTTACTGTCATCAGCGGCTCGCTCCTACACCACACAAACACACAAACCATCACATGAACGGACATCACCAGTGTGTTCATGAAGCACGGTTGGTGTTTTTAAACGTCACCATGAGGACGTTGAGCATCATGTCATAGTTGTTGATGAGAAAGATCAGCTGGTCTCGTCTTGATGGAAATTCAGCCGCCATCTTTAGCACAAAGTTCTCCACTTCGATCTGAAATCATGAATCATGTCAGAACTCTACTGAAACATGTCAGTAAAGAAACACGTGTGGTGATGTGTTCTGCTCACCTGCAGCTGTCCGAGGAGAGTGTTGGTCCTTTCATTAGGAAAGGTTTGATTGATGCTGACAATAGCAGAAGAGAACTCAGCGTATCGCCGTGTGATCTACAAAACACAGGAAAGAGTTCAGCTCATAAGTTCTTCTACTGGACCTCCTTACACCTCAAACCAACCTCATGCGCTCAAACCCCTTCACAACAAAATTCCACTCAATTAGGAAAATGAAAAAATTTGTAAAGTCAAAAATGTTATATTTGTGAAGTCAATCCATGTAAGCCCAACGTAAACGATGACACGTGACTATTTAATGGTTATGAACACATGTCAGCAGTCACAATAGCCGCCTCGGTTGATTTTGATCTGCGTCTGGTGGGTGTTAATATCACACCTTGAATTAAATATATAACTCAAAATATTTTTTAAGGGATCTACCGACTCCAGGCCATGACGCCATGGACCACAAGGGGTCCGCAGACCCCCGGTCTAGCTTTGGTTACTCCCCTGTACTGTAACGCCACGTGAACGTGATGGATGCGCTGCTGAATATTTCATCATGTTTGTCATGTGTTCTCACATAGTGCGGTCTGGTGTCCAGTACTCCAAGTTTCTGAGGATCAGTGTTTCGAATGCTCTGAATGTTCATCTCCAGAATGAGCTCGAACCTCGGCCACAATAATTCCAGCACAGCCTCCCAGTACCTGCAATACAAACACGCATTTAGGAATACACCGAATGTTCAGCAACCAAAAAATGATCAATAAGCAATCAGCACAAAGAGACACGTGCGTGTTACTAATGCAACAAACATGTCGGCCGTGTGTGGAGCATTTTAAAGTGTCAGAGAAAGACACGAAACTGAACTGGTCTTTAGCGTTTGGTAACCTGTGAGCTTCAGACTGGAGCGGGTGGTCTGACACTCATGCATCCACGCAGCGGTCACGTGCACACAGTTACTAAACAACTTGTCAAAGCGAGTTCTGTGCATCCCGTCCCCGAACCATTAAACAATCAGCTTTTGTTTGTGAAGTTAAAAATAAACAAGAACTGAAGTCCCTTAGAATTGCTAACAATGATTTTTTCTTAAAATCATTTTGCAGTGTAGTTCTAATAATCACAGTTTTCCTTTATTCTATTTTTGCTTATAATGTTGAATGACAGACAAAATATAAAAGCACACTTTAACCATTCAGTTTCTGCAATAGTGGAAAAAAACGTGCAAAACCATGTTCGGTGTTCTGCCTTCGGCCAAGTGTCCTGCTTTTTTTATCTGCTTCGGCCAAGAATTTTCATTTCCTACTTACAAAGTTCATGCCCGGGCCTGGTTGGAGGAGGTGGAATCAAATACGGTTTGGTTTGGAAAGGATGCAGTATGAGTTCAAACCAACTGAATGCATGATGTCATTATGCAACTGTTTACCTTCCTTCCTCAGATTCAACCGTCACGGTAAAAACATCTCTAGTGCACAGCGCTGATACACCGCAGCCAAACCTACTCTTGATATGAGGTTTGTCAAACTACATAATGCAACGCTGTGTGTGTGAGAATAAAGTACAAGGGTGATTTAAAAGCACAATGAGCTCTCGTATGACAACGATCGGTCTTTGTTTATGTTTACTTCAGAGCAGTCGCATCGTAATGATGGACGCGTGTTGGGGTGCAGATGGTCAAGTGCAGCGTGAGCACAGAGGGGCAGTGGGGACAATCTGTCAAGAACATCTGTAAAGACACAGAGACACTGACTTGTCGAGCGCAGGAACGTTCCTCTTGGCTGTGATGGCTCTGAAGCGCAGGATGATGTGAATGCAGAGAAACACTGCGATGCTGTCATAACCGTCAGACAGGTACGTCGCCAGATTCTTCTGCAGGCAGAGAAACATTCACTTTCATTCTCAAACGCAAATATTACAGTGTCCTGCGGTTTGTTCAACGATGAACCTTCTCTCATGACTGACCAGAAACATCCCGAGCGTTTTTCCCATGATGCTGTTGAACAGATCCAGCGCAGAGTTTCCCGCCACCATGAAGAAGTCTGACAGGAAGAGGAACTCCCGACAGCCGTTGTCCAGTAGAGCGTAATGCTGACTGCGGAAGAGGGTTTCGTATGGATACTGAAACACAGAGAGAGAGAGAGAGTAAGACCACACAAATCTGACAAAGAGTCCTGAAGACGCTGGATCTGAAGCCATGTCTCACCCTGCAGTCTCCTCTCTGAGCGGCGTGTGGGATCAGTATCGGCCCTTCCAGCTCCACAGGACTCAAAACGGCCTCTCGCTGACCCAGAGTAAAGATAGTGTTCCTGCTCTTCAAAGACGGCTTGGAGAAGAAACCTTCAGTGCAGTTAAAGAAAACATCATGCACATCTCACAGAACAACACAACTAATGAAGGCCCTGAAGCACACACGTCAATTCAGAGGTCGTCTGGAGGGTAAAAACAGTTTAGGTCCTCAACACACACGTCGCAGAGTTTCTACGGAGCAAAGTGAGACGCTAATGATCTGTTTCACCTGCTTTTGACAAGGTCACTCAAGGGGGCTTTAAAAGGATATCTTTTTTGGCTGTGTCCTCCACCCCCATCAGGTCATCTTTTTCTGCTACATCTTCATACTGAAAGACAGAATGAAAAAAGATGAATGAAATGATCAAAACCCTCAGGGATAGGTGCTTGGACCGCTCCTTTTCTCAATCTATATGATATACTTAGGACCCCTCATACGGCCACAGGGCTTCTCGCATCATTGTTATGCTGACGACACCCAGATCTACATCTTGTTTCACCCAGACAATACTACTGTGGCAGCTCGCATTACAGCCTGTCTAGAAGACATATCAGCTTGGATGAAAGAGCATCACCTCCAGGTGAACCCTGCCAAGACAGAGCTACTTGTGTTTCCAGCACACCCCATGGTGCAACACAATCAAACCATCCAATTTGCCAAAACCACAATCTCTCCTTTTAAAACAGCCAGGAACCCCAGAGTCATATTTGATGAACAGATGTCCTTCAATGATCACATCGCCAAGACAACGTGGTCATGCCTTATTCAAAATTAAAATGGTTAGACCCCATCTCACCGAGCATGCGGCACAACTCTAACCAAATTCACAGAAGGCGGTACGCCCGTTAAAACAGAGCATTTGTGGAACCGGCCTCATAACCCGGGTAGAAAATAGCCTAGTTCTTATGGATTTTGTTGTTTTTTAATGTAAAATCCATTAAAAAAAATCACAAGTAGACCTCATTCAACAGTATAAAACTATGAACAAGCCCAGTTCATCACACCTTCTAGGCTTTGTTCAATGTCAAAATACAAAAGGGTGCTTGGTGTTCCATCATATGGAGAAGAACAATGGAAAGCTTTCCTCAAAAGCATTGATTTGTTTTCCACAGAAGAAATAAACCCACGGATGGTGAACTAGCATTACATTTGAATTTTATAGTGAGTTACTCCTATAACAAAAACGAGTTTACCTCTTAAAAAGAAAACAGAACATTTCAAATATTTAAAGGCAGACTACACACCAATTAAAATTAAAAATAGAATTGGTTAAATAAAAAATGGTCATACTGGGCCTATAACCCCTGCTCTTATCGCTTCGGCTGCTGAAGATGGGCTGTTGGTGAAGACACAAATGCTAAAGATTACACATGTCTTTACTTACATCTTATGTTGCACTCGGTTCAAATAAAAAAGCCTCTATCCCCAGTGTTTGTCAAATATTACCATTAGCTAATGCTAGCACTTTCACCAAGTGGACATTCAAGTCGGGTTGTTTAAACTCGGAACATTGAAAACAAGAAATTATAAATGAATGCATACAGTGGGTACGGAAAGTATTCAGACCCCTTAAGTTTTTCACTCTTTGTTATATTGGAGCCATTTGCTAAAATCATTTAAGTTCATTTATTTCCCTCATTAATGTACTCACTGCACCCAATATTGACAGAAAAACACAGAATTGTTGACATTTTTGCAGACTTATTAAAAAGAAAAACTGAAATATCACATGGTCCTAAGTATCCAGACCCTTCGCTCAGTATTTAGGAGAAGCACCCTTTTGATTTAATACAGACATGAGTCTTTTTGGGAAAGATGCAACAAGTTTTTCACACCTGGATTTGGGGCTCCTCTGCCATCCCTTCTTGTAGATCCTCTCCAGTTCTGTCAGGTTGGATGGTAAACGTTGGTGGACATTCATTTTTAGGTCTCTCCAGAGATGCTCAATTGGGTTTAAGTCAGAGCTCTGGCTGGGCCATTCAAGAACAGTCATGGAGTTGTTGCGAAGCCACTCCTTTGTTATTTTAGCTGTGTGCTTAGGGTCATTGTCTTGTTGGAAGGTAAACCTTCGGCCCAGTCTGAGGTCCTGAGCACTCTGGAGAAAGTTTTCGTCCAGGATATCCCTTTACTCGGCCGTATTCATCTTTCCCTCGATTGCAACCAGTCGTCCTGTCCCTGCAGCTGAAAAACACCCCACAGCATGATGCTGCCACCACCATGCTTCACTGTTGGGACTGTGTTGGACAGGTGATGAGCAGTGCCTGGTTTTCTACTCACATACCACTTAGAATTAAGGCCAAAAAGTTCTATCTTGGTCTCATCAGACCAGAAAATCTTATTTGTCATCTTAGAGTCCTTCAGGTGTTTTTTAGCAAACTCCATGCAGGATTTCATGTGTCTTGCACTGAGGAGAGGCTTCCGTCAGGCCACTCTGCCATAAAGCCCTGACTGGTAGAGGGCTGCAGTGATGGTTGACTTACTACAACTTTCTCCTATCTTCCGAATGCATCTCTGGAGCCCAGCCACAGTGATCTTTGGGTTCTTTTTTACCTCTCTCACCAAGGCTCTTCTCCGTCGATAGCTCAGTGAGGCCAGACGGCCAGCTCTAGGAAGGGTTCCGGTGGTCCCAAATGTCTTCCATTTAAGGATTATGGAGGCCTATGTGCTCTTATGAACCTTAAGTGCAGCAGAGTTTTTTTCGTAACCTTGACCAGATTCTGTATCTGAGCTCTTCAGCAGTTCCTTTGACCTCATGATTCTCAATTGCTCTGACATCCACTGTGAGGTCTTATATAGACAGGTGTGTGGCTTTCCTAATCAAGTCCTATCAGTATAATCAAACACAGCTGGACTCAAATGAAGGTGTAGAACCATCTCAAGGATGATCAGAAGAAATGGACAGAACCGGAGTTAAATATATGAGTGTCACAGCAAAGGGTCTGAATACTTAAAATCATGTGATATTTCAGTTTTTCTTTTTTCAAAATCTGCAAAAACGTCAACAATTCTGTGTTTTTTTGTCAATATGGCGTGCTGTGAGTACATTAATGAGGGAAATAAATGAACTGAAATGATTTTAGCAAATGGCTGCAATATAACAAAGATTGAAACATTTAAGGGGGTCTGAATACTTTCCGTACCCACTGTATGTTCAACGATAAAACACATTTTAATAATCCATATCACTGGCTAATCTACAATGAGGTGACCACTGGAAATGCACATTTGTTATGGATGAATGCAGAGAGGAAGTGCTTTCATATCAATCAAAAATGTTTATATTAACCCAGTGTTTCCAATTAACCCCTTTTTTCAAACCCTTTCTGCAGGTCTTTATTATATGTGCAAGCTTTTCTAGTGTGCTTATGCTGCTGTTATCTACTTGTGGTCTATGTTTACTCACTCACATGGTTTTGTCTGTATTTCTTAAACCATAGACCTGATGCAATAAATGTTTTGTAACCTTAGGACAGTGGTTCTCAAATTTTTCAAGTACCACCTTTTATAAAGATTTGTTGTTCCAAGTACAACCTAATGACCTCCATAGATAACAGATGAATAAACACTGAATGAATAGTAGAGCTGTGAACCTTTACCCTCCTCATGATGAGAGACCTCGTCCTCAAATTCTAATGTGTTATTTATAATACAAACACTTTTTTTATCCAGCAGTTTGAAAAACTAAAGAATGTTTTTTGTGTGACTTTCAGTTAGTCAGCAGTAATTGTGGACATAAACAACTTCTGTAATGTAATGTAAACTACTTTATTAGCTTTGTGGGGACTTGCAGGAAGACCCCAACCTATATTAAAGACAGACATCTAACACAATATATTTAAGACAGAGGATTAGTATAGATATATATAAACATCAGAGAACAGCTGTATTTAACAAACAGAGATCTTGATCAGACTATAAATGAGACAGGTGTGTTAAGAGGTGGGGTTTATAGAGTCTGTCTTGTTTACTTCTCTCTGAGACTCACCCTTTACTGCAGCGGCTCTTGATAAACTATGGCTAAGTTCGTTTTTTCATAAAAAATATAATTTCTGGGCGTCACACCAAAGGACAACATTACTTAAGACTTTTACAGTGGTTAAAAAAAGGAAATATTTGAACAATTTTGAGACGAAAATGTACCATGAACACATGTCACACGTGTGCCTCAGTATCATGATCTTGAATTGGGTCTCACCAGCAAATTAATTTTGTTTGTGGATTTGCCCGAACTATAAGCAGGATCTGGTGTCACACCAGAGGACATGATTCTCAGTCAAGTTCCTAGGCGGTTAGAAATATTTTGATGAAATAAATGATCGCCATTTCCTAAAATAGACACTTGTTAAATTTGTTGAACATTTTTGTGGTTTTCTTTTGAATTTATAAACGTTAACTAAACCATGCTTGAGACAGTCACATTAAAGGACAATTTTGAGATATGGTTTAAAAGAAAAATCGAATCTAATCTCTAATCTATTTAGAGAATTTCACTTGTAGGGTTTACAGAGTACTTCAGACATGAACTGAACATGTAGGCTATATACCTAATATATTTTCTTGCAGCGCTGCTTTAAAACTGTTAAAAGGTGCTATCTTAACTGTAAATGCTGCGACAGAGCAGTCCAAGATACACACATGTGAACTACAAAAAAGCCTCTCCAAGTATGTTGGACTGTTGTAAAACTAAAAACCAATCAAAGTCTCTCACCTGAACTTTCAGCAGTCTACCGCTGTATGATTTGAAGTAACTGAAGTAGATCTTGCTCATAGTGTCCACATACTCATCCCGAATCTCCTTAGCGACTGTCCTCTCATTAGCCAACAGAAACTGATAGAAGAACCTGCATATGACCATACACACATCTATACCTTAAAAAATGGGGAGATTTTACAGATGTGTGCCTCTTATTAACATGAACAATATGAATATCATTATAACACTAGTTCTGTAACCTAATTACAACAACAGGTACCTTTACCTAACTAAGATGTTCTGTAACCGCACTTAAGAGTCTTTTTTTAAACATGCGCTCGGGAGATGCATTATGTGTTCTGTACCTGAAGTCGAGTTCTGTGTTCTGTACCTGTAGTTGAGTTGTTTGATCTGTACCTGTAGTCAAGTTGTGTGTTCTGTATCTATAGTCGAGTTGTGTGTTGTGTACCTGAACTTGAGTTATGTGTTCTGTACCTGAACTCGAGTTATGTGTTCTGTACCTGAAGTCGAGTTCTGTGTTCTGTACCTGAACTCGAGTTATGTGTTCTGTTCCTGTACTTGAGTTAAGTGTTCTGTACCTGAACTTGAGTTATGTGTTCTGTACCTGAACTCGAGTTATGTGTTCTGTACCTGAAGTCAAGTTCTGTGTTCTGTACCTGTAGTTGAGTTGTTTGATCTGTACCTGTAGTCAAGTTGTGTGTTCTGTATCTATAGTAGAGTTGTGTGTTGTGTACCTGAACTTGAGTTACGTGTTCTGTACCTGAACTTGAGTTATGTGTTCTCTACCTGAACTTGAGTTAAGTGTTCTGTACCTGAACTTGAGTTATGTGTTCTCTACCTGAACTTGAGTTAAGTGTTCTGTACCTGAACTTGAGTTACGTGTTCTCTACCAGAACTTGAGTTATGTGTTCTGTACCTGAACTTGAGTTAAGTGTTCTGTACCTGAACTTGAGTTACGTGTTCTCTACCAGAACTTGAGTTATGTGTTCTGTACCTGAACTTGAGTTATGTGTTCTCTACCAGAACTTGAGTTATGTGTTCTCTACCAGAACTTGAGTTAAGTGTTCTGTACCTGAACTTGAGTTACGTGTTCTCTACCAGAACTTGAGTTATGTGTTCTGTACCTGAACTCGAGTTACGTGTTCTCTACCAGAACTTGAGTTATGTGTTCTGTACCTGAACTTGAGTTACGTGTTCTCTACCAGAACTTGAGTTATGTGTTCTGTACCTGAACTTGAGTTATGTGTTCTCTACCAGAACTTGAGTTATGTGTTCTCTACCAGAACTTGAGTTACGTGTTCTCTACCAGAACTTGAGTTATGTGTTCTCTACCAGAACTTGAGTTAAGTGTTCTGTACCTGAACTTGAGTTACGTGTTCTCTACCAGAACTTGAGTTATGTGTTCTGTACCTGAACTTGAGTTAAGTGTTCTGTACCTGAACTTGAGTTACGTGTTCTCTACCAGAACTTGAGTTACGTGTTCTGTACCTGAACTCGAGTTACGTGTTCTGTACCTGAACTCGAGTTATGTGTTCTGTACCTGAAGTCGAGTTCTGTGTTCTGTACCTGTAGTTGAGTTGTTTGATCTGTACCTGTAGTCAAGTTGTGTGTTCTGTATCTATAGTAGAGTTGTGTGTTGTGTACCTGAACTTGAGTTATGTGTTCTGTACCTGAACTTGAGTTATGTGTTCTCTACCAGAACTTGAGTTATGTGTTCTCTACCAGAACTTGAGTTAAGTGTTCTGTACCTGAACTTGAGTTACGTGTTCTCTACCAGAACTTGAGTTATGTGTTCTGTACCTGAACTCGAGTTACGTGTTCTCTACCAGAACTTGAGTTATGTGTTCTGTACCTGAACTCGAGTTACGTGTTCTGTACCTGAACTTGAGTTATGTGTTCTCTACCTGAACTTGAGTTAAGTGTTCTGTACCTGAACTTGAGTTATGTGTTCTCTACCTGAACTTGAGTTAAGTGTTCTGTACCTGAACTTGAGTTACGTGTTCTCTACCAGAACTTGAGTTATGTGTTCTGTACCTGAACTCGAGTTATGTGTTCTGTTCCTGTACTTGAGTTAAGTGTTCTGTACCTGTACTTGAGTTATGTGTTCTGTACCTGTACTTGAGTTATGTGTTCTGTACCTGTACTTGAGTAAGGTGTTCTGAGGGATCTGATAGTTGGTCATGGGCTTCCGGAATGAATAGATTTTCTGCAGAATGAACTCACGGATTTTCGAGACACCCTGCGGGAAGTATCTGTACATTAATTACCATAAAAAACATAGAACTATTAAATGTGTTTTATCGACTAATTAACATTTTATTACAAGGCTACAATTTTTTAATTACATTTAATTGAAGTATTCTGCTGTCAAACACCATGTAAGCATAATGTCATTCCATGACATCACACTTCACTTCACCCTCTTGTCAAAGTTCTTTTCCAATCACATCCGCTTTACAATCTGAAGAGTCCCGCCCCCTTCACAATGAGCGCTGATGAAGCGCCGCCTCAAATCAGCAACTTGTTTGCACATTTATTCTGTCTTACATGGTGAATGACGCATTATACACATGATGGGAGATAGGGGAATTCATGTTAGTGTCACGCCAGCAGTTGCACGTGAGTGTCCTCCTGTTCAGAGACACCACAGCACAGAGCGGAACATATCTGTCAATCATACGTGCAAATCTGCTGATAAAACAAAACGTATCGGAGCCGTTTCATGTCTGCACAGAATATTGAATGTTAAGGCTCTATGGAAGAGATCAGACATCACAGTCTTGATCACTCACCAACGTTCATGACAAGCTTCACATGACACATCACTGGTGTCACTGATCTTTCTATTCTCTTCAATAGACTTACAGGACCGGCTATCACACTGTTAAATGCAGCTTTGCCAGGCTGACTGTGCTGTAAACAAAACCCTATTGGTTATTTTAAAGGGGGTGGGGCCACTCGATATGTATCACGCTCTCTGCATTTTTCAGTTGGTATTACGTCTACACATCAAATGCCTTGCTTTCCAAAGCGATTCAGTGCGTCTTTAGGTATAGTATACTAAGACTTTTCTCACTTTGATTTTGAGACGATCTACAATGTCTTGTATGTCCGAGCAGGCGAGTGTCTCTCTGAAGCTGAGCTCTTTAGCAAAGTTGATCTTGTTATTGAGCTCATGAAGTTGCTCCAGAAACTCTTGCTCCGTGACCGGACTGTCCAAAATCACACTGAAACACAACACACAGCTCTTCTCATCCAACAGAATATTATTGATTTGACTGTTTAAGAACAGAAGACAAACACTGGGTCTTACTCACTGAGCATGCGTGTGCACAAATCTGTGTGTAAACGTACAAATGTTTTCACAAAAATCACAAGATCAGATTCATGTGCTTACGCATGTGTTGTGAATTAGGCGGAAAGTTCGTGAGAAGTTCAAATGTGTGTATAAATACGGAAAAGATACACAATAATTAGTGAATGAGACCCAATGTCTGGTGACAAGCAACTACTTTCAGTCTTACGAGATCATTGTGCTGGGAACGACCAGTTCATCCACCAGCTGGCTGAGCTGACTGCGGACAGCCTGTCTGTTCTTCAGTCTCATGTTCATGCTGACGGACTGCTGCTGTAGTGTCTGAATCTCACTGCTGATGGACGACAGGTCGCTCTGAAAACTGCTCAACATGCCCTCCATGCGCTTCAGAGACAGGATTACACATAGGTCAAATACATCCGAAAGAAATCTAGTCTCCTGTGCTCGGTAAACTACAATTTCTTTCATTTCCAAGTGGATGTGGATAAAAGAAGACATTTTAGTGTAAATCTGTCCCAAAGAACACTCCACATGAGGAAAATGATCATGTTATTATGGTAGTGTACTCATCCAACTTGACAAAAATATGCAGTAAATACTGAAAAGGGTGTTAAGTCAAGGAAGACAAGGTAGAACACAAATCTTCAGACAAAATCAAGAGTTCCTGAGGCTTTGTCAAGAGATAAGATTGTAAACTCACCTCTAGGATTGAGTCACAGGCTGTGATCTGGTTGTGTAAAGAGGCAATGTTCTGACTCTCTTTAATATCTACATCAGCTGATGTCAAGGCGTCTCAATAAACAACACAAGTCCTCATTCTTACTCCTGATGGCAATTTGACAGTATGTACACAATGTAATAGAAGGTGAATACACAGGGTTTGGTTCACAGCTGTTATCCAGTTTAAAGGTATTATAAGACTGGACAAGAGTTGTCACTTGATCCCTAATGCCTCGTTTCCACTAAGTGGTATGGCACAGTACAGTAGCATTTGTTTGGGACCCTTTCATAAGGATACCTAGCACAGTAGTACAAAAAGTGCTGGAACCTAGTGCAGGGCTCTAGAGTGCGACCAATTTAGTCGCACATGCGACCTTATTTTTCAATGGTGCGTCTTAAAATTATCAGAGGTCGCACCGGTGCGACCAGCCGTTTGACGAGAAAAAAGTCTCGAGAACTCTTAAAGTCTTCGTGTGATTCAACAACCTACACACATTAGGCACATATAGAGGTCTAAACCAATCAATGATAGTGAAGGGCGGCCCCCCCTCTGATTGGCCCTGGTCCAGAAATTCCTGCACGTGTGTGTACCAGAGGTCGCGTTAACTGAAAATTCTCGAAAAATCTGAAGGCTGTCCATCATTTTGTCGGATCACAATGAGGGCAATTTGTAAATCCCCGTTTCCCTTCAGCGTGATTTGCTCGCGAAGCGACCTGCGTGTTTTCACCCATCATTGTTACTGACTAGACATATGATGCGATCTGGGGAAACCCGTCGGATGTCGCGCTGGGACGCGGGAAAGATAGTTCAACTATCAAAGTAAACCACATAACATGAAGAATGAAGGAGTATCAATGAACATTTCCCGCCAGTCCTGTGTAAACTATGTCACGCAAAGTTTATTATACAATGTTTTCGTGAGTTGACAAAGCTCCCAGTGTGCAGCACAAGGAGTTATAACCGCTCCGCTGCTCACGCGAGCCGGACCGCGAACGCAAAACATACAAGAGAGGATCAAACGTCCAGACATGCACATGATAAACAACGTAAAACTTGCTTCCCTACTAATTATTTGTTGTACGTAATGTTTGTTAGTTTCCTTATGTACTGATAATGTCAGAGCTTTCATTCTTTAAGTTTGCGCTGCACCATTTTCATTAATTTCATTTTATTCAAACGGTTTTGTACAGTATTTTTATAGACCTCAACACTGATTTTTTTTAATGCATTTTTTATAGAGTAAGTCTCTCACCACTGTAAAGTGACTTTTACTTGTGATGCTGGACTGTTGTGCTTTTAATTTCATCACTGAATTTTAAACACGATTAACTCCAAATTCCGTTCCTGAACATCACAGCGCTTCAGTCGACATCAGACATAACTTTTGTTACATACACAAGATATGAGCAAAATAAAAAGTTATTTGGAAAGGGCTTGAATATGGTATCAAAAACTGTAATGGCTTTATTGGGCATTCGGTTGTATTACAACACAACAAGTTCAGAAACGGCAGTACAGCGTGATAACGTAAAGAACATACAAATTACCACCTAACGCCACCTTGAACCAGTGACGGGTAATAACAGATTATGACGGATTTTTTACGAGTATGTCAGTCAAAATGACGGACAAAAAAAACTAGCGCAACCTCTGGTGTGTACGTTTGAAAATGCGTTTGCTGCAGTGAGACAGAGAGGTGAGTAGACTCATAAGCAATGCTATGAAATAGAGCCTTCAAGTCCTGGTCCATTTATCTTGAGATCTTTTAAGTTTAAATTTCACTTCACTGAAGCACTTTAAGCACCAACACTTTTTCAGTAAGTTACCTTTTTTGTAGATTTGTCCTTCTAATAAAGAACTTAATGTTAAACAGTTTGCAAGATAAACATTAACAAGTACATTTTGCCAATATGGACATTAAAAAAAAAGTGAACTGGTAAAAGCAGGTAAATGTTAAATGCGTTAAATGCGATGCGGTCTAAAATTTGGGTGCACCTAACTTTTGTGCTGGTGCACCTAAGAAAAAAAGTTAGGCGCACCAGTGCAACCAGTTCAAAAAGTTAGTCTAGAGCCCTGTAGTGGGTGGAGCTAGTATCAATGCAGAACGCTGATTGGTTTACAGGAATCATCACTTGTGTCTACTACAAGGGAAACTAATGATTATAGATACCACGAGGCGAAACTCAATAGAACATTCCATTTCAACACCTGGGCCTCCGCCATTTTGGGGTGAAAGCCACTCTGCTATGGCGATGGCAATATCAGCTGCTTTGTTTAAAAATTAAACATTAAAGCTGAAATTCAACCTGAATGATGATAATACATGACGACAAAAGCCTTGGCTCGCTAGAAACCTTGTCAGATATCAAGCATTTCACCCAAAAGGGCAGCCTTACTGTTTTCTCTCAAATAAGCACCAGTTGGGTCTGTTGGTGTCTGTACTCTTTGGGGGAACAACAACACAGGAAGTGCCATTTACAGATTACCTTGTTGCGTGATAATGATGTCAATCGCTACTTTCCTGCGTACACCAAACCTACCAGATGTCAGTGGAAACACAAGCCTTATAAAGGTCACCTGTGATGAAGCGTACCGTACTGTCCTGTACCCAACCGTACCGCTCAGTGGAAACCAGGCAAAAGTGCTTTTCATGAAACAGTCCTACCAGCTATAGGAATCAGGTGAATCTCCACATATATGTTACGCAAATCAAGAAAGAAATGATACTCCGCATAAGGAAAATCTAAAATCTAAATGATAATAAAGCATCAACTGATCTCAAATGCACACTAACATATAATTTACATTGTATGGTACATTTATGCCACATCTGTTCCGATGTCTTTTATTTGTGCTGATATCAGTTTTAAGTAGCAGCGCTTTATTTAACTGATAAGGAAAATCATTTCTCTTTTTTTCTTTGTGGATACAGTCTTTGATCGACGCTTGTTCAATGCGCTGAAGTTCTGTCTCCACCTGTTTAGAGTACTGACGCAGGTCAACACCCTGTGTCCAGAGAAACACGTTATATACTAGTGATGACTTCACACACAACACACACACGGCCACACAAAACACGCACGCGCAAATAAAACGCACGCAACACACACACACACACAACAAACATGCACGCACGCACGCACGCAACACACACACATCACACACAGACACGCACACAACACACACACACAAAACACACGCATGCATGCATGCAACACACACACAAAACACGAGCGCATGCATGCAACACACAAACACGCACGCGTGCAAGAAACACACACAGACACGCACGCAACACACACACACATGCATGCAACACGCACACATGCACTCTACACGCACGCGCTCAAGACACACTAGTGTTGTCACGATACTGGAATCTCTAACTTCGATACGATACCTTGAAAAATATCTCAGAACTTAAGTAATTGGTTATAGATATTTGTTAACATGAATAAACAATGAAAAATACTTCCAAAACATGTATTAATCTTAGTTAAAAGTTAATTTAAACTAACATTTACTAATACATGTACTAATTAAAATCCAAAGTTCTATCTGTTAATTTTTTTATTCATTGGACCAGATCAAACATGATCCGTTGTATTTTATTACATACTGTCATCAAAGATTAAAATATACTGTAGCAAAAAGTCCTTCGGCTTTCCATGTTCATTTGCTTCATATCCAAAATATTTCCAGATAGCCCTCCTGCTGTGTTCTTTATCAACCAAAGCCGGTTGCGGAGGCGCCGCACACGCCATATTTATATTCACTTTTGCTATTTAACCAGAGCGAATGAGACGAGACACGTGACAGGCACTGCGGTCACATGTGGTGTTTGTCAACGCGCCTTTGGATCAAAAGGATCGGAGTATCGATACTTCGGGAAATTAGTATTGGTACCGTTCAGATATTTCAGTATCGATATTTATCGTAATATCGATATTTTTGACAACACTAAGACACACACACAAAACTTGCACGCAACGCGCACACACACACACAAAACTTGCACGCACACAACACACACACGCAGGCAAACACATACAACAAACACAAGGCATGCTTTCATTAGATTCAACTTTATTGTCATTACACATATACATGCATCTCACCGTCTTCAGAGCCTCCTTCACCAGATCATCCTCAAGATTTGCTTGAATGTGAACTGAGAAAAGAAAAATAAGAGATTGCTGTCATCACTCATTACATAATTAAATTGTTATTAGAGAAAAATCTTGCATGTCGTAGACGTGTCACTTCACTTCCTTTCAGGTTCGCAACTGCCTTCAGACGTTGGGACAGAACAGAGCTCTCGCTGTCCAGATGACACACGCCTGCATTTATAACTGCCCAGCCCGCGAGGTATGAAGGAGATGTGACTCTGCGCAGCTCGTGCCTAGACGCAGCTCACTTTATTACCCTAGTTCAAATTATTACAAGAACCGATATATGTCACCAAGAGCCACGGGGATCACGTTGTGTTAAATATGTGTGCTTTCAGATCTCTTGAAGGCATGGCAGCCATTTAGTCTGCTGTGATTGGTCAGATGGTCTAGTCTGCTGTGATTGTTCTACAGCGAATGAGGCTCACGAGCAACACTGTTTGGGAGAGAAGAGTGAAGTTTTGGCGGCCAGTCCTAGCAAACGTAGGCAGGGACTATATGTAGTTACGTAAATTTTTGATGGTTCACAATAAGACTAGGGTCGAATGGTTTGCGTGATTCAGAGTCGACTCGCTTATATCACCATATCAGCGAGCTTCCGCTTCTCAGGCTGTTGTGATTGGTCGGTCCCCCTCATAGTGTACGTGAATTCATAAACTTTGGCTTTTAACAATAAACAGTAACTATGGCATCAACTTCACTTTATCAGTTAGAAACATGCAGATCTATCGAAGTGTAATGGATGTCTGCTTCTACATGTGCAAAAGTAAGTCTTTGTTAGAGATCGCAATTTTTTCTACTATGGCGAGGGAAATGACACCAGACCGAATGGCGTTACACCGGTTATAATAAAGGGGTAATTTGACGCGGCTAAAACAAATATTATTGTTTGCTTTAGATCTAATAGAATGTGTATACACAATTTATCTTTTCCACATGCTGTGCATGTTTGTATCTCCTCTTTGCTCCGCCTCTCTGAAATGCGCTAATATTTTACAAAGCTCATCACGCTGAAAAGTGAAGTGTACTATCATTGGCCAGTTCAATAGTTCGTAGTGATTGGTCAAATAATGGACGGAAATGTAACGGCTCTTACCATATTTGGAACATCAGTTTCCAAAGCACGCCCACCTTACTTAAGTATACATTTGGGCAGTCTTGTTAAAATCGTGTTACGAACTGACATTTTAAGGCAAGTCTGGGTAAGCGTTCGCTTCTAGATAAAATACATGTTTTGTTTCCGAAACTTCAATTTTTGCAAATTTACGTGTCTAACACATGCATGGGCAACTTATAACAAACCAAAGACGGAGAAACACATATTTCCTGCGAATCACCCCTTTAAATAACACTAATAACAGAAGGGTTAGTTTTGCCTTTTTTATAAAGGACCCGAGATGGATAATAAAACAGGCAGATTGACAAGGAGACATTTGCAAACAGATCTTCAGAGGACATTTCATAGAAGTGTTTAAGAGGTAAGCGCACACGCACACAATATCAGTGTATTACACAGAACAGCTTTCACAGCAGATGTTAAAGTCATGAAGCTGTTATTTGAGCGTATGTTACCTTAGAATGTGTGTAGATGAATTCTTATGACCAGCTGTAGGACTGTGATGAATGTGAAAATAATTTAGCGCGTAGCTCAGTCAATTGTTTACTATCTCTGATAACCGAACACTACTCCGGCAGCTCATTCTCTTCCCTAAGGAAGGTCTCGCCCCTATTTTGGCATATTCCTATGGGCGGAGGTTATTAAAAGCACTCGGAATGGTGAAATCATGTACCCGAGAAGAAGAGGGCTGAAGTCCGATCCAGCCTTTCTCTGTTGTCCTTGAAAAGTGAATTCTTCAAGATAATATCTCGCTTGGCACAGAACTTTGAGCTTTATCTTTTTGCAGGTATTATTTATGCTCTAACAGCAACATTACACACTACATAGAGGATGACAAATGGGATTGCGGGGATTTTGCTCTTTAAAGCTAAAATTCGTAACTATTTCTGGAAAAATAAATAAACCGAAATCAATTATTAAGCAAATACATTTCAGTGTTTCAAAATATTGCCTTATCTTACCATCATCATATATGTCCCACATGCTACGAAAAAAGTGATCTGTGCTACGAATAATTGGCATAGTGTAGAACGCGTACGATACAGTTTGGCAGGTGCATTAGACAGAGCCGCTTGTTTGTGTGAAGTGCGTTTGTCTTGTGCTTGTTCGTTATGATGTTAAGTAAAGGAGCTCCACTATTTATTTATGTTTTGAATTAAAACTTGTTTTCCGGCTGCTTTGATTCCAATGATCTAGAGCCCCACGATCTGCGCGATGTGGGAAAACATGGAAACATTAGATTATCCTCTATTTGTTCTGCGTGTCTGTGAGTGAAAGAGACATGTAAACATGTTACAAGCGTGACACTTGTGAATTTTGTCTTAATCTTACAATACAAGGACATGAACTCCATCCAGAGAGTTGTTCGAAGTTTATTTTAAGAGCATTTAACTGTTTGTGTGTAGCTTCTGTCAAACAAGCACATGAGTATAGTACAAAGAATGTTACTGCAGTTTACTGTAGTTAATACTATAAAATACTGTGTTTTTATGGACAAATGTATTTAGAGCATTGAAAATGGCAAACCTAAAATTTAAAAGGTAAAACGAATTTGTTTAGAACAAAAAATGATATGGCCCTAATTTATCCATTTGTATAACTTTAATGTCCTTTTTCAGTTGCCTGTCTATTTATTTGATGACCTGCACTTGTGTTATTTTAAAGATGATAACAGACGTATACCTGTGCTACAACGGTTTGGCCTGTGCTACAAAACTTTAAAACTCTATAGCACCGTTGTTATGTGCAAAAAAAGTGAACATACAGCCCGGCCGATCACAATGGTAAGCTTATATTAATCATTTATAATTTGCATGCCCAGGTCGGGCAGTTCCTGTTAGCGTTATTACTAGTGGTGGGCATAGATTAATTTTTTTAATCTAGATTAATCTAGATTAATCTTGGAATTAATCTAGATTAATCTAGATTAAAATGGCTCATTTGAATTCTGCCGAAGGCATTCAGAATATGTATGCTACCCAAATAATGACTAAAACTAAGTCTTTGAGAACGGGTTTCTCAAGCCATGTGGCGCATTAGACCAGGGGCATGCATCTCAAACTGCTTGAGAAAGTTGTTCTACTATGATAATTGGTGATGAAAATTAAATTATGTTCAATAAGATGAACTTGTGTTTACTTCCGCATTAGCTAAGGGATGATTTGCGTTTAGGTGGTACTTGAGACTGGAAGAGCTCCTACAGTACATTTACATTTAGCAGACGCTTTTATCCAAAGCGACTTACAAAGAGTGAGGGAGCAACAAGCGATATGTCATACAGGAGCCATAATGCATTAGATCTCAATACAAAGTTACTGGTTTCAACTAAAGCTAGACCACTACCTGTTGAGACAAAGTGTTTTTTTTTAAACCAATTCCGCATTGCACAAGGTGCAAACAACCTTAGTCTTGTCGATGTTTCCATTGGGAAGCTTCTTAAAATGAATATTC
>CM017908.1:22428348-22500245 GCA_008369825.1 Triplophysa tibetana
ACACTTCACATGCTTTTAGTCTCCGTTATACGAGCTTGTACTTGTGACCATGTGGAAATGGTTAATGTCAAGCCCTGTGTCATCGTCCCTCTGTGTGTTTTATTGTTGAAAGTCGATGTTCTCATCATGCTAAATGTAAAATGTTGATCTTAAGTTGAACAAGGAATGTTTTCTCCATTGAGTCCTCTAGTAAATCAATGAAGTAGTAAAATGTTGTTTCTCAAGGTCCTTGCCAACGGTCTGGACAACAAACTGAGAGAAGATCTGGAGAGGCTGAAGAAGATCCGTGCTCACCGCGGTCTGCGTCACTTCTGGGGGTGAGTGTCACTGCTCAACTACACAGGAAACAAGCCTCTGGACATCAATCATTCTCTCATGAACGTGAAGAGCTCTGCTCATGTCCACAGTCTGACTCAAAGCTATGTGTAGTCTTATCCAGAAGGGTCACATGTTCTGGATCCGCATCTTTTGTTGACCTTTTCTTCCCAGTTTTAAATCTCACTTGAAAACACACTTATTTGATCTGGACTACCAATAACCCACTTTAATTCCATTTTATGATGTATTTTGATGCTTATTTCTGCCTTCTCTGAATGCTGATCTGTTTTCCTCTTGTTTTTTATCTCTGTTTGTCTGATTTTGGTTATTCTTACTCATCTACAGCACTTAGGTCAGTCTTGTGGGTGTTTTAAATGTGCTATATAGATAAATGAACTTTTTTAGGACAATGGTTCTGGACGCTGTCCTGTCAGGTCTTTCCTGCAGAGTTAAGCTCCAGCCGTGATCAGTCACCCGTCTTGTAATGGGCTTTAGAATCGCTCTTGCTGTACAGTGATGTCATGCCGCCTATTCCTTGAGTTACAGACAGGCGACTTTGATCGGGGTGGACCTGGCGAATCAGATTGGAGAACCTCTGGTTTAGATGAATTGAAATGAAATTCTCTGCATTAGCAGCACAGTCTGGCCTCATTTTCATTGTATTGAAGTCATTTCATTCTTCATGTAACCCTTTCTTTCTTTTTTCTCTAGTCTGCGTGTGCGTGGTCAGCACACCAAGACAACTGGACGTCGCGGTCGTACTGTGGGTGTGTCCAAGAAGAAGTAAACGTTCAATAAAAGTTAAGAGTTCGGCCACTCTGTCTCCTTGTCTTTTGTTAAATACTGTCACCTGAGTCCCAGAGCTCTAGTGATGACTGGAAATCTGTTTGATCTGTAACGTTCAACATTTAAGGGTGAAAAGGCACAATAGCTTCACTTCCACTGTCCATCCGAAAGTGCATGTGCTAGTGCAGGCCCACGTCGCCTTTCCACAGTCGCTACTGGGGGTGAACATGCCCTAACGGGGCTTAAAGAAGTAGTTTCTGTCATTTACTCGCCCTCTTGGCATTTCTTACCTGCATGACTTTCTTTACAGAACAGCACGGCCCCCCGGTCACTTCTAATGGAACGATGCAAGTGAATGGGGGCTGATAAAAGCGTTCTTCAAAATATATTTTGTGTTCTGCGGAAGAATGAAACTCGTACAGGTTTACAGGACAAAAGGAGGAGTTAATGATGACAGAATTTACATTTAGAATGTGAACTAGTCCTTTAAGGGATGGTCACATAATAATTACCGTCGCTGTGGTGATACTTTCGTCCACACCAGTGGATAAGAATGTTTTGTTTATTTTAAGCGTACAAATTGCAGTGTATTTCATCATTTATCAGCTGGAAGTGATCCCAATCATATCATCCTTATTGTTATAGTTAAAACTTGAATTATTAGTTAGTAATCATTAAAGTGTGAACTGTCCTTTACTCTGGGCCCACGGTTATGGTTTTTGACCCGTTTAATACTTTGGAGATGTGCAAATAACTGCGGATTAAACTAAAAAAGGAGAATTTGCACTACCGGTAACGCTTCATTTCTGCATTTAATTTCTTTATTCAAGCACTATATTTATACACTTAATGAAGTCATTTTTCATCCTCCATAGAAAACATTTGTGAGGAAATGTAAGGGAAAGAATCTGCTGGGATGTAATACACGCATGATGGATGATATGTTTTGATACATGTATATACGGTGTGCGGTGGACTTGAAAAATGAGGAGGCAGATTTCTACCCATTCAATTTTTGTTCATCTCTGCACTTTTAACCAATGCGTTTGTCAGAAAACCAGTGTCATTTCAGTGTTTATGTGTGGAAAAATTCCTCTTTAAATATTACAAGTTCATTACAGTATGTACTTCTGATTTTTGTAGATTTTTATTTTCCCTGCTTTGGCAAAAGCTACATCAACACCACCTTCATCTTTCTCTAGAACTCTTGGGATTTCCTATATAAGAATTACAACATTACCAATAGCATCAATTTAATTATTAGCACTTTTCACTGGTTATGCTTTACAACTTGAAGTCTAGCTCCGTCATCCAAGACTGTTCTATACGAACTCTTCCCAAAAGATTAAGTTTGACTTGGGCACTTACATGATCCTTTAATTTGGAATGTCGTTAAACTGCCCGTTCCAAGTTCTTAACGTCTTCAAATCCATATTTTGTCCATGTGCCATTTCGGGTTCTTGAGAAAAGAAGGCAAGGCCAACAGAACAAACAGGTTTTCTCTTTACTCCCGGTGAGCCAGTCCACTCTTGAGTACCAATTGACAGAAAAGACTCTCTCTTGTCTATTAATATTGACATTGGGCGGTCTTCCGCCAGATTTGATTGTTTCTCAAAAGACAAGGTGTCGAATGAAAAACCACGTAATATTCTGTCAACAATCAATAACTCCTCTTCCTCCGACACGAATCCTACAGGTCCTAAGATACACCGATTAATAACACTAATAGAACAATTGAATTAACGTTCAATCTATTTTAGCGGCAGCAGTTTAAAATGTATGATGAAGACGAGCAGGAAGGCGGGATGACGTGAGGTATGATCTCACTGATGAGTTAATCCAATCATAGCATGTTGGAGGCATTGCCTCCTCTCACGTGACTTTTCTCCATTCGTTTCAATTACCCCCACTCAAACTCACCGCACGCTTTAGGGGGTATATTGAAAATCAATGAGCATAGAGGAGGCAAGAAAAATCGAATCCATATGATATCTTCTTTCGAGCGGTGTCGCTGTTTCACAATATCTTACTTGCCGATTTATCTCATATTTAACTAAATAAGTTTTATCTGCTAACCTATTTTATTTCTAATCTGTCAATAATATTCTTATTCGATTTTTTCCGAGGGAAAGGAAACATCGCTGATACACACACACTTCACTGTCAAGATGTGTGTATATTAGTGGTCAACCGATTATCGGCGTCGATATTAAGGATTTAGCCGATAATTGATATCGGACATTTTCAAAGGCGATTTGCCGATAAAGTCATTTAATTTTGAAATGCGCTATTTGGCTCTGATGCAGCCACGGATTTAGTGAGAGAGTGTCACTCTAGTTTGTTGCCTAGAGTAATGCCCGCCCACTGCCCCTCTGATTTGTTGGGACTAAGTCACGAGTCCGTTTTTTTCACTCTCACACCAAAAGCGCTGCTTCGGCTTCATGCTCTCTGAGGTAAGCCAGCATCAGAAATAAATCACAATCCACTACACTGAAGATGCAAAACACTTCAATATAATTAGTGCCTGAATTTCGGAGTAGCTTTGCGGGTTTCCTGCAGGTTCCGCAGGATTTACACGTTATTATCATGTAGATGTAATTCACATCCATACTATAACAATGATTTTGCTCTGCAAGCGAGCAGCACACTGCACACGCGTTTCTTTTAATTGATCGAGCCGGCGTTTTGCACGTCATTTTAATTTAGCTATTTCAAAAATACAAGCCATTTTAAAGCATAAAGAACTTGAATCGTCTTAAGTCAGAGCGCTCTCATGCACGCGCGCACACACACATAGACTTCGCATCTCAAGCTGCTTGCAACAAATGTAAGATCGAGTTATTTTTCGCAACTTATTTATACACATAAATGTTCAGAGACACACATGGGTGTGATCAAATGCCCGTCTTGCCGACAATACACTCAAGGAGTAGGCTAATGTACTAACTAAGTGTGTCAAAAATATGCTTTTAATGTTATAGCCTCATGAAAACATCTGTGGTCTTTTCAACAACATACACAATAAAGCTATGATGCAATTACATTATTTAAACTTATTATATAAATTCAAATTGTGCTAATTAATCCAATGATGAGGAAAATGATTATTGAATAGTTCTAGTATTGTATGCAATGTTTAAATCATCAGAACAAAACCTGGTGTTGGAGAATTACGACTACTAATTGTTACACATTCTATAATCATTTAAAACTTTAGGGACCTACTACAATTATTTGTTGCTTGTTGTTGTTTACTGTGTTGCTTGTGGTTTACATAATGTTCACAGAATTCTGCTGGGTGCTCCCTTATTTCTTTGTTATTATTAATATAAATGTTATGATTAAGATTTCTCAGTCAGAATTAAAAATGTTTCAGATCCTGTGTTCTTAATTTTTATATAAATTTACCTTTTTTCACCACATATATATCGGTTCAAAATATCGGTTATCGGTCTTACTCACATGGAAATAATCGATATCGTATCGGCCCTGAAAAACGCATATCGATCGACTTCTAGTGTATACATATATATATAAATGCGCAGGGATATGACTAAAATGGCTCCTAAATTGCTCTCCTGAAATCAAAATACATCGCTATGAATGACTGCAGCCTCTTCATACTGAATCCTCTATAAAAGCACATATGACATATGTCACTGATATGGTCTCCGTGTGATCTTAATGTGTGTCATGAATGACTGTATTAATGAATGAGCTTCACCACTTGTGCTTTAAAATGGGGAGGAGATGGATAGAATCTCTGGGTTGACCAAAGAAAAGCTGCTCTCGATCAGGTTAGGTTGACAGAATAAGTTATTATGGTTACTGACTCTGAGTATAAGTGACCTCTCCTTTAGAAACAGGCTTGAGTTACCCCGCTTTCTCAGGTTTTATATACCTCACATTCTGAAACTGAAAGCCCAGAGTTTCCTCATTTCGGGCTTAATATACTCCGTTCCACTAAACCTCCTTTCTGAAACCAGCCCTTGCTTTCCTGTTTAATAATTATGAAAAAACAAGAAAACAATGCAGGAATCAATGCATTTGTGATGATTGACACATTAGTAACCATGGCAACGTCCTGGCGTCTCGCAGCTGTCAGAATTTAACCGGTTTCTTATGTCATTTTTCATCGATTTGCTTTCTTCATCAATTAAACTGAAGTACCTCTGACAGTTTTGTTGGAGAGTGCTATTTTGCAGTGTTGCCATGTTCATTTATATTTAACCTCTCATATGTGTGTTGTTTGGTTTAAGACTATAATGCTTGACACTTAAGGTGTTAAAAAGGGGCAGTTGCGGATAGAAGATGTTTTGGGGTCTTATGAAACATGAATGATTTGTCTTTTTTTAAGAGCTTGTCTTTGCTGTTTTTTACTATGAAGATCTGGCAACACTGTCACTAAGGGCTCGTGCCGTGTCAAATCTGCCAAAGCAAAGACTTCTTTCACGCTGTTTTATAGCAACTCATATACAGATCAAACCACCTGATGGTCGTTTATATACGTCATGAACACATATAGTTATTGAGTTTGGTTCCGTAAACACTGTTTAGTGTTTTGGGTAATGCTATTGTCACTATATGGCTAGTTCGATAGTAGAATGCTGTCATCACTCTGGTAAACCGAATTGATCTGCAGTGTGTACGTGTATCAGTTTACTTCAGACTGCAACCTAAAGCTAGTTGGGGTCTCCTCAGGTCGGGGAAATGGGCGTGCTGAAAGGTTTCTCATTGGTCAAAGGTGCTCTTCCTTACCAGAGCCACTGAGAGAGAGAGTTGTGTTGACTCCAATGGATCAGTTTTTTCACAGCAATGGTGGTCTGTGTAGACTCTCAATAGTATTTTAGTCTTTTTTGTTTAATTTACATAATACTAAATCATAACAAATCATAGTTGTACTAAATCAGTAGAAATTCCTTTTACAGTAAGACTTGTTTATTCTATATTTCACCAAAGAAAGGTCATTATTTTGAACTAAAACGCCAGTGCAGTTGTAAGTGTTATTTTAGAGACAGTTGTACCAGCCTTTAAATAATAATTGTAATTCTCTTCTGATTGTGAAACTTATCAGCTGTTTCTTAAATATCAGTTATTTCTAAATAGTTCAAAACTAATATGCGCATCTGCTGAACCTTCATTTTACATTTACAATAAAATACAATATGACATTAACACCTTATTTTCATTTAAAGCATATGGTTTAGGTAATCTGATGTGATTATTTTCATTTTTAATCAAATCAAATATGATACAAAACACATTTTATTGTAAAGTAGGATTCAAGGTTTATTTTTTCTCATGCACAAATATACAGAATCTAATCACAGTCAGATCTGGGGCCCGTTCTTCGTACGTCGCTTATTACATCCGAGATCAAATGACACATCCAAGATGACATCATCGAGCTAATCATGATCCGGCTAATTGGGTTCTTCGAACACACCTGCCGGATATGATTAGTATAGCTGGATTGAGTTATCTGAGATAATTGCTTGTTCTTGCGCTTGTTTAAAAGGGGATATGTATCGATAGTAGAAACAATGATCAGCAACGCTGCTATTGGCTGCACAAAATGGCAAAAGAGGGCGCTCAGTTTTTCAACGCAGCAGAGCAAGAATTATTACTGAGGGTTTGCTTCCGGTAATAATTTGAAAAAATAATTAAAACGCCAGGGGAGAGGGCTGGCAAAAGTAGCAGACAAATTAAATGCGTAAGTGTTCCATGTTATGGTTATATCACTTATTATTACAGTATATAGTCTTATTTTCATATTTTCATATTTCACATATATTTCAATTTTCGTAAATAATTTGTTGCTGCATTAAATTGTCTATAATCCAAATGGCTTGTACAGTCATTTCAACAGATAAATATTGAGTCAATAGCTTTGACTTGTGAAGGTGAAAACTGCATAACAAATGTAAAATATTTTGCAATTTGTTATTGATCATATTTTTTCCTAGTGTATTGTAATGCCATTGAGTTCTCCTCTTTTGTGTAGTTTTACATAACATACTGACACTTTTACCTGTTCCCAGGAAAGTGGTGTCTGAAATATGTGCAGTAAGTGGACATTTCTAACTTTACATCAAAAGGACAGAAAGTGCAACACTTTGTAATTCCCATTTTTCTTTTACACAGGACAGTGAAGAAACCCTCTCAGATGACTGTCCTTTGGAGGAAGTACTTGTAAGTGCACAAATAACTTTATTTAATTTATAGGTGTGTACATATTATTTCTGACTGCAATATGAGTTGCAGGAGGAAACGCCTACAGACAGGCCTACAGCACAAAGTGATACAGAGGTGGGCAGTCTACTTCTCCTGTTTCTGTTGCATGAGGCTTGTGTTGAGTTTCTTTTTTTTTTTTTTAATGGCACAGGGGGATATCCGTACCCTATATAAACGGAATCTTCAACATAAAATTGAGTATTTTGCTCTTAAAAAAAGCAAAAATTAAGGGGAGAAACTGAACTTGACACCTTAAAGAAGAAAAAACTGGCACTAGAGATTGAGTTGCTTCAAAAGGAACTTCAGAGTAAGTGCTAAAACACTATTTTTCACAAAGAGCACTATTGCTGCCCTTGGATAACTATATATATCTTATTGCAGGCAAAAGATGAACAATAATATAATATAATATTAATTGAAATAAAACTCCATGAACTAAGCATGTTGTCTTGTCTTCTATTATTCATTTAATGAAAGTTTATGTGTAAAAAAAAAGAATTCATAAAATCGTGTTCCACAATTCTGTCCCGTGCAGCTCTGCCACTAGGTTGGTCCAAGTGCACTGCCTGGAGGTCATCATCAGGCTGCACCTCCACCACAGGGGTCCTCTCCTTTCTGATGGTGGCAATATTGTGGAAGATGGCACATGCAACAATAATGTCACAGGCCCTGTCAGGTGCAACCCTCAGACCCTTAAGACACTGAAATCTTCCCTTTAGTTGGCCAAAGGTCATTTCAATGCGTGGCCTTGTCCTGGCTAGAGCTGCGTTGTAACGGGTTTGTGGTCCAGGGTTTGGGTCCGGGAATGGTGTCATGAAGTACTGCCTGCAGGCATAGCCCCTGTCGCCAAACAGGATCCCATTGTAAGCAACTGGAAAAATGCAGTTTTGTTATGCTCAGAATAAAATGATGTAATACAGTGAGTTTTCCCACGTTCAAATAATGTGAATAAATGTGACTCTCTGAAAATCCTGTAGTCATGCACAGAACCAGGCCAAGTGGCTTCCACATTTGTGATGTGGAACATGGAGTCACACACCATCTAAAATATTTGTAATCAGTCAACTGCATACTTTTTGATTAAATTACTTTTATTTATTTATTGCTTATCTGGAATATGAATAATTGTTATAGTAATTTACTTGCACATTTACACTGTGAAATCCCTTTCGGTTAAAAAAATCCCCTTCATTTGGGCCAGGTGGGGCCTTGATGGGGATCTGTGTGCAGTCTATGGCACCAATAACGTTAGGGAAGGCTGAGGAACAAATACTGTAAGTCCTAGGCTACTTTTTGGCATGTTCATGATTCCATGATCTTCATTAACATTTATAATGTATCTGCAATGGCATAAAAAATCTGCTTCACAGCCTGTGGTCTTAAGTGGCTTGGAAATACCACAAAGCCCCCTAAAAACTGTTTGAGTGACAGATAAACTTTGCCAGTGGCACGACATACAGCACTTTTACCCACGTTTTCTGCATCTCCAATAGTGTAAAGGAAAGTCCCACTCGCAAAGAATCTCAGGCCAATGCACACAGTCTGTACAGTTGTTAAAGCCTGACTCCGACGAGTCGAACATTTAACGTGTGGCTCCAACAAGTTGATAATGTAGATACACCCTCCCGAGAAAAACGATATCACTCAATCAGTAGATTATCGCGCTGCGCTAAAGGATCCTGTCGATCTCGCAAAACGCGAATAATTCGAAAAGCTCTTCGAATTATTCTGGAACCTTCAGCAACTGATTCCTGACGTAAAAACGGACAAGACATGTCTGCGAAAGACTTCCCATATCACCTCCGTTTATAAAGCCGCAATCTAATCCTGTTTACATGAAGTAAGCCTGCTCGCGAGCAGGTTCAAGCTTACGGACCTGTTGCTATGACAGCAAGTCCAGGATGAGCGTCCAAGAACCAAACAATCCAAGATTATGCCAAATCGTCAACAATCAAATCCAGTTGCTTATTACATCCGAGATCAAATGACACATCCAAGATGACATCATCCTGCTAATCATGATCCGGCTAATTGGGTTCTTCGAACACACCCGCCGCTTATGATTAGTATAGCTGGATTGAGTTATCTGAGATAATTGCGCGTTCATGCGCTTGTTTAAAAGGGGATATGTATCGATAGTAGAAACAATGATCAGCAACGCTGCTGTTGGCTGCTCACCATGGCAAAAGCGCGTGCTCCGTTTTTCAACGCAGCAGAGCAACGAGAATTATTACTGGAAGGGTTTGATGAGTTTGAAAAAATAATTAAAACGCCAGGGGACACTTCAAAGTGTATAAAAGCCAGGAGAGATGGCTGGCAAAAAGTAGCAGACAAATTAAATGCGTAAGTGTTCCATGTTATGGTTATATCACTTATTATTAGCCTACAGTATATAGTCTTATTTTAATAATTTCATATTTCATATATATTTCAATTTTCGTAAATAATATGTTGCTGCGTTAAATTATGTCTATAATCCAAATGGCTTGTACAGTCATTTCAACAGATAAATATTGAGTCAATTGCTTTGACTTGTGTAGGTGAAAACTGCATAACAAATGTAAAATATTTTGCAATTTGTTATTGATCATATTTTTTCCTAGTGTATTGTAATGCCATTGAGTTCTTCTCTTTTGTGTAGTTTTACATAACATACTGACACTTTTACCTGTTCCCAGGAAAGTGGTGTCTGAAATATGTGCAGTAAGTGGACATTTCTAACTTTACATCAAAAGGACAGAAAGTGCAACACTTTGTAATTCCCATTTTTCTTTAGCACAGGACAGTGAAGAAACCCTCTCAGATGACTGTCCTTTGGAGGAAGTACTTGTAAGTGCACAAATAACTTTATTTAATTTATAGGTGTGTACATATTATTTCTGACTGCAATATGAGTTTCAGGAGGAAACGCCTACAGACAGGCCTACAGCACAAAGTGATACAGAGGTGGGCAGTCTACTTTTCCTTTTTCTGTTGCATGAGGCTTGTGTTGAGTTTTTTATTTTTTTTTAATGGCACAGGGGGATATCCGTACCCTATATAAACGGAATCTTCAACATAAAATTGAGTATTTTGCTCTTAAAAAAACTAAAATTAAGGGGAGAAATTGAACTTGACACCCTAAAGAAGAAAAAACTGGCACTAGAGATTGAGTTGCTTCAAAAGGAACTTCAGAGTAAGTGCTAAAACACTATTTTTCACAAAGAGCACAACTGCTGCCCTTGGATAACTATATATCTTATTGCAGGCAAAAGATGACCATCACTGGCTTTTCTTGAGAAACAATAATTGAAATAAAACTCCATTCACTAAGCATGTTGTCTTGTCTTCTATTATTCATTTAATGAAGGTTTATGTGTAAAAAAAGAATTCATAAAATGGTGTTCCACAATTCTGTCCAGTGCAGCTCTGCCACTAGGTTGGTCCAAGTGCACTGCCTGGAGGTCATCATCAGGCTGCACCTCCACCACAGGGGTCCTCTCCTTTCTGATGGTGGCAATATTGTGGAAGATGGCACATGCAACAATAATGTCACAGGCCCTGTCAGGTGCAACCCTCAGACCCTTAAGACACTGAAATCTTCCCTTTAGTTGGTCAAAGGTCATTTCAATGCGTGGCCTTGTCCTTGCATTGTAACGGGTTTGTGGTCCAGGGTTTGGGTCGGGAAATGGCGTCATGAAGTACTGCCTGCAGGCATAGCCCCTGTCGCCAAACAGGATCCAATCGTAAGCACCTGGAACAATGCAGTTTTGTTAGGCTCAGAATAAAATCATGTAATACAGTGAGTTTTAAATAATTTTTCCTTACCACGTTCAAATAATGTGCATAAATGTGACTCTCTGAAAATCCTGGAGTCATGCACAAAACCAGGCCATGTGGCTTCAACATTTGTGATGTGGAACATGGAGTCACACACCATCTAAAATATTTGTAATCAGTCAACTGCATACTTTTTGATTACATTACTTTTATTTATTTATTGCTTATCTGGAATATGAATAATTGTTATAGTAATTTACTTGCACATTTACACTGTGAAATCCCTTTCGGTTCAAAAAATCCCCTTCATTTGGGCCAGGTGGGGCCTTGATGGGGGCCTGTGTGCAGTCTATGGCACCAATAACGTTAGGGAAGCCTGAGGAACAAATACTGTAAGTCCTAGGCTACTTTTTGGCATGTTCATGATTCCATGATCTTCATTAACAATTATAATGTACCTGGAATGGCAAAAAAATCTGCTTCACAGCCTGTGGTCTTAAGTGGCTTGGAAATACCACAAAGCCCCCTAAAAACTGTTTGAGTGACAGATAAACTTTGCCAGTGGCACGACATACAGCACTTTTACCCACGTTTTCTGCATCTCCAATAGTGTAAAGGAAAGTCCCACTCGCAAAGAATCTCAGGCCAATGCACACAGTCTGTGCTGTTGTTAAAGTCGGACTCCGACGAGTCGAACATTTAACGTGTGGCTCCAACAAGTTGATAATGTAGATACACCCTCCCGAGAAAAACGATATCACTCAATCAGTAGATTATCGCGCTGCGCTAAAGGATCCTGTCGATCTCGTAAAACGCGATTAATTCGAAAAACTCTTCGAATTATTCTGGAACCTTCAGCAACTGATTCCTGACGTAAAAATGGACAAGACATGTCTGCGAAAGACTTACCTATCTCCTCCTCTTATAAAGCCGCGATCTAATCCTGTTTACATGAAGTAAGCCTGCTCGCGAGCAGGTTCAAGCTTACGGACCTGTTGCTATGACAGCAAGTCCAGGATGAGCTTCGAAGAACCAAACAATCCAAGATCATGCCAAATCGTCAACAATCAAATCCAGCTAACCGAGTTAGCGACGTACGAAGAACGGGCCCCAGGTCCGCTCAATGGACAATTCAAACAACGTATATGTAAACAACACAAGAGAATATACATAAATATGGTAGAAATAGAAATAAAGAAGTAGACGAAGCACAATAGGGAAACACAATTCAGACAGAAGTACACAGGCAGCGCTCCAAGACTACTTCAAAATGATTGACAATTAGGGCTTAAAATATACATACAACTAACAATAACATGTTTATTTTAAGTCAAAATTGTGTGACACTGATCATAAGTGAACCAGTTGCCGAAAACCGACCTTAAGTCATTTTTTGTGATACTGTTTTCTACATAAGATCTTCCTACATACTGTAAAGACCAATCTGTGAAATATAATCTTTATATTTTTAATTTTGACTTCGTAATGTCATGATGTCAAAAATTGAAACAGAGAGATGAATGAATCCCAGAGAGTTAGCTTATCTTACAATTGTCAAACCTACCTTTTATGTCTCCTCGCAGCCACGTTCATTCTTTGAAAGAAACAACATCTTGAAAAAATTGCAGTCATGTTTCAGACCACCGCATAACACAGAGACTGCTCTCCTCAAAGTCACTAACCATCTCCTTTAGTCGTCTGATCGTGTTCGCATCTCTCTGCTAGTTTTATTAAACCTTAGTGCTGCCGTTCTCACTATTGACCACATTGTCCTTTTAAATAGTCTACAAAATGATGTTTGCATCAGTGGCTTAGCTCTGACATAGTATCAATCATATTCATCCAACCATCTTCAGTTTGTGGCTGTGAATGAAGAGGTATCACACTGTTCACATGTTCAGTATCAGACGCGATTTCTTTAAGACTGCAAGGGAAGCTGAGCTTCCCCTATAATTGTCAAAAAAATGAATGGTCAAATATATGTACTATTATGTTAACATTTTATTGACTAAAAATGCGTTAAACACGTTCAGAATCAGCTACTTAGGTCGGCTGATTGGATTTCCTTCTCATTCATTCCCGTAGCGTACAGTGCATTACTCTGTTGAAGCCCAGCGTCCATTGACTTCAATGGGGCTGCTTTAAACAGTTTTTTTCAGTGCTTAGAAACAAGACGGTCATTGGATAATGCTGCGATTATGTCCCGCCCACGGACGCTCAGCGTCTCTGGGATGAATGGAGGAGTGGGCTGGCCCGGACTCCGAGCGTCTGCGTGATGATTGGAGGGTCTGTCATCTCTTTTTAATACACTTTTATGTCCTAAAACGCTCGTTTTTTGGGGTCGACAGCTTATAAAAACGTATTTCTTGTTTTTTTTAGCTTGTTTGCTATACACATTGTCAAATATCAGCTTTTAGACTTTTTTTTTATTTTTTTATAAATCATAAATGACAAGGAGGCGGCAGCTTCTCGCAATGCAAAGAGACGGTTGGTGTGGGCGTGGGCGTGGTCTTCAGATTATGACGCATATCACTCTGTGTCACTCAGTCCCATCGCGGATTTTGCATGTGTAGTCGAAAGACAAACTGCTGCAACCTTCATCGTATATTTCACACAATTTCACACCACATCCATTGTTTCAGTTTAACATAATTCCCACATTTCCTCCCGTTAGAATAAGTCAATCCAGTGAAATTTGATGACATGAGACAATTTCCAGAGGAGGCCTTCCAAAGTGTCTTGAAAAGTTATGGCCATCACTTTGATTCAGGGAGACTGAGGTCTGAACTTCAAGTCCTGTATTCAGATCAGGACTTGCAGAGTAACAGGGGAAAGCTGTGTGATTACTTGGTGTTCCTTAAAGACATGGAGTTGCACTCTAAAAATGGCTGGGTTAAAAACAACCCAATTGGCAACCCAGCGCTGGGTACACTCTAAAAAATGCTGGGTTATTTGTTTAACCCAACAGCTGGGTTGAGCCTGTTGGGTCATTTTGTTGGGTTATTTTCTCAGTGTTGGGTCATTTTGTTGGGTTATTTTCTCAGTGTTGGGTCATTTTGTTGGGTTATTTTCTCAGTGTTGGGTCATTTTGGTGGGTTATTTTCTCAGTGTTGGGTCATTTTGTTGGGTTATTTTCTCAGTGTTGGGTCATTTTGTTGGGTTATTTTCTCAGTGTTGGGTCATTTTGTTGGGTTATTTTCTCAGTGTTGGGTCATTTTGTTGGGTTATTTTCTCAGTGTTGGGTCATTTTTTGAGTAACCCAAACGCTGGGTTACCAGTCGGGTCCAATTGAGTGACAGTTGAGAGAGTAAACCCCGCCCCCTCCTCGACGCCTCAGACAAACTCTACCTTCACGGGCATTTTGATCCACCTCATCTCGAAAAGCTGTTATTCGGAGAATAAAAGGTATGTTTTACGAGTTTTTAATGTATAAAACTATTACTGTACATCAAAAAAAAAATGCAAAAGTATGCTAAATTCGGCTGTTCGCATTAGGTTTGAAAGTAACGTTACAATCTAGCTTCGTTAGCTTTGGATAGCTAGTCTGTAACGTTATGCCCACGTTGTTCTAATTGTCTCTTTTTAGTCAACATTTCCCTTTGAAATTTCTGACCCGTGTGAGTCATTTTGTTCAGTAACTTACGCATCTTGATATTAGTTTAAGGTCGACACGAGAGAGCGTCGTGTCAAAAGCAAACATCCAGTGTTTGGAGTCTAATGTTCGGAGACGGAACGTAGTTTTAAGAGTCTTTTAGACGAGAATGTAGTTGTTAAGACCTCAAATACTTGATTTGTATATAAACGTAACGCCTCTTTGAGATTTTGTTAAGACGCTTTTGGAGGTGTGAGCTTCAGGCTGTCAGCGGTCGTGGCACCGTTGAGAGCAGCTCTATCTCGGCCAGTGCTTACGGAATAACCGTTGGCTCTTATAACGTCAGTGGTTAGCCGTGCGATATAATTAATTTTGGGTATATGACACGAACAATTGTTGGTCTTTTTAGTCTTCTACTTATTCACGAGTGTGTCGAATTAGTTTAAGTGTTGTGTTAAAGTGTATAATATAATTTTTTTGAGACTGTATTTCACTTTCTGTACTATATCCCACTCTTCTTCTTTTCCCCCACAGACAGGTTGCAGAATCACAGCTAATATTAATGGATCATTCTATTCAAGAGAAAGTCGACTGGAACTTGGATGTTCTCATAACAGGCTTAAAGGTAAACTTTATGTATTCTTTATATGTTTATTATAATCCATTGTGCTCTGGGTAGGCCAGTTTCCTTACATTCTTCTCTTGTCTCTTTTTCTCTTTAAAGATTGATAAAGAAAACCTCCTGCTGGACATCCACTTCCAAAAGTGCACACCACACTGTTGTCTACAAACTCCCAGGAAAAGAATCCTCTTCAGTAAGACGCTCCCTGGATGTGTCAGGTTAAGCAATACTGGAACCGAAATAACTAACGCTCTTTAAAATGTTTTGTGAGTTTATATGAAGAGGGAAGTTACGGTGTCCCTTTTTCACATCCATAACACTTGTTTATTTCTTTTTTTTTATAGAAAACTTGTGCATAGACTGACATTTTATCATATAAGTGCGGTTCTATCAACAAGGATTTAGTAAAATACTTTTTAGAGTGTTTTTATGTCGCATCCATAACGCTGGAAATGCCCTAAAGCATTTTACACATGCCACTTTGTTAACTGTAGGCCTATATGAGTTTTGAAGTGTTAAGTTGTCGAACTATTTATATTTACTTGTGCCACTTTAAAAACCTTGTTAAATGTATATGTTAAAATCTAAACTAATGTAATTTATTGATGTTAATTTTCTTTAAATATGTATAAACATACATTTCATCAAAGTGTTTTATATGCCGTTTTATTGTTCATTGAGCATAACATATTGCATGTTTTTATGAATTCCTTTTGTCTTGCATTTTGATCCTTAATAAAACTTTTGATTCTTACTGATGCCTCAAGTAATTCTCTGTGAATTTATTATTATATTTTTAAACATTTTGGGTTTGTGTTAAACCAGCAATGTATTTTTTAAGCAAAAGTTGATTTAAATAAAACAACCCAGCATGTTGGGTCAAAGATTTAACCCAACTGGCTGGGTTAAAATAACCCAACGCTGGGTTTGTCCATATTTGACCCAACATTGGGTTACCAAAATAACCCAAATTGGGTTGTTTTAACCCAGCCTTTTTTTAGAGTGTAAATATTGGACGAAAACATGCTGGGTTAAAGTAGCCCAGCACACTGGGTTACACATGATAAGCCAGCATGCTGGGTTATTGAAAAACCCCAAAATGTAGTCATTTTAACTATTCATGTGTTTAATTCTGGGTTATTCTTGCTGGGTTATTCTTAATTTATTCTGTACTTTATTGTCAATCAAGACAATTGACATTTAAGAAAAATCGTTTTTATTTGATTGTAAAAATAATTGTAAATAAAATGTTTAACTTTTACAGCCAGTAACAGCAATATTTTTAGATTTGCATAATTAATAGAAAATAGTTTAATTATAATACATAAAAATGTTTCATATCAAGCATTAACAAGCATTATAAATAACTAATAAACATTCTCCACAATATGTAGCGACAAATGTCAATTAATAAAATAACTATATACATATAAATATGGCTAATCAAACATTAGCAATATAAATAACACAAATCAATACAATTCTGCACAATTACATGTTGATAAATACATATGTCACAAGTCAATTAGAACAAATATTAGTGAATTATTAGAATCATTCATAAATCAGTCAAATTTGAATTCTGACATTACTGACATTAATGTGTAAATGTATACTTTCACTGTATTTAAATGCAACGAATGCAGAGAGTAACAAAAACATCAAGGATAAAATATAAGTTAAGTTATTCCTCCTGCAAGCAAAGAGCAGCGAAGAAAACGAATAGCAGCCAGAAGAACTCTCCTCATCAATTTCCTCATCTAATAATCACAATTAAAATGCACATTAAATGGGACTTTCCACAATGTTACTGTAATTATATAAGAATCTACTCACCCTTACATCGAACATAAAGTGTATAGAAGTGAGAAACCTGAACATTGTTACAAGGTATTACCGTGACCCAAATTGTCAAGTTTCATAAAAATATATATAAAAAAGACGACGCCTGCTGTCTGAACTAGGAATTGCAGTTTTGCCACCAATGAACTCCATGCGCAGACTTCCGGCTAGCCAAAAAAGTGTAGCGGCTAATGCTAACGCCCTGGTCTCAGCGGAACGCAGAAAAAGAGTCCAGATGCTAGTTTTTAATGGATGTTAATGGGATTTGTTTGACGTTACGGGTTCTCCTGTCTGAAGTATTACAGTCTCTCCAATCTCCATATAATAAGAGTACCTCGACTCTGTTATGAACGCGTGTTCAGTGATTACAATTTAGAAAATTATGAAACCACACGTGCAGCAAATCAACTCATTAAATACAGGCTACCAGACTCGTCTTTCTTTATCATATGCACAACCCTTGATATGTTTGGTTTAAAACAGAGGGGGAATATAATTCACTGGCCATTCAATGTGCAGAGTGGACACCGAGAGAGGCGTTCCTGAACCGTGAATGCTTGACCGCGCTCGCGGGGCACTCGCCGGTTTGACTCAAATTTTGTTAAATTCTCACTAAAGTTCATAAACTTTGCTTACATGTGATGGGGTTCACTAAAATTGTATTAATTCGCATTGTCGCGCATCTTCACAGGACTCTATGTAATGGTGATCTGAGGTAACAGTTGCTGGTCGTCTAAATTACATCACCAATGTTAGTTAAGACACTGTTGCCTTGCAAAATGTTACAAATTCTGCTCATTTCAATACATTTTAAGTTAAAATGTACCTTTAAATTGCTCTAACCAGTGACTTTGCCACTTCGTTCTTTATAAAAATGAACGTTGCGTGGTACACTCAACGTCTTCAGGGCGGTAAGCGCGCGAGACTCTTCAAATAACCCAGCGGTGGGCTGAAACAACCCAACCCAGCGGTGAGCAGAAACAACGAGGCACATTAACCCAGCAGGTTTAACCCAACACCTTGAAAACTAAAACTACCCAAAAAGTGTTTAACATGTGGAAAAATAACCCAACAAAACAACCCAATGGACTCAACCCAGCGGTATGGGTTAAAAAATAACCCAGCCATTTTTAGAGTGTGGACAGTGCAATGCCTCAGCTTTACAAACTGTTCTCATTAGTGGCAACAATTGGAGCTACATCTGCAGGTGTAGAAAGGAGCTTCTCCTGTTTAAAGCGGCTCAAGTCCTACACCCGTAACACAATGGGCCAAGGCCGTTTAAGCAGCTTAGCTCTGCTGGCCATTGAGAGGACACTGGTCAAGTCACTGGAAAAGACGCCTAGTTGGTACGACAGGGTTACAGAGCATTTTCTTGAAAAGGAACGTAGGGCAGAATTTACATATAAATAAATGGACAATTTTTATGATTTAGGCCGAAAATGAGCTTCCCCTCTTTAAAAGATCAGCAGCCGCCACTGTTCAGTATGAAGTGCCACAGGGCTCAGTTCTAGGCCATCTGCTCTTCACATTGTACATTCTAGCTGTAGGTTAGGAGCACGTTTACATGATAAAACACTGAAAAGATTTCCTTTGGGTTTTGAAAAGTTAAATGTACAAAAGCGTCATCATTTACATGCATCCGGGAAAACACATAAAATTGATATATTCTGCATGCCAAGACCAGTGGATGATGCCGTAGCGCTATAAAGAATGTCTAGACATATGCACACTGTTTTAATCTAAAAGTGTATATAGAAGGCTCTGCTGTTCATGTTAATCCAAAACATGAAAATTAAATGCATAAAGACACAGAATACAATTATGAAAAAGCATTCCAATTTGAACTTTAAAAAAAAGTTAAAGTATCTTTCAGTAGGACAATACAGAAATATGTAATCAGTTTAACATTTTTAATTTTCTATAAAGATGGTTGTAGAGCCTCTGTATTTCTTTGGGTGTTTCTGTTATATGGACACATGTAATAGTTTGTTGGCTTCTTAAATGACTTCAGGGGCCCGTTCTTCGTACGTCGCTAACTCGGTTAGCTGGATTTGATTGTTGACGATTTGGCATAATCTTGGATTGTTTGGTTCTTGGACGCTCATCCTGGACTTGCTGTCATAGCAACAGGTCCGTAAGCTTGAACCTGCTCGGGAGCAGGCTTACTTCATGTAAACAGGATTAGATAAGAGGAGGAGATAGGTAAGTCTGTCGCAGCCATGTCTTGTCCATTTGTACGACAGCAACCTGTTGCGGAAGGTGCAAGAATAATTCGCAGAGCTTTTCGAATTAATTGCGTATTGCGGGATAGACAGGATCCTTTAGCGCAGCGCGATAGCGTCAATGTTGAGAGATACCGTTTTTCTCGTGAGGGTGTTATTTACATCATTCATTTGTTGGAACCACACATTACGTGTTCAACACGGAGGAGCCGGGCTTTAACAACAGCACAGTCTGTGTGCATTGGCCTGAGATTCTTTGCGAGTGGCACGTTCCTTTGCACTATTGGAGATGCAGAGAACTTGGTGAAAAGTGTTGTCTGTTGTGCCATTCGCAAAGTTTACCTGGCGCTCAAGCAGTTTTTAGGGGTTTTTGTTGTATTTCCAAGCCACTTAAGACCACAGGTTGTAAAGCAGAATTTTTTGGCTATTGCAGGTACATTTATAATTGTTAATGACATGCAATCATGACCATACCAATAAGTATGACTAACAGTAAGTGTCATTCAGGCTTCCCTAACGTGATTGGTGCCATAGACTGCACACACGTCCCCATCAAGGCCCCACCAGGCCCCAATGAGGGGGATTTTGTGAACCGAAAGGGGGTTCACAGTGTAAATGTGCAGGTAAATTATGATTACCATTTATAATATTCCTGATTAGTAATATATTACTTGAAAAAAAAGTAATGAAATCAAAAAGTATGCAGTTGACTGACTAAAATCTCTTAGATGGTTTGTGACTCTATGTTCCATATCACCAATGTGGAAGCAAAATGGCCAGGATCAGTGCATGACTCAAGAATTTTCAGAGAGTCACATTTATGCACATTATTTGAACGTGGTAAGGGAACATACATTTCAACCTCACAGTATTATACACAGTATTATGCTTAGCCTAACAGAACTGCTTTTTTCCATTATACAGGGGATTTTGACGGGATCCTGCTTGGAGACAGGGGCAATGCCTGCAGGCAGTATTTTATGACACCCTTCCCTGAGCCAAACCCTGGACCTCAAACCCGTTACAATGCAGCTCTAGCCAGGACAAGGGCACGCATTGAAATGACCTTTGGGCAACTAAAGGGAAGATTTCAGTGTCTGAAAAGTCAGAGGGTTGCACCTGACAGGGCCTGTGACATAATTGTTGCATGTGCCATATTGCATAACATTGCCACCATCAGAAAGGAAAAGACCCCTGTGGTGGAGGTGCAGCCTGATGATGACCTCCAGCCAGTGCACTTGGACCAACCTAGTGGCAGAGCTGCACGGGACAAAATTGTGGAACACCATTTTTCAATATAATAAAAGACAAGACAAATATGCTTCGTTCCTTGAGTTTTATTTAAAATATTCTTTATAAAGAAAAGCCAGCGAGTCATCTTTTGCCTGCAATAAGAGATAGTTATGTTAAGTCAGAAATACTACTATGTGTGAAATAGTGTATTAGCACTTACTCTGAAGGTCCTTTTGAAGCAACTCTATCTCCAGTGCAATTCTTCTCTTTTTCAAGTTGTCGAGTTCTATTTCTCCTCTTAATTTCTCTTTTTTCAACTCAAAATATTCAATTTTCTGTTTAAGATGCCGTTTATATAGGCTACGGATGTCACCCGGTGTAATTTCCTGAAAAAAAGGGTCAAAACATGCCTCATGCAACAAAAGTAAAAGTACAACACTGCCCCACCTCTGTATAAGCAGTTCTTTGTGCAGACTGTTCTGGAAGTCTTTCTGTTGGCCTTTCTCTAGGTGTGGACTCCTGCAACTCATGCTGCAGATAGAAAGAATAGGTACACAAATATATACAAATTAGGGTAAAGTTATTTATGCACTTACAGGTTCTTCCTCCAAAGGACAATCTGAGAGGGTTTCTTCACTGTCCTGTGCAATGGAAATAAATGGGTATTACAAAGTGTTGCACTCTTTCCTTGTGATGTAAAAGTTAGAAAAACACAACTTACTGCATGTGCTTCAGCCACCACTTGCTTGGGAACAGGTAAAAATGTTGGTGTATTATCTAAAACTGCACAAAAGAGGGGGGACATAATGTCATTACAATTAACTACACTGTAAACAAAATTGTGATTAATAACTCATGGCAACATCTTTTATATATAAACTAAAAGTTTAGAAGTTTTCACTTTCACAAACATTTCAAATGACTGTACCAGCCATTTGGATTATATTTCATTTAATGCAGCAACAAACCATTTTACAGTGTACTAAGAGAAATGAAAGCTCATTTAGCCTACCAGTAATGAAGGTGTGGCTGCTACTGGTCCCTGGCTTTGGGTCTAAGGAAGAGCTGCCCCCAGGGATGCCCTCCACAATGGGTCGGTTTGAATTCAACCCAAGGGCCAGCTCTTCTGCTGGGGTATATTGTGGGGGTGCAGGACCACCACCTGTTTTTCTTCTTTCAGCCTTTTTCTTGGTGGCTGTTATAGACAAACACATCATTTAACAGTGGCTTTTAAAAAGAGGAAAACAGTGGCTTTTTAAAATAAGGACTGTATAAGAAGGAAAGGCTACCATTTTGTAGAATATTTTTGTACTTCACTTTTACTTGTTCCCATGTTCTAGTGGGTCCCGTGCTGGCTCTGACATAAAAGAACAAAGTTTATGAAATAAAAAAAAATACACAAATACATACAGTAGAAAGTGATAGAAACATCTAACATGGACACCACTTACGCATTTCATTTGTCTGCTACTTTTTGCCAGCCCTCTCTCCTGGCTTTTGCAGACTTTGAGGTGTTCCCTGGTGTTTTAATTGAACTTTCAAATTCGGCATAACCTTCTATTAAAAGCTCTTCTTCTGCTTGGGAGAAAAACTGGGCGCGTTCTTTAGCCATGCTGAACAGCCAATAGCAGCGTTGCTGATCATTGTTTCTACTATCGATACATATCCCCTTTTAAACAAGCGCATGAACGCGCAATTATCTCACTAACTCCATCCAGCTATACTAATCATATCCGGCAGGTGTGTTCGAAGAACCCAATTAGCCGGATCATGATTAGCTCGATGATGTCATCTTGGATGTGTCATTTGATCTCGGATGTAATAAGCGACGTACGAAGAACGGGCCCCAGGTGAAGTACCATATAAACCAAAAGTAAAGAAATGTATTCAAGCCTTAAAATAACTTTGTAAGATGAATTAACACTTAATTAATTTCATCACAAAGTTTGAGAACCAGTCAGTGACTATTAGCATTGTACTGAAAAACAAATCTCCAAAACTTAAAGTGAATTTAAATACTGTAAACATCAAAAAGGAAAAAGGCCAAAGTCCTACCAGGTTAAGGTAGTAAAACACCAGTATCAATGTAATCTTTAGTCATCTAACTGTCAACCTTTATGCTCTCCATTCATTATCCGCAAGGTCTGGTAAGAGTGTAAGGACTCTGGGATCCACTGGGAGCTGTTTTTTGTTTTTCCTCCATTCAACTTTGGTGTCCTTCTCTGGGTTTATGCCAAAGAAGCACCTTAAAAAGAGAAATAAATGAATAACGTTGTTGCTCACAAACATACACCGATCACCATAAACAAAACAGCATTGCAACAATCAAACTTTTAACAAGTAGCACAGCCTATGAATATTGCATTTATAATGTATTGTAAAGAAATAATTAATGCATTCCATTGCAGCCATAATGACTTATAAAATGATACAACATAGGTTTTTTAGTAATTGCAATAACAGTTTAAATACATTTCAATACCTATTTGTGTTTTATCTATTCATCATTATATCATATTACACAATTTAACATAGTTATAATGTAATATAAGTGTCGTGCACTTTGAGCAACAAAATAATGTGGTAAGATAGGCAATGTCAAATTGTGATGCTTTTAATACACAACTATGGACTTTTTCATGCATTTTAAATTATAATTACCATACTGCTTTAAGGTATACCAACAAGTAGGTATCATTATCTTAGTAACTGTTGTCATAATTATTCTTCACTACAGTTTATAAAAATTTTAAGTGAGGGAATATGCCTGCATTGTATTGTTTTAAAACTATGCTTATAATGCATTTTAAATGCAGGGTTTGTGGAAAGTGCTTAGAGCAGGGGTGTTAAACTCAGTTCCTGGAGGGCCGCAGGTCTGCACAGTTTAGCTCCAACCAGCTCTAAACCACACCTGCTTGGAATTTTCTAAAATTCCTGAAGATGTTGATTAGCTGAATCAGGTGTGTTGGATTAGAGTTGGAGCTAAACTGTTCAGAGCTGCGGCCCTCCAGGAACTGAGTTTGACACCCCTGGCTTAGAGTAACAAGGTTGATGAGCAAATAATGGTAATGTTTCAATTTTTGGGTGAACTTTTAAAGAATTTCATACTTAGTAATAGTTTGGTGGCTACCTTTGCAGGAACTCCAGAGTAGAACCCAGATCCAAAGGATAATGAATGTTAAAGCAGTAGTAACGGCCAAACATTATGCAGATTGCGGAGATGAAAGTAGAAATGTGTGCAGTTGTAATCAGTTGGTCGATGCTCAACATGAACAGCTTTGATGTGTAGCACAAAGATCCTAAAGACAGAAATAAATAAAGAAGATTTTTAAAGTTTAGTCCCAGTTTGTTGGAATTCTTTTTTATGTTATTTATTGAGCTAATCCTTTCAAAAATAATTCCGACATTGTAACTGTATTTGAACTTTAACGATAACCTTCTTTGGAAAGTTTTAAATTTGAAAAACAATGTTATTCATTCAAACTTACCACAGACAATGATGCAGGGTGTTGCTCATAACTTGTCTAGCTCTACACCTTGGACAGGGCATGACTCTTCCACATAATGAAACATCTTCTCTTCCTTTTCATCGAAGTAGGCAAGCAGGAGCAGCACCATGTCTTTGAAATCTTCAAAATGCAGGATATCTGTTTGACAAGAAATCTTCTGCCATTGCTGCAGTAACACAGACTCAAGTTTCAATTCAATTCAAGTGTATTTATACAGCGCTTTTCACAATGTGTTTTGTTTCAAAGCAGCTTTACAGCGCAAACAGGAAAAACATAAAAGGTTATACACAGGACATTGTATTTATACAACCAGTAAGATCATTCTAATAAATAATATATCATTTCTAAATAAATAAATAAATGCAGTCTCCCGGTGAGCAGGCTGACACCGTCCTGCTGTGGCGAGGAATCCAAACTCCAATGATTGATTAATGGAGAAAAAAACCTTGTGAGAAACCAGGCTCAACCGGGAGGGCCAGATCCCCTCTGACGTGTCATAGCTGCACTCAAACTGCTGACATGTGATTTAAGTTTAGCATTTAATACCAAATATTGTAACTTCAGCATTAATAAGACAAATAGTCCGTCTTTGCTCTTGGTTGGGGGTGTATTGGTCTGAGCTGGGATGGTCCGATGGTCATATTTCTCTTGGCTGGTGGTGGAATTGCCTTAGATGGAGCTGGGATGGTCAGTCAGTCTGCAGCTGTAGCTGGCGTTATCTCAAATTGGGGATCGGCATCTGTCGGTCGTCTGGACATGGTGGAATTTCTTCGTACCTCGGGATGGGCATCCCGAGGCAGAGGCGGAAAGAGAATAAAGAGAATAATTAGCGTAGCTGCTGTTCATTAACTATGCATTAAGTGTAAGCTTGGCTGAAAAGATGTGTCTTTAATCTAGATTTAAATTGGGAGAGTGTGTCTGACCCTCGAATAGTATCAGGAAGACTATTCCAGAGTTTAGGTGCCACGTATGAGAAAGCTCGACCCCCTTTGGTGGATTTAGTTATTCTAGGTGTTATCAAAAGTCCTAAGTTTTGAGATCTTAGAGAGCGTGATGGGTTGTAACGTGATAAAATCTTGGTTAAGTAAGTAGGGGCTAAACCGTTTAAGGCTTTGTAAGTAATTAAAAGAATTTTAAAATCAATATGATACTTAATGGGTAGCCAGTGAAGCGATGATAAAACGGGGGTTATGTGATCGTATTTTCTTGACCTAGTAAGAACTCTGGCAGCTGCATTCTGAACTAACTGTAGTTTGTTTATCGATGATGCAGGACAGCCACGAAGTAGAGCATTACAATAGTCAAGTCGTGAGGTCACAAATGCATGAATAAGCTTTTCTGCGTCAGCAACACATAAAATATTTCGTAACTTGGAAACATTTCTAAGGTGGAAGAAAGCTGTTTTTGTGATATTTGAGATGTGATTTTTAAATGACAGGTTGCCGTCTAATATAACGCCTAGATCTTTAACTGTATTTGTTGGAGTAACAGTGCAGCCTTCAATTTGCAGGCTGTAATCGGAGATATTCTGTTTACGTGTTTTTGGTGCTATAAGTAATATTTCCGTTTTGTTAGAGTTTAAAAGAAGGAAATTACTAGTCATCCAATGTTTTATGTCCTCGATGCACTCTGCCAGTTTGGATAGTTTGAAGGAATCTGGTCTTGATGAGATGTATAGCTGAGTCTAAGTTTGGTATCATCTGCGTAACAGTGGAAGCTAATTCCATGTTTTCTAATAATGTTGCCAAGCGGCAGCATGTATATGGAGAAAAGCAAGGGTCCTAAAACCGATCCCTGAGGTAATCCATGATTTACTTGCATAAGATATGACGATTTCCCTTTTAAATGGACATATTGATATCTGTCTGTTAAGTAAGATCTGAACCATTGTAGTGCCTGTCCCTGAATACCGGAATATTGTGTAAACGATATAATAGTATTTTATGGTCTACAGTATCGAAAGCAGCACTAAGGTCAAGCAGGACTAAGAGTGAGATGTTACCTTTATCTGATGCAATAAGAAGGTCATTTGTAATTCTAACGAGCGCAGTTTCAGTGCTATGATACGGTCTAAAGCCAGACTGAAACTTTTCGTGCATGTCATTATTTTGTAGGAAGGTACACAGTTGAGTTGACACCACTTTTTCTAGTATTTTAGACAAGTACGGGAGATTTGAAATCGGTCTATAGCTTCCAAGTTCATTTGGGTCTAAGTTTGGTTTTTTGATAAGAGGCTTAATTACAGCCAGTTTAAAGGGTCCTGGGACATGGCCTAGATTAATTGACGAGTTGATTATGTTACAAATGGGCTGAATTGCAACAGGTAGTAACTCTTTTAATAAAGTAGTCGGAATGGGGGCATGTCGTCGGTTTGGATGTTGCAATAATTTTAATTAAATCTTCCTGATTTATAGGAGAAAAACACTCTAGCTTTTCTTTTTGGGTGACGGTTGAAACCAATCCTTCCGACACACTTGGAGGTTTGGTTTTAGCTATGTTGTCTCGTATTATTTCGATTTTCTCAGTAAAAAACTTCATGAATTCATTGCTACCAAGGTGCGGCGGAATAGCCAGGTCAGGTGAAGTCTGTTTGTTTGTTAGTTTAGCAATTGTACTGAGTAAAACCTTGGATTGTTTTAGTTATTTTCTATGAGGTTACGGAAGTGCTCAGCTTTTGCTGCTTTTAGTGCCTTTTTGCAACAGCTTAAACTCTCTTTCAATGCAATATTAAAGACCTCTAATCGGGTTTGTTTTCGCTCCAGTTTAAGCGTTTCTCTTTTTAGGGTGCGAGTGGTGATATTATACCATGGTGCTATGATCTTTTCATTAATCCTTTTTGACTTCATTGGTGCGACCGCTTCTAATGTATTAGAGAAAATGGTGCCCATGTTGCTGGTCATGTCATCGAGCGATTCTATAATAGTTGGAAAGGTTATTAGAGGAGTCAGATCTGGCAAGTTCTTTACGAAACTATCTTTAGTAGTTGAGGTGATTGTTCTACCCTGTCGATAACGAGGTATACAACTGATTTCTGCAGTGCGCAGTGTACATGTTATAAGATGGTGATCGGAAATGTCGTTGCTTTGAGGTATAATGTCGATATTGGTTAGATCGGCTCCGTGAGATATAATCAAGTCTAGCGTATGATTAAGTCGATGAGTAGGTCTATTTATGTATTGTGTTACACCACAAGAGTCTAGTAGTTCTTTAAACGCCACAGCTAATGGATCGTTAGCACTATCTACGTGGATATTAAAATCTCCAACAATCAGTACTTTATCGACGTTAACCAATAGATCCGATAAGAAGTCTGCGAACTCTATCAGAAAATTAGTGTAAGGCCCAGGGGGTCTATACACAGTAACCAATGTAAGAGAGACCAATGATTTTTTACTTTTGTTTGGAACTGTTATGTTCTACACAAGCATTTCAAATGATTTAAATGTATGCATTGTTCTCCGAGAGGGCAGCAAAGCGATTTCTTGTAGAAATCTCTAGACCGGTGGCGGCGGTGGGGGAGAGGTCATCGCTCCGGTCCTGGATTTCGCCTCTCGCCGTGCGTGTGCCGGTGCAGGAGTAAAATTCATCTCGGCTCGTCGTGTTCTTGAAGCCTGGGATCTGTGCACAGAAACACTCGGAGTAGAGTAGAGGACTCCTAATTTGCATCCCAAAATGTTTCGAAATAACAATCAAAGAGTGTATTGACTTGGTTAACAAATATCTAATACAATTGTGACACTTACAAAATGTGTTTTTGATGTGCTCAATGAGATTTCGTGTGGTTTATATTAATTTCAGCAGATAACATATTATTTTGCTTTCATGTGGCTGTTTCATAAAGACCGCCAAAACAACAAGCCAGGCTGACAGTCAGCGCCCATTGAACAACTGACCAAGGAAATAAAAAAATACTTTCCAATGTGAATCTACGCTTTCTAAAATAGAGGTGTATGATAAAACATCACATAAACAGTGTCCCAAAATGATTCAGAGCAAATAAGTACTCGTTTTACCAGTTAGAAAAAAATCCTTAAAAAAAGACATATACAAATAACTACGATAATTATTGCAAAAATGATGTTTACAAGTGCTCACCAAAGAGATTTCGCGTGGATCCATTTAGAATTTCAGCAGTTAACAGCGGCTTGTTCTTGTCTTCCACGTGACTGTTCCAGAAAGACCGCCAAAACAAGGCTCCCCGCGCACGCAATTCAACGTCCTGAACACTGATTGGACACGTCAAGTCAATAAAAGAAGGACAAGATTTTAAGTTATAAAAATATTCCTATTCGAAATAAAACTAATCTATTTCATTCAATGTCGTTAATCCGAGTGCACAACTGAAAGGCTGTAAACATAAAAGTCTGATGCAACGTCATTAATTGATGCACAAGCACAACTTAAAATAGATTTGGCATCAAATAGACTTCAGCAGCACAACAGACTGCTAAAAATCTTGTCCCCAAACCAAGTGATTTAGTGCACTTTTAATGTGTAAGGTTATATATCAAAACTGTAAAACGTTACAAATTACAAAGCCAACAGGTTCAGTTTTAAACGACATGAAAAACATCAAACGGTTTAAAACCCAGCAGCTAGGGGTGGGCGGATCGATCCTGAAATATCGATACTTCCGATGCTGAGGCTGTATCGAAAGGATCGATCCTAACATTAAAACATCGATACTACTGTGTTTTTACTACAGATTTGATTTATTTACAAATTTAGCTAATAATTGTATACTACAGAACAATTTATTTCCCATACACCTAGTTTTGCACACGTTTTTCCACCCTGCCCTGCTGTATTTTGTAGTCCGCTATCACGTGACTCAGCAGCACCAAGCGCAAGCACGCAGCAATAGCATCTGGCTGCAGACGAGATGCACTGTTAGACACATGAACTGTCAGCAGCGCATGCGCACTCGTCACATGCACTCTCAGCCGCGCATGCACACTGGTCACATGCACGCTCTAACGTATTTCACGAGGTGAACTGTAAGATTCTATTAATAAAATGTGAAGGTTACTGCTTTTTAAGAGTACCGTGAATACTGGTGGTTCGGGTCAAGGCCAGGTATTTATTATAATTATAGCTGAAATACATTAATGAACATCTACACTAATAATGAAAATACATTACTAAATAAAACCTTTTCTTGTACATGTATTCTTCCGGCCTAAAATTATAAACAAACACACATATATACATAAATGTCTCATTCTACAATAAACAGGTGCTTGTTAATCAATGGTTTAATGATAAAGTTGTATTATATAGACACACTAAATATAGGCTACATATATATATATATATATAAAGAGCAGGACGGGTCATATGTGGCATTGTGAAAAAATTTAACATAAAATCATAACCCAAAACAAAAAATGGACAACCTTGTTCAATTTTGTACATGAAAAAAGAATCTAAGGTGCATTTTGTCCACCACATTCTCTAAAAATGTATGCATGTCCTGCATAAAAGTAAAAACAAACTTCAGAGGCTCTACACTTACATGTTCTATGACATGTCTGTAGTGAAGAACTGTTCCAAGGCCTCTGCAGCTTCATCACCCTCCATGCACATTATAAGTGGAAGCTGAACTGAGCCAAGAAGATCCCCAGAGTTCTCACAGCATCACTGAATGGCAGTTTTAAGATCCGTCATGACACGCTCCTAAGAAACAACAATGCAGAAGATGATAAATAAAAATATGCTGAACACTAATGGCCAAAACCTCTCTAACAAAATCTACTTTTCGTGGAGACTGAACCACCTGCTTCTCCGATGCAAACTCACAGATGAAAAGATTGGTTGCATCTACCTAAAAAGCAAATATAACTTTTTGTTACCTTTACGACTACCTTTTTAAGATTGCTGGTACTTTTCCTGAGGAGTTACCTGAGTTACCCTATATTTGATAGATTTCAACGTCATATTAAATAATTTTGAGAAACAGATTGTCAAAAAAATAACTATAGGCCTATAGTGCAGGTCACCTACAACCTTTCCTGTGAGTTTACAAGCAACGCTACAAAATTAATTTAGATAACCTTAGTTCTTCAATAAATTACTGTAGGCCTAAGCACATTAAGAGCACAAATAACAAAATATTTTAGTAGTCATGAAAATTTATTCAGATTTAGCAAATTTATGATGCATTCATCTGATAAATCATTACATTTCATCCACAGGAAAGTAGATGTAAATTCAAGTGAATGCTTTTAAAAGTATTGGTATCGGTATCGATATCAGCGATACTGGCCCTCCCTTTACTTGGTATCGGATCAGTACCAAATTTTACAGTATCGCCCACCCCTACCAACCACGTATTAAATAAACCAAGACAATTATTACACTTTTACCTTATTTGTGCCATCCAGAGAGATTTCACTTTGATCAATTTAAAATTTCAGCAGTTAACGGAGGCATATCATTTTTCTTCCACTTGACTGTTCCAGAAAAACCGACAAATCAACGAGCCTGCCCGCGCACACCATGCGACGTCCTGAACACTGATTGGACACGTCAAAAGTCAATAACAGAAGCACAAGATTTTAAATTATATATATTAAAATATAAATATATTATTCAATGTCGTTGCACCGAGCTGACCACTGAAAGGCCAAATAGATAAAATGATAACGTCATATATGATGCACAAGCACAACTTAATATGAAGGTTAGCCTCAAATAGATTTTGCAGCACAACAGACTGCTAAATCTTGTCCCAGGATATTTCAAAACCAAGTGAATTAGTGCACTATTAATGTATATGGTTATATATCAAAAGGGTAAAACGTTACAAACTACAAAGCCAACAGGTACAGGTTTTAACGACATGAAAAACACCACACGGGATAAAACACAAACGCGTATTAAATTAACCAAGACAATTATTACACGTTTACCTTATTTGTCCCCTCCAGAAAGATTGCGCGTAGATCAATTTAAAATTTCAGCAGTTAGCAGCAGCATATCATTTTTATTCACTGTGATTGTACAAAACCGACAATTTAACATGGCTGCCCGCGCACACCTTGCAACGTCCTGAACACTGATTGGACACCTCAAAGTTCATTAACAGAAAGACAAGATATTACATCTTAAAATTATTCCTGTTAAAAATAAAACTCCTCTAGATTATTCAACGTCGTTGAACCAAGTGGACAACTAAAAGGCCAAAGAAATAAAATTATGATCCAACGTCATCACATAGGCCTATATGATGCACAGGGACAGCTTGACGAATAACCTCCGCCCTTAATATTAAGTTAGCATCAAATAGACTTTTGCAGCACAACAAAACCAAGAAACCACAGTGAATTAGTGCACTATTAATGTGTAAGGTTCGGCTATATATTAAAAGGGTAACGTAAAAACGTTACAAACTATAACGCCAACAGGTGCAAGACAGAAACCAAAAAATGCTTTTCTGAAAAAAAACCTATTAATTTAATGATGATTAAATGAATGATTTGACAAATTATCTTTATATGATAAGGCATAAGTGACACAACGTCTTGTTCCCTCCATCAGGGAACTGAGGTTACATACGTAACCAGGACGTTCCCTTTCTGTCGGTCTCTCGACGTTGTGTCAAGAACGACAGATGGGGTTATCTATGGAAAACGCCACAAACGCTGTATCGCGTCACAATCTCAGCGAAGCGACGGTAACAAGCCTGGGCGTGTCAGCTCGAAGCTTTCGTGAAACTTGTAACCTTCCACTGTGGTGGTCGGGGGGTTCCAGAGCTTTCCTGGAGAAAGATGGGTACAGCCCTGACCGCTAACTTTCACGGACGGGGCCTTAGCTCTCTACAGGCGAGAGGCCGTCCGGTTCGGTTTACACCGGGAAAGCGCACTCTTAATCAGAGAAGCGCTGCAGAGGCCACCTCCTACCCGTGGGGAGGAATATGGTGGAGATATATGTATGGTCTCCTCCTTGGAGGAGAACGCGTGGAACATGCGGACTGGGTAGTTAGCCGCGAGGTGGAGATCCACCTGGCGAAGCTCATGGGTTACCAAGTGTGGGAACCATTGTCATGAGGGTATAGCAGACGGAACAGCCCACGGTGGTGGTGTTACTGAGTCTGATAGCACAGGTCCGGTTAGAACTATGTGTGATAGGTCATAAGGTATCCCGGCCTAAGGGGGAAGGCTGCTCTGCCCAGCCAACCCCCAGGAGGTGCTTGCTTAGTGATGGATGGAATGCCTGTTCTTAACCAGGGTCTGGGTAAGAAGGAAGGTTGGTGAGGTATCAATTTTCTTAGCCATGTGTTTGGGTAAGAAGAAAAGGTAGATAGCACGCTGACCCAACCTCTTGGAGGGTGGGAAGGTGCTTTCGCAGGCATACGCCCCCCCCGGATGCCGATCATACATGTCGCCACGTAGGACGTGGGCTGACACCGGGTTTACGCGAAGGTTGTAAAACCTTGCGAAGTTAGTGGGCGTAGCCCAACCCGCAGCTCTACAAATGTCTGCTAGAGACGCACCTCTGGCCAGTGCCCATGAGGTGGCTATACCCCGTGTGGAGTGAGCCGTGAGCGCCAAAGGACATGGTAGATTCTGTGACCGGTATGCCGTCGAAACGGCATCCACGATCCAGTGCGCTAATCTCTGCTTGGAGACAGCCTTCCCCTTCTGCTGTCCTCTAAAACAGACAAAGAGCTGATCAGAACTGCGGAAGCTCTGTGTGGGGTCTAAGTAGAGGCGCAGTGCGCGTACTGGACACAACACGGACAGGGTTGGGTCTTCCTCCCCGATGGGGAGCGCCTGCAAGTTCACCACTTGGTCCCGAAAGGGAGTAGTGGGAACTTTGGGCACGTATCCGGGCCTGGGTCTCAGGCTAGCGTGAGAGTCGCCAGGGCCGACATCAAGGCAATCCGGGGACACAGAGAATGCATGGAGGTCCCCTATCCTCTTGAAGGAGGCGAGCGCCATAAGAAGAAACCGTCTTAATCGATAGGTGAGGAAGATCGGAAGCTTCAAGGGGCTCGAAGGGGGGCTCGGAAAGGCCCCTCAGGACCACGTTCAGGTCCCATGAGGGTATGGAGCGGAGACGAGGCGGGTTGCGTCTTCTCGCGCACCTTAGAAACCTAGTGACCAGGTCGTGCTGCCCTGGAGACCTTCCGTCCACTGAGTCGTGATGAGAGGCAATAGCGGCTACATACACTTTCAGTGTGGAAGGGGAGATGTTGGTCTCCAATCTCTGTTGTAGAAAGGACAGCACGATCCCGACCGAGCATCTCTGTGGGTCTTCTCCTTGGGAGAGACACCAGTATGAGAAGAGGCGCCATTTGTAGGCGTATAACCGCCTAGTGGATGGCGCTCTGGCCTGTGTGATGGTTTCAGCCACAGCGGGGTGTAACCTACTCAGGATCTCCTCGTCCCGTCCAGAGACCAGACATGGAGGTTCCAGAGGTCTGGCCTGGGGTGCCAGAACGTGCCGATGCAGAAAGGTCATGGAAGACCATGGGGTTAGGGTACGTCGGTAAACAGGAGTTACCACCATACGCCTGCTGCCGGTGTGCCATGCCGTCCTCGGAACTCGACTCTGTAGCCAGTGTTGAAGCGGTCCCTAAGCCGGAGCACCATGTCCCTCTGTGTACACAACAGATCTCGCGAGTGTGCCAAGATAAGCCAGTCGTCGAGATAGTTGAGTATTCGCACACCTCTCTCCCGGAGAGGAGAGTGGGCGGCCTCCACGATCTTCGTGAAGACTCGTGGAGACAGGGACAGACCAAAGGGGAGGACTCTGTACTGATATGCCCGACCCTCGAAAGCGAACCGTAGGAACGTAAGCGTAGTAGTGAAAGTAAGCGTCCTTCAGGTCGATTGCCACGAACCAATCCTGACATCTGATAGATGTCAGGATGCGCCTCTGGGTTAGCATCTTGAAAGGCAGCTTGTGAAGGTGCCTGTTCAGGGTACGTAAGTCCAGAATGGGGCGCAACCCTCCGTCTTTTTTTGGAACGATGAAGACCGGGCTGTAAAACCCGCTGTACATCTCGGCTTGTGGGACGGACTCGATCGCCTGTTTCGCCAGGAGGGTGGAGACCTCTGCCCGAAGCACGGAGGTGTCTCTGCCTCTGAGAGAGGGTGAGACGATGCCCCGAAACTTGGGAGGGGCCCTGGCGAACTGGATCGAGTAGCCGAGACGGACCGTCCGCATTAGCCACCGAGACAGTGTGGGCAACTTCTGCCAAGCTCCCAGGGACTGTGGCAGGGGGACCAAGGGGACGGCCTGCTTCACCATTCCCACAGAGGGTGGTTCGTTGGCAGGTGGAGCCAACCGAATGTCGCCGGGGTTTTCCCGGAGGGAAACCCCGCCTTTTTGCCTGCCTGGCGGGACAACGGCACGCACTGTCGGTTCGAGAGTGGTGACAGTTGTCGTATGTGTGCGTCTCACACCTCACCAGGGTGTGAGGTCGGTTCGCCGAGCACAGTCCGGGGGAGTGTGCGATCGGCTGGAATGAACGCCCGGGGGAAACTACTCTCTTTGTGAGCAAGTAGGCGCCAGGCCCTGATAAGGGCCCGGCTTTGGAAACGAGGCAGGATGCGTTCCATACCGACCGGTCAGAGATGGTACTGTGATGGTCGGGCCAGATGTTGCTTTCCCCGGCGTCTTCTCGTTAAGGCCGCTTCTTTCTGTAAGGTTGCTGGCGAGGAGGGGGCCTTCCCTTCAGACTCCTCTTCCGGGGTGCAGCCTGGGGGTGCACTTTAACTGGTGCAGAGTTCGAAGAAGCCCTGGGCTGTCGGGGAGCAGGTGGTGTGCGGGAACTCGAAGGCCTGGGGGCGGTCGAGTCGCGACGTGGAAGGATGTGGCTTATCGCCTCCGTCTGCTCCTTCACCGCCGAGAACTGCTGCGCAAAGCTCTCGACGGTGTCACCGAACAGCCCACCCTGCGAGATGGGTGCGTCGAGAAAGCGTACTTTGTCGGCTTCACTCATACTCGCAAGGTTGAGCCAGAGGTGTCTCTCCTGGACCACCAGAGTGGACATCGTACGACCCAGGGCCCGCACCGTCACTTTAGTCGCCCTTAGAGCGAGGTCAATGGCGGCGCGGAGTTCCTGCATGACACCCGGGTCGGCCCTGCCCTTGTGGAGCTCTCTCAACGCCTTCGCCTGATGGACCTGCAGGATGGCCATGTCGTGGAGAGAGGAGGCAGCCTGGCCCGCAGCACTGTAAGCCTTTGCCACCAGGGAAGCAGAAGTCTTACAGGCTTTGGACGGAAGACGAGGTCGGGTCCTCCAGGTGGCAGCCGTATGCGGGCATAGATGCACCGCAACCGCACACTCAACCTGGGGGACGCCGACATAGCCTTTGGCTGCCCCACCATCGAGGGAGGTGAGGGAGGCGGAGCTGGTCTGCGAGGAACGAGCCGTGAGAGGGGCACTCCAGGTCCGACACAGCTCCTCATGCACCTCCGGGAAAAATGGAACCGGGGGTGGGCGCGGTTTGGCACCGCGTTCCGACCCCAGAAACCACGTGTCCAACCGCGAGCGTTGGGGGAGAGGCACTGGCGTACATTGCAGCCCAATGCTCGCGGTAGCCCGGGTTAGCATGGCCGACATCTCGACTTCTGCTTCCTCCTGAGCTCTGCCCCCCGGGGGGAAGCTCGGATTGTTCATTGTCGGATGCCAACTCTCCCTCCGATGCTGCGATAGACATCTCATCTACTCCGTGCTCCGTTTCCGATTGTGCGGAGGAGGATCCGGACAGTGTGCCACCGCCGGTTGGGGAACGTTTAGAAGAGCGTACTGAGGTGCGAGCGGCCCGTGAGCACTTGGCTGGCGGGTTTACGTTCGCAGGATTCCCCAAATCACTAACGCCGCTAACCGGGTGGGAGATCCGGGCCGTAGCCATAGATGTCACAGCCCGGGTAGCAGACGAAATGTTGGCTGGTTCCCGTAGGAAGACAGCCAACCGTGACCGCAACTCCTGTATGACAATCTCCCCGCAGTGCGGGCAAGATGTGTCAACGAACGCTGCTTCGGCGTGCTGGACGCCCAGACACCTAACACAGTGATCGTGTCCATCCCCCTCCTCGATGAGGGTACCGCACCCAAGAGAACAGCGGGACATGCCGCGCTGTAGAATTTTAAGCCCTGAAAAGGACAGTTTTTGGAATTTTAGCTCTGACACCACTGGAACGGCCGAGACACCCAGGGGAAGGTCGCTGCAGAAGGGACGATCCGCTGGAACACGTCGTAGATCCAGCAGTGCAGTTGTAGATAGGATTTGTAGAATCTTCTAGATTTGTAATCATGAGCGATGGCTCTGAAGAACAAAAGGTAAATGAATACTGCACGCCGGCTTCCTTTTATACCGGATATCCGGGGGCGGAGTCCGGCATGCAAATCTCATTCGCCAAATTTCATTGGCCTTTTCTATAGTAGTCAGAGTTGATAGGTTCTCAAGGGCGAACCCCATCTGTCGTTCTCGACACAACGTCGAGAGACCGACAGAAAGGGAACATTTATCTATGCCTCAATTGTGTTGTAGTTGCAATGGAATAAACTACTGTAAGATTATTACTTTTTGTCCCCTTGTCTAGGTGATTATTATTTAAGGTTGAAGAGTCTAGTTTAGTCGATTGAGCCTTCAGAGTTTCGGGATCCCGGAGACTAAGAATTGACACAGACACAAAGTGCAGTTCAATCAGAGTCCAAAGTTTATTGCAAATAATGGGTAATATTTATATGCATAAAACAGGAAGTAACATTCGGTCATGGAAAATCACCAGACCTAGGTTTCATATTATATTGTCAAGAAAGCATATATTTTAGTTCCTTGTTCGCCATCATCTCGAACATTCAGGGACCTGGTGACCGGATTCATGTCATCCAGTCCGGTTCAGATATGTCTCGTGGGTATTGCTCGATCATGAGACAGAACAGATGGTGTTAAAACAAAGCATATAAATATTTCAGGTTATGTATGGGTCATTTCAGGTTATGTACGGGACACGGCCGAAATCCATATTCTCACAATTACAAATAATTTTAATGAGCTTTGAAATTATATAAAATGTTTTCTTTCCGTTATTATATAACAGTAACGCGCGTCCTTTCAATGGCGAAATATGGTTTCAACAAACGGATTAGCTGTCTCACATTTGGTTTGATGGTTGGTGGTCACTCTAGCCGCTTAACATATTATCATTTCCCCAGCAAATACTAGATTAACTGCACTCCTACAACCAGCGGAGTATTCATATACACAAACACGCATACACATCAACAAAGTGTCTTAAAGGAGTTTTAACCTTAAAAACAGGTATGTGTATGTGCGCAGGCATATAATTCAATTCAAGTTTATTTATATAGCGCTCTTCACAATGTGCATAGTTTCTTCACAGCGCAACATCGCTATCCACTGGCCTGGCATGCATAATACAGTGTTTTTATTTGTTTTCCCCTATCGGTGTCAATGCAGATCGTTTTAATAACCCTGTTGTGTGTACTTGAAGCAAAAATGCAAAGGGAACGTTTCAGTATTTTTTATGGTGTAAATGTAACCTACACTGAATCTCTGACAGATGGGTTGAAATCTCTAGAGTAAATATTAGTGTGTGTGTGTGTGTGTGTGTGTGTGTGTGTGTGTGAGGGGGGATTATACCTCAGTGTGTGTCCAGGAGTCATTGGTCTGGTCAGTAGAGCTGTTGTGTATTCACCTCAGTTATTAGCATATTAATGCCCTTCTTTCTTCCTTCTTTCTGCACAGATACATTGTCAACCTGTTTATTCTTTTATACTAAGTTTCTTATTTGCTTGTCTTAAATTTCAAGACGTTTCTCGTAGAATTCCCATCTCAGTCACAAAAGAGAATAATCTAGCTGGATCGTTTGCTCTTGGAGGAATCTGATCTGAAACACACTCTTCTGAGCACAATGTGAGACATTATTGAGATCATATCTGAAACTTTACAGAGGACTGTGGTGAGAATAATTCGGTAATTTTCTCAGGATGAAATCTGAGAGTCAAAGAAGACTCTCAAAAACAAAATTCTCAGATCGATTTCACTGCTTGGAGAAACAACTGGGAATAAAGAGATCTTTGTCTGGGCACCTCTTGAGTTTTGTGTTGATATCGCTGCAGTTGCAAAGCAAAGATCACTTTGAAAATGTTGATAAATCTTCAGAATGTTACTGGAGTGTGAGGGACAGTCAGGAGCATGATGTCCATCCACAACTCCTGCTTCACACAAGCACAAGAATTGCGTTTGGACAATCAGCTCCAGACAGCCAAGATCAAAGCAGACACAAGTCACGGCACAGGACAGGAGGAGCTGACACATTGATGGTCAGCGTTGAGGGGGTCAGCGGTCCAAGCAGTTATGAATCCTGAAAACACTCACGCTTAAGATCAACTAAACCCAACTGACAGTTAAGAAACTGGGTTCTCACACATGTGATCTGTTAACACATCATCATCAGTCTCAACCCATCCCACTGAAGAAGAGTGCAGGACTCACTTGACCCATTCCATACATCTTCCCATAAAAGAGTTTTCTGCTTCTTTTTTGTTGCATTGGGTTAGATGAAACACAATGAAGTCACTCAGAATTAAAACATATTTCTCCTCACATATTCCTAACCCAAAGTTATCTCGCACAAATCTCTTCTTGAGATTTCAGTTGCCTCTCAAACTGTGCTCAATGGAACCAGATACCGAGTTAGCAGCATTTATCATCAAAAGCAAATGATCCAGATCATTTGAATGTACTGTTAATGTAAAATTGCTATTTCTCTTAAGGAGTAGGAACATCTTGTTACATGAAACAAACACTATAAAGTTAGCTGAGCAATAAAAGAGACATAAAAAGCAGCAATATTTTCTTACATTCCCCCTCCGTGTGATGCTCATAGTTTTTTCTCTGGTGTTATCCTAGATTCTGTCCGATCCTCATGCTGTCCCTCAAGTGTTGTTTCTCTTCTCTGCTTGTTCCCCTCCTCCAAGAACTCTTTTCTTCTGTGCTCTTCATTTTCTGCAGGACTGGGGTTTCCTAAGAGACTCCAGCTCAATGGAGAAAATCTTTGCTGACACAATGAACCGGGTGAGAGAGAAAGATAGAGAGAGAGACATTGGGATACTGATGTAGCACAGAGAATTGGAAATCTGCTGCCTGTGTGGTTGGACTCAATCGTCCGGTTTCGAGCAGTCTGTAAAGTTTTGCTCATCTTGTTTTGCAGGACTGATGAGTTCACCTGTAAAAGCCGCTCGAATCACTATGAACTTATAAGATGCTTGTAGTCCTGGATACAGTTTGGTTAGTGCAGAATCAATATGTTCTACGATATGATGTCATAACCAAATGTTTAAAATGTGTTCAAGAGCAGCACACAACAACTACAGGATCCTTACTGTGAATATCAGGGATTTTATCAACTTAGTAAAGAAATAATGCTTGACAGTATTGCGGATATGCTTCACTCTACATCCTGCCTAACAACACTCTTGACTTAAAAATGCGTGTGTGTGTGAGCGCATGTGCATGTTTGTGTTAGAGGTCTTCACAGGCTTTAAACGAAGACCCTTACCCGGTGCGAATCCCAGATTGTTCAACCCGACATGTGTTTACCAGTAAACTTTGTTGAAAGAGTTTGAAGAGTGAGAGAGAGAGAGAGAGACAGAGAGACAGATAGTATCTGTGAGGTGGTGTTTCCACCAATCAGCATGCAGAATTGAAACTGAAATGTAATTCTCATTTGAAAGCTTTTCTGTGTTTATTCCTCTTTGTCTACATGTTACATTTCAGAAATCTGTAAAGCACAATAGTCTTATGGAACAAAGATTAATGTCTATGATATCATCAAAAAACGTGGCGAACATTTCATCAATCCTAGACTAGTGTCAGATCACATGATCTTTGCTTGAACAGCACACAGTCTCTCTGCTAAATGAAGTTATAAGCAAGGCTCAGTCCATCTGTTACCGTGGCAGCGGCGTTTCCCGTAGAAAAGGTGTGGCGTGGGAACGAGCCCAAGGGTCAGGAGTGAAGGTCAAGAGGTCAGGGGTTACAGGCAGCTGGAGAGCACCAGAGGAGTGGACGTCAACATTGAACCGAGGGTCCGGTGTGTGAACGAAAGAGACCGCTGACCACCACTTGGTATGAGTCACAGCGACATCATCACCCATACTGCCTCTATTCACTCCAGGGCCATGTGTGTCTGTGTTCAGACAGATTTTGCTGTTTGGAACTGCTCAGAAACACATCATTAGTAAATAGATGATGTATGTTTAAATATGAAATAAAGACTTAAAGGACAAAACGTTCATGTTTGACATTTCAATTACAGCAGCAGGGTTGAAGGCTGTTGTCTGTGTGTTGCTATGACGCTGTCACATGGTTCTGGGTGATTGTTCGGTAGTTGTCTTAGTTGAGAGCTCCACCTCCTCGGACTGGAGTGTTCGATGTGTCATCAGCCAGTGGATTTGACAGCGTTTCCACCAACACATTTGTAGATGGCTTCATTCAGAGGATTATGAATGGCCTTCTGAGGTCAGTGTGACATGTTTGTGCATCTTCAAGCAACATATAATGTTCTTCAAGCAGTCGTATAATGATGGTACATCATAGCAAAACACACACATTAATTGAAGAGGAGCAGACGTTTGAACACCACATGGCATTATGAGGGGTGAAGGGCATTTACCTTGAACTCGGGCGCTCTGTTTCTTGGATGAGGAGCAAGTGGGTGTAGGGCAGCTGGGGGGGTCGGGGGGATGGATGTTCAGATTTGGGGTGCAGATGCTCAATATGCAGATGAATGTAATCAAATGGAGGGATTTAGATATGCTCCTCACATTAGCATCAGGACAATGAGGGTCTCCAGGGTCAGAGGACAGAAGAACATGTTTGAACTTGAAGGCCATCTTTGTGACAAAGACACTGGACATAATGATGATGGATTGGGTCAGAGGTTATGGAAGCGTCTCTCACATATTACACAATTTTTCTGTTTATTTTTTCTTGTTTTTGCCTCCGATAGGCAACATACTGTACTTGAGCAACTCCTGAGGAGATGTCAATGGTGTAGCTGTTGTGATACTGACAGGAAAGTAAACATTCAAGTTTAATACAAAGGTTTTCTCCATGCAATGTACATTGATGAACCCTAACTGAAATAAATACAATGTTGGATTGTCTGAAACTGTCAACTTTTTATTTCAAATATATTCTTTTCAATATTATACTGTGACAGACTTCACTACTTCACAAACAGATTACTTCATTAAGGCCCCTAATAAAATACTAGTTAAAGTGATAGTAAGAAATGTCAATTCAGTCATCATTTACTTACACTCTTGTCATTTCCAACCTTTACGATTTTCTTTGTTCCGCAGAACACAAAAGATATTTTGAAAAAAAAAAACGAACAGCACTGGACCCCATTGACTTCTATCGTGGACACAAAACCAAAGGAAGTGAATGGGGCTCAGCTCACAACACTCTTCAAAATATCTTATTTTGTGTTCTGCAAAAGAAAGAAATGACACATGTATAAACTTAAATGTAAACATTATCAGTGTCTTATTGCGTAGTATAAGGTTAATTAACCATGTTTTATTTGGTGTATTGATTATGTATGGCAACACCTTGCTTTTACTACGGTTCTTAAAAAACATGGTTTTCATTACCATGGTCATATTGTGGTAACCATGGTTTTACTGCAGCAACCGTGGTTTTTTGGTAACCTGTAGTAAAACCATTTTCATCAGGGTGAGGCTGTGTACTTTAAAGACCACGGCTGCTTCCCAATGTGCCTCCTCGTCTCCTGACTCCTCCATACTATGACCTGGAACCCGGACGAGCTCAGCCATCTTTAAGGATGTCTCAATTTTCTAATTGTACTGGGAGGAGGCGAGGAGAGAGGAGGCTTTCTGATGAGTCATGAGCGAGGATTAGGGGTGGGGAAAAATCGATATGACGATTAATCGTCAGATTCTGTTGCCATCTTTAAGAAACGTCTGAAAAACACATCTCTTCCGTCAACATCTGACTGATCTGTTCTGTCTCTATTTTCTATTTTCAAAAAAAAAAAAATGAATGAATGAAAGAAAGAAAGAATGATTGAATGGTTCTATATACTGTGTTAGGCTAGATGAGACCAGTCTTCTTTTTTGATTGCTCTTATGCTTTTGTTGTACTTATGCTGTCCCAATTGTTTCTATTGCCTAACCCACCTGTAAGTCGCTTTGGATAAAAGAGTCTGCTAAATGACTAAATGTAAATGTAAATGTAATTGTGACATTTCAGACCGCAAGACGTTATCGATACTCTGGCACAAAGTATTGCTTTTTTTCAAATACAAAAGATCTAAATTCATACCTACACAGTGCTTACCAGAACGTCAGAACCAACATATTTCTTGTGGTGACGCTCCCAGATAACAGATGGTTAGATGAACTGAAATTGTAATTCACAGCGCTAAAGAAATACGACCATATTGGCGGACCAACAACAAATTAGAGATGCGCCATGCAGCGTCTTCTACATCAAAAGTTTGGGTGCACTTTGGATTTCGTAGTGAATGTAAATAAGTAGGCGTGGTTAACTCGGCGCTCTGCAAGTTTGGAATACTCTTTTGACCTTCTTTCAGTCTGTAGTTTCGTGATTCGCTCCATTCCGATCCTTTCTCTCTCTCTCTCTCTCTCTCTCTCTCTCTCTCACTCTCTCTCTCTCTCTCACTCTCTCTCACTCTCTCTCTCTCTCTCTCTCTCTCAAGATTCAAAGGAGGTTTATTGGCATGATAAAAAAATTTTACATTGCCAAAGCACAAGATTAAATATAAACATGCACAAATACAGATTAAGATAAAAAATAAGATAGAATAAAATTAAAAGTCTATAAGTAAATATATATATACATCTCAATATAAAGAGAAAAAGAGTTTTAATTAAAGTTCATATCAATGATGGTGATAGTGTCAGTTTGTGTGTGTTGTTCTGTCAGTGTTGTTTTGTGTTGTGCTGCTTGTTCTTTGCTCGTGGCAAGACTTGACATATCTTGAGCAGGTTTGAGCTTCTTGAGTTTTCTCCCAGTATGTATGAGATCTTGTCCTTTTGTTGAAACTGGTCAAAGTCTTTGTGTAAGTTTGTAAACTGGGGGAAGAATGTTTCTCTGATGTGTGTGTAGTGTGGACACAGTCGCTCTTCTCTCGGTGTCCATGTTTGTCTGTGTCTGCCCGTCTCTACAGTGAGCTGCTGATCACTGAGTCTGTACATGCTCAACACTTTTCTTAGTTTAGGATCTGATACGCTTATGAGGTATTCTGACACTTTATATTCTATGTGTTTTCAAATCCACACTGTCATTACATCTCGTAAACCAACTCGTTTGTTTCTTTGTCAATTAAGGTACGAAGAGTGTATATATGATCGGATGTGCGGTATTTGGGTTGGAAACCAATTTGACATTTTCTCAGGATGTTTTGGTTGTTTAGTTATTGGAGAAGTCTGCTGTTAAGAATGTTACAGAGGAGTTTACTTAGGTTGCTGTTTATACATATTCCGCGGTAAATAATGGAGATGGTGGTCTAGTGGGTTAAACCACTGAACTGGTAAATCAAAGGTTGCTGGTTCGATCCCAGCAGCCACCACCAGTGTGTCCTTGAGCAAGACACTTTACTCCATGTTGCTCCAGGGGGATTGTCCCTGTAATAAGTGCACCGTGAGTCACTTTGGATAAAAGCGTCTGCCAAATGACTAAATGTAAATTATTAGGGTCAAATTTGTCTCCACTTTTATGGATTGGAGTTATGAGACCTTGGTTCCAGATTGTGGGAAATATACCTGTACTTAAGATGATATTAAACAGTTTGAGGATGGCGAGTGTAAGTTTTTGGTCTGCGTATTTAATCATCTCGTTTAGGATACCGTCGATACCACTTGCTTTTTGGGATTTAAGTTTTGGTATATTTTGGCCTAGCTCAGCGACTGTGATTGGATAGTCTAAAGGGTTTTGGTAATCTTCAATTGTTGACTCCAGAGTGCCTAGTTTGTTGGGTTAGGGTTAGTTTGTTCTTGATTCTTGGTTATTTTACTAAAGAGGTTTGAGAAGTGCTTTATCCATACGTCTCCGTTCTGAATGGGAAGATCTTCATGGTGGGGTTTGTTAAGTGTGTTCCAATGTTCCCAGAAGCGATTTGTTTCTAGAGATTCTTCAATTGCTTTTAACTGGTTTTGTGTATCTTGTTTCTTTTTCTTCCTTAGTGTGTCTAGTTTTTCCCCCTTCGTGTACAGATGTTGTGAGGTATTGTTATAAAATTGGCAAGCGATTATCGCAGAATAGGTGCGTAGCGATGTTATCGGTATGGTGGGCCCTGTAACGCGTATCTGAAGGTACCGTGCGATTCCCAACCCGAGTGTGGATACACGTGTGTCTCCTTTGTGAAAGTGTTTTATCCACTAAACGTGACGCACGTATAAATTCTCCTCCACCACTCATCCTAACATCTTTAGATCATATTCAAACACGCATAAATGTGATAATTAGGCATTATATTATCGATCATGTAGACTTATTTCAGACAGTAAAATATATTAACCATGTGAATATTATCTATAAAGTTCATATTTATAAATAACATACATTTGATGTATTTCATATACATTTCTGACCACTGTGGCAAGGGGGGCGTGGTTTAGTGACATCTGTACCGGGGAGGAGAGACACGGGAAAGACGGTAAGCAAGTAGGTCGATTGCAGATTAAGATCACCTGCGTCTCATTACAGTGATTGGTGAGGAGACAGCTTAAAAGCTTGCAGATTCGCACGAGAGTTTGAGAGAGACAGACTGTGAGACCTGAGAGCTGAACTGCCACACTGGTGATCCATACGAACTGTATTCCGGGAGAAATCTGAAGAAGTTTATTGTTATGTTTTGAATTACATGCCAGAGTGCATTGACACAACGTCTTGTTATTTTTGAGAAGTGAGAAAAATATGAATTCTTGTCTCAGTCCACACCGACCCGCTTTCTTTCTTCTACGGTTATTGAACCTTGTTACAACCACTCGATGTAAACAAAATGTAAGCCTATTTTAATTAATTGTAACTTTATTTTGTTGTAGGATTATATCATTTGTGTAAAGTATGAATTTAACTTTATTTTTATCATTTCATTGTGCAATGTTTACAGTCATCATTAACTGACGGCGTTTTGAAATGACGCTAAATAGATCGAGGATTATTTCACTTGTTTTCATTCCTCCGTCCTCCTGTCTTTTCGTTGCTCCCTTCCTTTGCATCCTAAAGGGGTGGAGGAGCTCAGACACACAAGGAATGGAAGCGAGGATGCAGAAATAAGAATTGAGTTCACCCCGTATCCTCGTTTTTAGGTCTGGGGTTGTGTCTGGTTTTGGAAGGCTGTGTCCTCCGGAGGTCTCATTTGAAGCCTCCCACGTCATCGTCGTTTCTTAAAAGCAGGTTGGACACTCCTTAGGCACACTTCTAATGCGACCTACTTTCACAAGAATCCAGAGGACACATGAGGTGTATCTTCAGTAGATAAAGATAGCCCACAATTCTTTGCGTCAGTCAACATCTGTTAAACAAACCTGTGCAGGATAAAAGGCAGCAGCTGCACATTCAATCAAATATGTGACCCTGGACAACGAACCAGCTGAATAAATAAAATGTCTATTAAATTATGAGTTGATAAGGATAGGACAATATCTGGCTGATATTAAAACTCAGGAATCTGAGAGTGCAAAAAAATCTTAATGTTGAAAAAATTGACTGTGAAGTTTTTAATGGCAGGCCATCCACTCATAAAAATAAGGTTTTGATATATTTAAGGTAGGAAATTTACAAAATATCTTCATGGAACATGATCTTTACATGATATCCCAATGATTTCCAGGCATTAAAGAAAAATCGATCATTTTGACCCAAACAATGTATTTTTGGCTTTTACTAAAAATGTTCCTGTGCTACTTAAGACTGCTTTTGTGATCCATGGTCACATATGTGGTTTAAATGTTCACAGTTAACAATTTGTGTCACGTTTTTTTTAATCTTAGCAGGAATATGTAGTAAATAGGTTTCCTAGGGTTTAGTGATTTTTTTTAAACGTTTTGAAACCATAATGCATAAAGTGTATATTTGTTGAACTCTTTTAGCATTGTTTAGGGTAGAAAGTAACCAACTTTAATCATGTAGAAATCATTTTAAATAATTTGACAGGTGTGCCAGTGCAACTTGATGTCATAGCAACGTGGTACTTCCTGTTTCTTATTCTGCCAGTATGTCCTAGGAAGGATGTCTCGTTTAGTTCTGAGATGAGGATCCTCCGTATACCGCATTCTTTAGAGGATGATACCTCTGGAGGACACAAGGACGCAGCCTTATGAAACGAGACAAAGGCTGTCTGAAATAGCATCATCTATGAGTAGGAACTCAATTTCTGTAGGTATGTACTCAACGAGACTTACTGTAATGCGATCGGCTGTTGTCCGCCATATTGATGAGCTTTCTTCTCCTTTGTAATGGTGAGGAGCAATATACATTTGTGGTGCTTATCAAGATTTAAGTGACCTCTGTGATTTCTGCTCAATACTCCATACTAAATGGACACTAATACTAATGGACAAATAAAACATATACATTATGTTTAGTAACTTAAGTAAATATGTTTATTTACATTACTTGCATGTATCTGTGCAAGCAGTGTACAATGCTCTGTACCACATGTTAACAATCGTAAGCTACATTACTGTGATGTGGTCATTTGCAATACTTATCAAGAGAATGACACGTCACAGTAACACAGACATTAGAAAGCGTCTTTAACTTGCGATCGTTTTAATATATGTAATCAGCGGATTCAGCCATAGCTTAGTACAGGGGTTTTCAACCGGTGGTCCGCGGCCATAATTTATTTTTTCAAACATTTCCAGAATATTTGCGCATTGGTGTGAATACTAAATTTAATGAAAATATTTAAAATAATTTGAGTTTGAGTTGAGATTCAAACTGACACAGGATAGGCTTGCTTTGCACCTATCAGGTCTGTCTTATGCTTTGCTAACGTTGTGTTTTGCGTCCCCAACGTCATTTACGTACATACACGTACATACCAGTGTTGCCAGGGTCGCGGTTTTCCCCTCACAATTTGGCTATTTTGAGAATGCAGTTGCGGGAAAAATTATGGAGCCGCGGGTCGCGATTTTTGGGCGACTATCATAATGTACTGCGGCCGCCAAAATGTTTCTTTATATTCTAAGGATAAATGATAATTGACGCGTTTCTTCATTGTGTATTCAAACTCCGAATGAATACCTGGCAACTCCTGGACCAGCCCGTTCTCAAAAGTGTGGAGAACGAGTCTGACAGACAGGCTACAGTACAGGGAGGGACGCGGGAGCTCAGCTCAACCAAAGAGGAGAAATTAGCGGTGGTATTAGACACAGAGCATCCGAATGATGTTTTTATCAATATTTCATCAGGTGAATGTCTCGATGCACAATGAAAGAAATCACTCATGACTGTACAACACTTGATTCTCCCGGCTGCCAAATATCACGTTTGAGCAGCGAAACACGCAGTCAAGAACAACTAAAACATTGACGTGCTTGTACACATTATACATTATGCAATAAATGTAACCATCCTTATTTCTTAAGCAAGTTTCTGAATGTCTTACGAAGAGAAAACGTGTTTCTCCTCCATTTGCGTGCGTGGCAGATGTGGGGTATTTTTAAAGGGACACTCCACCCAAAAATTAAAATTCTGTTATGAATTACTTTAGTTTTTCCAAACCTGCATACATTTATTTGTCCGGTTGAACACAAAGATATTTGGTAGAATGTCAGCTGCTGAAAATTCTTTGGCATCATTGACTACCATAGCAGAAAAAAATTAATGATAGTTAAACATGACCCAGAATTGTTTGCTTTCCTAAATATCCCAAAACTTATTTTGTGTTCAACAGAAAAAAAACGATATATACAATACCCAGGAAACCATTACAATACAATACCCAGGAAGCCATTCAGATAAAAAAAATATGGCAATAGAAACGTCTTTAGAGTTGTTTACTTTGATTCGACACAGGGAAAAAATTGGGCTAGTTTTCATTCCTTTTGGGCGGGTTTTGAGGGGTTATGGGCTTTTGAGGGGTTATTTCTTGGACCTGGCAACCCTGGTACGTACACACACAATAGTGGGCTGCCGATTACTTGTTAGTCAGAATGGTGGTCCCTGGCACAGAACCAGTTGAAAACCCCTGGCTTAGTACACAGCTCATGACACGAGTTACTTCCGCATTCCATTCTTCCGTCGGACGTCTGAGGGAGTGTCGTAACTCTGTTTTCCACGACTCCGGTAGGGTTGTCGTTAGAAAGAATACAGCTACGGCCGGAAGTGATACATCTCCCCATAAAATTACAAAACATTACATAAGCTAACGCTTACACCTACGCCAATCCTAAACCTAACCTTACAATAATACACACAGTAATTGATGCGGCATTGAAGTGCGCATGCCCTGTGGAGGCAGCTGTATCCCTTCTAGCCATAACTATCCGGGCTGCCACTTCCTGCTGACGATTTTTCGCTGAACACTCTCTCGGTGTCGTCTTGGCAACAACGGCCTCTCCCGTTACGCTCTAGTATGTCCCATAGTTTTGCATTGCACTAAAATGCACATTCTTTAACATAAAAAAAACAGATCATACTTTAAGGGCAAAATATAAGTAGGTGAATTGGGAAGCAGCATTTGTCTACGTGTACAAACCGCCAAAACGATCAGGAATAGGAAATCTCGCGGGATTTCTGTGCGTTGAGTGAATGCCACGTCAGTTCGAAGGTGAGCAGGATCTACGAGCCGAGCGCGGTGCTACAATAGTCGATCTCGTGATTTGTTTTGTGAAATATAACGCGATTAAAGCGGTAAGTGTGCTTATGTGTTGATTTACAGCTGTTATTAGTGAACATGTGTTAGTGTGGAATTCGTTTTTTGTTGATTCCTCAGATGTGATGTGGCCTTATAATGATGTTTAAACGGAGCTGGTGCATCACATCAGATCTCATCTGTGTTTAAAACTTTACACCAGTAAACTCACTGAACTTGCTCTGCTTCAGTTGATATGCATTAGTGATTTATCCACAGTTATAATTTGCAGTTGTTTTCCTCAGTTTATCTCTAAATCGTCTTGACTAACATTGTACACAACAACGTCACTGGTCAGAAGGTGTAACGTTATGATGTTTCTGCTGTATTACTGCTAACGTTAAACGTTGTTGACAAGTATGATCACACAGTGTCACAAATTGTTGTTTCGCTGGACCTTTTGTTTTTCTTGTGGAGTTGTGTGGTGCTAATTATTGTGGTAATATTTATTTTCATGTAGCTTCAATGTTTTGCTGGATGTTTAGCTCAAGTAAATGTTTACCATACATCATGAATTACCAGGGGCCTGTACCATGATGGTAGTTGAACAAACTCTGGGTTACAGGATTAGTTTTGGGTTGTCAAAACCAAACCAACGTGATCAAGCTTTGTTGGTACCATGAAGCAGCTCCAGGAGTTTCTTTGTCAACTCAAGCTTTGATCCTGAAGCTAAGATTAGTTTGTGCGCGCGTGCACATGAACGAGTGACGTTGGGATCGCTAAACCAATCGCGTTCAACATGGATAGAGGGAGTTACGTAGGTTTCTTAGGAAATAATTATGCGCAAATGTTAGTAACACAAAAATGTATTTCAGCCACGGAGTAATACTGTTTCTGCTGTTTACGCAAGAGAGAACGGTTTCAGAAACACTGCTGATTGAGTTAAAACACAAGTTGAACGACTATATAGTACACACATTTACTGTAGTATACTGTAGTAAGGTAAATATTACAGTAATGTAATATGATGTGTTTTATGTGTGTACGTGCCCCCACAGTGGATGAACATATCCTGCTAACATTAGTTATCATTTAGTTTACCTTTATTAATGAGGATGAAGCACATGATGAAGCGAAACGATCTGTGTGCTGACAAAGTTAAAGAGATAAATGTACTGTAGCCTACTATTCATTATGGCACAAGTGAGAATGTGAGGATTTATATTTTATGTTACTGGTGTCTCTTTTATTGTAGGACATTTCACAACCTTCCCCAGAAACGGATACCTCCAAAGGTTACAGAAGTAACACATGTATTTTGTGAACAAAATACACTAGAGAAGCTTACTCTTAATAAAGAAGGTTAAATATGCGGTCAGGATAGCAAAAACCTCTGGCATACATAGGGACCCCCGGCTCCCACCAACAGCCTATTAAACAGCCCTGTTATACTTTACCTTCCTTAAAGCACTGACAAAAACACAGATGCATAGGGAATGTTGTAGGCATTACAAGTATTAAAAACGTCTTAAACATTTAAAAATGTAGGTTTACTCTATGATACATTATTTAGGTTCATTGTAAGTGTAACTTGATAACAAAAAGATTAAAATAGCAGTGTTAAAAATATGTGATTTCACCGGTCAATTTATGGTTTTGTCTGTATCTTACTGTAGCTGTATAATAGAAGGTTTCTTCAGTGGACAACGAAGATAAATGTTTCACCCAACACAGTGAAACTGGAAGTGTTCCTAAATGTTCTGCCCCACAGACAGGAATGTAAAAAATGCAATGCAAAGAAATACATATTGTATGTGGTACAATAACAGTATAAATACATTTAATTTCATGTTTAAGGGAAAGCCAGCAAATGTAAGCTCTAAAATCAGATTTTACCTACATAGTCACCATTTTTTGATTTTGTATTTGTAATATATATTTACATCATTTTATGTTAGTATTTTTATTTTATTAAACATTATTAAAAATAACTAACCATTGTAACACGCATTGTGAGTTAGTTGCCTCACTTATATGTAAATTTGCTCGCCGCTGATTGGTTTATTTTCGATGTGAGATCTCTAATCTAGATCATAGCCTGCTCCGGAGCAGGTTAGCCGTATAGCGTAAGTTACCATGGCGATGAACACCGATTAAAGCTGAATTACTTTCATGGTACCTAAAACCCAGGGTTGGCGCAAAGTAATCCTAAACTTACCTGGCTAGCCACCTAAACCGGCTACATGGTACAGGCCCCATGTATCCGCATATTTGCAAACAAACAAAAAGTGTAAATATTTTTACATTTTTTTTCTTCAACTGGTCACTGTCAGATAATTCTCGAAATGACTGAAGCATAGGGAAGGTGATGGGTGACTACACCTGGAAATTGGTTCATGAGGACAGTATTGGTCATAAAAGAGAAAACCCATGAAATATATCCTACACACATGTGAAGTTTAGGACGACTCATTTGGACTAACTCTCATGTTGAACTGTTGTGTTTAGCCCAGTCTTATGTCGGTACCTTGTATGGTGTGAAAATATTTTTAGTTTTTTTTTTCCTCAATGCCAAAGAATGAATGTGATTTTCATATTCTGCATGTAAAAATGTAAGGTTTCCTGAACTGGCCTTTTTTCATTTAAACTGAGGTTTTCTTATAATGGTTTTTACATTATAAACATCAAAATCAATAAGTAATAGGCTATTTAACCTGGTTTGAGGACAACGCTTGGTTTATATGGGCGAGCCGGATTGAACTCCTCTCAACTTAATTTACATTGAGCTTTTTACATTTTTCATTGTTACAAGGTAGATGTACATTAAACATTTTGATTATAAGCGAAACACTTTTTTACAAGTAAAATCAAAAAAAGGTGAACTCACAGAAGACAGTCCGGCTCACTCACACATGCACACACAGACACATATTTGTACAGCTACAGTGTTTCCCATAGGTTTACAGCTTTGGGGGGGGTTGGTTGGTTGGTTAGGGAAAATTGACAAGAAATCTTAAATCATTTCCTTTTCATTCTTTATCTATCTATCTATCTATCTATCTATCTATCTATCTATCTATCTATCTATCTATCTATCTATCTATCTATCTCACATAAATTGGTTGTCTGGGAGGGTAATGCTTTGTAAAAGTAAAAAAATGTTAACATAAGATATCTATTTAAAAAAATAAAATACAAGTATTTTAATCTTTTTAATATTGACTTTTGCAAATAACCTTTGTTAAATTTATAGAAGTATTTGTTAATATTAATGGACCAGAGCTAAAATAGTTTTATTTTTTAACTAACAACTAAAAAAAGATTTATAAACACTAACAAACATATTGCTCATTCATTGTACGTTTATGTCAGTTAATACATTTATATGATAAACAAATTTTAAATGGGCTTTATTTGTGAGACGTTTTTTTTATATGATACATTTATTTGAGAATAATCCTGTCAATCGCAGCTCTGCTGTGAACGTGCGCTGTTCTGAACGTCATCACGTGCGCTGTTCTGAACGTCATCACGTGCGCTGTTCTGAACGTCATCACGTGCGCTGTTCTGAACGTCATCACGTGCGCTGTTGTGAACGTCATCACGTGCGCTGTTCTGAACGTCATCACGTGCGCTGTTCTGAACGTCATCACGTGCGCTGTTCTGAACGTCATCACGTGCGCAGGACATTCCCATACAACACAGAGCGGCCTGCATAGCGTATTAAATATCTCTTGTCTTATTTAATCAGCAGATTTACAATGTCCTGACTAAAAACATTTTAAACACACATATGTAAATAGTAAGCGGCATGTAATTCATTAATATACATTTTACCTGTCATCCGGTGATGACTGGACTTTTGATGCTTGTCAGGGGCAGGATGCGCAACACTTAGACTTGGAGCAGGAGAGTTACACCGGCTGTTACTCGCAGTAGAGTGAGTGTTGCCATCTTCAGTTCCCTGTGAGCACTTGAAAAACGCAAATATTTTCATCTGGTTTTCATCTGATTGACGCGACATATTTCCCGCCGCGCGCTCTCTGTCCGCTAGTGTTTGTTTGTGTGCGAGTGTGCGTGCGTGCGCACTCATTGGGATTATTGTAAACGCGCAAACAAAGACAGAGAAGATATGCCATCGTGGAAATAAGATAAAAAACATATTACTTAAGGGCTATTTAGTTTGTTTAATAACATAACAAATTGTTATCTGGCGCTATAAAGAAAATCAAATCAAATTTACTTGACGTTCAAGGGTGGCGGGGCGCCCCTTTTATATAATGGTAGGGGAAACACTGAGCTATCTTTATGAGGACTTACATTGACTCAACACAATCTCTAGCCCCTTACCCTAACCATCAGAATTGAGTACCTGAACCTAACCCTTAACCTGATTATAACCTTTAACCCTAAAACCAGGTCTTGACCCTCAAACAGCCCTTTAAAGGGGTCTCAGAAAGTGAGGATCGGCCAAAATGTCCTCACTTTACTATCTTAGTCCTCATTATGCTGTGCTAAAACTCAAACTGATTCTTGAAAAGCTAGATGAACAGGTACACACACACACACACACTAGAGCTGAACGATTCTGGATAAATTGAGGATCCCGATTATTTTGTTTCAAACAGAGATTGCCATTCTTTTATGATTCTGAATGACGACTATAAGTAATACATAATTTACAAGAGGTTCTGACAAAAAATAGTTCACTTAGCTATGTGATATGTTTGACTTTGCTTTCAAAATTATTTAATATTTCCTGGTTAAACTACAGTAAATATGGTGAGAAATGTTTAACCAAAAATTCCATAAGAAAACTAAACTGTTTCTTCATTTTTTTAAGTTTAAAGCACAAGTGTAAATTCCTAAAAATATAAATGGATTGTAGTAACTTGTATATGAAATATTTCACGGTAAAACAAATTCATAAGGTGACACTTTTTTTATTTTACACATTATCCTGATGTATACAGATCTCTTAAAGGGTCTTTACAGAAAGACTCTACTGATAAACATAACAAAGCAGTATTCTCACCTGCAAACAGTTTAAAATAAACTGAAAACATGAAATGATGGGCAACTTGACGAAAAGGTCTAATAGCGCAGCTTCTCGATCAGTGTTTATAGAGTGATAGGCGCTCTGATGACGTGTTTTAATTTAATGAAGGATATAAGCGCTGACTCCGATTTGTCTGCACTACAAACTACAATCGTTAGTTTAATTTCAAACATGTCCAGTTAAGATGTGAAGCATAATCAGAACAATGTATCACAATCCTGAAAGACACTCGTAAGAACAGTTTTGTTGTCGGGCTGTATTTACTTTATATGTTGGTCTGTTATTTTGTGTAGAATTCATTTGAGCATAGTAGGAGCTTTTACACACGTCATAAGCGTTTGAGTTGGCAACTCCCTGCTTTAATCCCAGAAACGTTACTTCTGTGATCATTTGACACAGAAATAATGATAGTGTGAGTTTTGAAAAGACTGTTCGTGACGTTGTTACATTCCTTGTATAGTAATTTTAACTTCTGCAGCAGCAACAGCAAATATTGAAGCGTTATGATTTTAGTCCGAGGTGTAAGTTAAAAGACACACGAGAATCGTTGATTTTCATTAATTAGATCGCATGGGTGTTTGAATCGAGATCAGTATCTTTTAACAATTAACTGTGCAGCTCTAACGCACACAGTTTCTCACAGAGAAACACACATTTTAGATAAAGGAGAGAGAAACACAGGTCAAATATTATTCAGACTATAAATCCCTATATGTAATAATAAGTGAAGTAAAACATTAAAGTTCTAATTCTAAAGCAGCCCCCCCGGCCAGGCACACATTTCAAAACAATATGCAAACGGTGGTGAGGAACCCAAAACTCCAACGGAAAGAAACCCCTCAGGAGAACCCAGACCCAACCAGGAGAACCAGTTCCCCTCTTGCAAAAACTGCAACCTCTGCACAAGCTTGACGGCTCTTGCACTACTAGGCTAAATCCAAATTAAATAAAATACATTTAGTAATAAAGTAGATTATAAATTGAAGATTATCATTAATAATCTAATAGCAGTTTTTGTAATGAAGACAGACTGTGTGAGCGCATTACTTCGAGTCGCTGTTTGCTGTGACCGAGGCTAAACAAAATGATATTAAGGATCTTGCAGAAGTGAGTTCACCCTTCTCATTTTTGTAAGTATTTAATTGTTTCATTTCATGTGACAACACTGAAGAAATGACACTTTGCTACAATGTAAAGTTGTGAGTTGTTTAAAACTAAACTAAACTCTGAGAGGTTCAGGAAACATAATTTATGTGTGGATTACTTGAAACAACATCGGATCATTTCATATCTGATCACAGAAAAAAAGAAGGATGGGTAAATGCTCTTGTTAAGTTTTATTTATTTGACGTTATATTTACATGTTTTGTGAACATGAGGAAAAGTGTCCTTATTAGACAATAAAATCACGGTAAGAATCTAATAACAAGAGACCTTTTTATTTAGCTTTAATGTGTATCACTGTAAACAATTAAACTAACAATTTAACAATTCAATTAAATTAGACTCCGCCTCTTTTTAAACGAGCAATCTGCTGTCATCCCGTAACTTGGTTAGCTTGTGCTCTTAAATTGTCAGTTGGGCTACAGTGCTCCTAGGAAAGAGTAAGTTTGGAGCCCAAAGTTCATTCAGTCTCATTGTGACTCAATTGACTTGTTCCTTCAGTGAAGGGTCGTAAACCACTTGGAGAGACAGATTGTGTCTTGTGCTTCCTCTTCTCTCTCTACCGCATATGTGAGATAAGCACACGTGACGCACGGGCACAGAGTAGGTCGCGACTTGACCGCCCAACAAATAAAATTAAAAGAACATTGTGAAATATTCCCATCTCATTGAAAAGCAAATAGTAACATTTGTGCATCGCGAAATATGACACGAGGTATCGTTACCCTCCTATGTTTTACCCACTTGAGCCGGAACTTCCATAATATCAGAATCCAAAGGAAGGGTGTGAAGTGAGTGTGTTCTTCACAACCAGGCACTGCACAATATTTTCCAGTATTCGATGGCGTGTCCTATTATGTAATGGGCAACACAAAATGGCAGGGCTAGAGAAGTTTTTTTGATTTACATTAACTTAATTCACGACACCTTTAAAATGGGGTAACGGATCGCAAATGATCTGTGATCTGCACGCATCACTTGTACCCTACGGATCAGAAGGCACATGACGTGTGGATTGATCATCGTGATCGACAGTTTTAGTCTCTCGCTCTCTCTCGCTCGGTTTTAATGGGTGTGACGCATTAAAGACACTTTGAATTAGACATGGACAGCAGTTTGTGTAGTTGAACTCTTCTGTCAATTTGGTTGGAGACGTAACGTTAGGTTACACATTAGCATCATTTACTGTTTTCACACGGCATTAGTATTAGGTTTATGGCAACTCATGGATTCAAAACAGTCTCCATTATTCACAAACGGTGAAAAAAAATAATGAAATACAAATGAGAAGTGGTCCTCAGGGAATACTGATCTCCGGTGAATAGTGCTCCGAGCACATCAAGAGATCTCTAGCAAAGCAATAGTGATGCACAGTACCAAAAATATTTTACCAAAAATATTTTACTCGCTTACTATTGCTATTAGACACAGCACCGCTCTTTAATTTTGAACTCTTCACAAATCTAAGGAATCCTCGGAGAAATGAAACGAACCAACGCTTCATGTTTTTCTCACATGAGCTGGAACGTCTTTAAAAATAAACTTGAACCCTGCATTCCTAATATCAGAATCAGAAGGAAGGTTATGCAGCGTCTGTGTTCTTCCACAACCGTGCGTGGCACAATATTTATCTATCTTTAACGAAATCTTTGTTCATTGATTGCTCGCTCTGTCTGGGTCAGCGCCACTTCAGAATTGTCATGTGTAAACCAGTGGGCGGGGCTAGAGTAGTCATTGATATCTTTCTATTTAGGCGGTGTTCAACCTATCATAGATGGGTGCATTCTTGAACCTGGGTCTGGTGTCAATAACAGATGTCATCTCAGTAACAAGGGCATTTTCAGTTCTGACAATTACATGATGTTTGCTTGAATACGATTCGCTCTTATATTACAATAGCTGGGGTTAAAATTGTGATTTTTAATTCATGCCTCCTTTAAAATCATGCACATGTAATGTAACCTAGAAGGCTCTCTGTAAATGGACTTTATCTGTTGATATATTCAACTATGCTGAACATTTAGTTAAGGCATTAAGTGTAGCTGAGAGGTTGAGATGACATCTGCTAATATATTCCTAAACACTTTTTTTATCACGGTAATTCTCATACAAACAGCTTGAATGAGATTATAATCATTGACTGTTTGAAGCTCTCTTTAGTGAAGTTGAAAAGATCAAATCCTTATTTATGTCAATGAGATTTTCAGTGGATTGTATGTTTTGATTATAATTTGTTTGTTTTCAGGTGGAATGTGGTCCTTTAACAGTCTTGGCTTTCTGAGTCTGATCATTCATGTGATCTTGGTGGCCCAGCAGGCATATGTTCAGGCCCATCAGCATCATGGACACACACATGACCACCATCACCATGGACACACACATGGGGAAGGTGGTTGCCATGGTCACTCGCATGGTGGGGTGAAGATGCACCAAGGGTCAAGCAAATGGAGCGCTGAGGCTAATGTGCCGTCTGCTAAAGAGGAGCATCATGGTCACGATCACGCCCACGATCGCGGCCAAGATCATGCCCATGACCACGCACACTCCCACCATCACGGCCAAGATGATGCCTATGACCACGCACACTCCCACGATCACGGCCAAGATCATGCCCATTTCCAAGCACACGCACACTCCCAAGACCATGACCACGCCCACGATCACGGAACAGACCGAGTGAAAAGAGAATTGGAGGAAGGAAAACGAAACCTGGTGGAGCTCTGGATGCAGGTAAAATCATACAGTAGTAAATGACATTCGTTCATTCAAATTGACTGTAATGCGGGAAGCAATGCGAGTGGTCTAAAAACTGAGCTTTCATATCAAGGGCGAAACAATCAGCTGGAGATATTTTACTCCAGTAAGGGTTAGGTGTTCCTAAAGGGCCAAGAGTTTGCTTTTCTTTCAGTTAAAGAATGTGCTGATGCCTTCATGAGAAACATACAGACTGATGCTCTATCATCATTCTACAGATAAACATGACTTGAGACTGTGTCTGTGTTAAGCGGATTTGGGTTTAAAGTGCAAGTTATTCTCATTTATGCGCACTGAAGTCATTACTAGTGCATGTGGTGTCAATGACGCGTCGGAATGAATGACTCTGATTTGAAGCAATAGCTAACTTTCTCTGGTTTAAACGGTGCCGATGGGAAGTACATTTACATTTACGCATTTAGCAGTCGCTTTTATCCAAAGCGACTCGCATTTCTTTATCCTATACATTTTACATAGGTATTTGCAATCCACAACCTTGAGTTGTAAACGCAATGCTCTTACCACTGAGCTACAGGAAAGCTTCCCGCGATAATATTGTCCAGCAGTTAGTATGAGTCATATTTTAATTTCAGTTAAACCGTACCAGTGTTACGGCTCGAAAAACCCAGTCAAGCATCAAACAAAGTTATCAAGAGTATAATGTAAATATCACGTGATCTTTGTCAGGAAAGTAAATCGGGAGTATTGATATTCGGAACAAAATAACCCCAGACATCCCTATTTATTTACTCCTGCTCCTGTGAGTTTGTGATGACAGTGCTTCACATATTAGCACTTTAATCCAGAAATCTGCACATCTCTGGAAATTGGGATACTGACACACGTTTGCTTCATATGTCTTTATACTGACCCATCATTTCTATTCATTTTTCATTAAATGATGTGATATGATGAGCTTGTTTCTTCTGCCATGAGTGCTGTTCTGAGAGAAGATGTCACGCCGCTTTCTCCTGGGTCCTAAAGTACACCCGGTTTCTCATAACCCACGCAGACAGATGATTTGCTGAATTGGGTTGTGTTTATATGACAATCTGAATTATTCACCTAAGGTTGTGTTTAACCTGAACTGGGAAACTTTTCAGTCAAGCCCCCAATGTGCCAGGACTAACATTAATGTTATATATTTGATGTAAATCAAACAAAAGTACATTTACAGGAAAACTCTATTTTAAAATTGGTTTACATCAGTATTTTTCCAGAACATGTCAATAAAACCGTGATTATATTGATAAGCGTGATAATGTTGTTCACTATAAGCGTGATCTGTATTGTCACCCCGTTACATCTCTAGAGCAGAACCATCATCCTCAGTCTCTTAACTCTTATGTCATGGTTAAATGTTGAAGTAGAATTAATTTTGTACTACTCAACTCAACTTTATTTATATAGCGTTTTTTACAATTTTCATTGTTACAAAGCAGCTGCACTACTACAGACAGTTTGAGACTTCTGTTCCTTGACCACCATCATCAATCGTTTATGAACAGGATGGCATTGTATATTTTTGATACGTGTGAATACATTTTTTCCCATCACCTCCGGTTCTTCAAACACCACCATTCTTTTCTCTTCAGTTCTGAGTTTTATGCTCTCTCTCATCTGTTGCTTTCAGGCGATAGGAGCAACTCTGCTGATCAGCGCTGCACCCTTCCTCATCCTCTTCCTCATCCCAGTGGAGTCAAACACAGACCAGCACCAGAATCTGCTTAAAGTGCTTTTGAGTTTTGCATCTGGAGGTTTGCTGGGTGATGCCTTTCTTCATCTCATTCCTCACGCTCTAGGTGAGTCCTGTCACATGACCTAACATCATGTGCTACACTAGAGAAGTGTGAAGTCGATTCTGAATCACACAAACGAGACCTGGAATAGTTCACCCACGTATCTATGTCACTAGACATACTGCCTATGTTTTGCTGAAACTGCCGGGAAACTTATTTCGCCTCCCCAAAACACTGTCGCTCGTTCGTGATGCGTTTGTATCGAGCCTGTGTTCTACGGTGTGACACTAACTCGGTCTCATTTCAACTACCAAAGGAAGAACGTCTGAGGGAAAAATGGTCACAATTCATTTTTCAAACGATACCAAAGGAGTATAAGCCCAGGGTTTAACTGTGCGCGTGTCATTTCACTGGTGATTGGTTTCATAATCTATTTGGACCTTTTAACTCCAGCGAATCCCAACCTGTAAGTGTGACTTTTGATTTTTGTCTTAACTCCAAGAAATATTTGTGTACCTTATGAATGTGATTAGCTAAACCATATAACGCTAACATTAGCACGTATCGTTATTTCTGGGGTGTTACAGTTTGTTTATCTTGGTATTAACTTTACATTTTGCCGCACGTGCACCTATATAGATATATTTGGGTGAAACTACAATCATTTTTCATAACGTCAGCTTTCTGATATGCTCTATGTACCATGACAACGCACAGTTAAGACAAAATAATAGTATTACTAACGTATTTATAAATATATTTTATTCTATTGATGAGCAAAAGCACAACATGCATGTTGTCATACTGGGAGTTTTTATGACAAGAGTTGTTACTTGCCACTGACAAACATCCTGCTCCAGTCGTGATGGAGTTTGTTGTGGATTAGCGTCTTATTCCTCTTCAGACTCGATTGGTACGGTAAAATCATCGCCATCTCTAGCTACACATATAATATACATGACATCCAACCACATGTAAACCGTAATCCTCTAATGATGGTAGGGGTATCATTTGCGACAAATGATGAACTCATTTGACCAATCACAACAGACTACACCATCTGACCAATCACATGACACAAGGTTAGCGGGTAGGAGGGGCATAGACGGATGAATCGCGGAATGAATAATTTGAGTCAGACAAGAAGTAAGGTACGAATAACTGCCTATTATTACGACATGATAGTGTTTTTACACAGATAATTTTTATAATTACACATTTTACATAAAGTTGTTGTTGGACACTCCATAAACCAAAGTAGGACCTTAAAAACAATATGCTACGTACTCTTTAAAACAAACCTCAGTTTTTTACTGCATTTATACAAGATTACCTTGCATTGAGTTAAAAATATTTGCAACAGCTAGATTTTTCTTTAGTTTAAGCTTTTCTTTTTAAACCTTATAGAGTTATCGATCCAACAGATACGCACACATTTCTAGTCAAACATATATTGTTTTCTAGCACAGGGGTTTTCAACCGGTGGTCCGCGGCCCCCTGGTGGTCCGCGGCGGCATTGCATGGGGTCCGTGACATGCATCCCAGCCTACCTAATTTCACTATTAAAATCACTTTTTTTCCATAAGTTTTTTGTTCAAACATTTCCAGAATATTTGCGCATTGGTGTGAATACTAAATTTAATGAAAATATTTAAAATAATTTGAGTTTGAGTTGAGATTCAAACTGACACAGGATAGGCTAGCTTTGCACCTATCAGGTCTATCTTATGCTTTGCTAACGTTGTGTTTTGGTTCCCCAACGTCATATACGTACATATACGTACATACCAGTGTTGCCAGGGTCGCGGTTTTCCCGCACAATTGGGCTATTTTGAGAATGCAGTTGCGGGAAAAATTATGGAGCCGCGGGTCGCGATTTTTTTTTTGGGCTACTTTCATAATGTACTGCGGCCGCAAAAATGTTTATTTAATTTCTAAGGATAAATGATAATTGACGCGTTTCTTCATTGTGTATTCAAACTCCGAATGAATACCTGGCAACTCCAGGACCAGCCCGTTCTCAAAAGTGTGGAGAACGAGTCTGACAGACAGGCTACAGTACAGGGAGGAACGCGGGAGCTCAGCTCAACCAAAGAGGAGAAATTAGCGGTTGTATTAGACACGGTGCAGCCGAATGATGTTTATATCAATGTTTCATCAGGTGAATGTCACGTTGCACAATGAAAGAAATCACTCATGACTGTACAACACTTGATTCTTCCGGCTGCCAAATATCACGTTCAGCAGCGCTATACGCAGTCTAGAACACTGACGTGTTTGTTCACATTATATATTATGCAGTAAATGTAACCATACTTATTTCTTAAGCAAGTTTCTGAATGTCTTACGAAGAGAAAACATGTTTCTCGCCCATTTGCGTGCGTGGCAGATGTGGGATATTTTTAAAGGGACACTCCACCCAAAAATTAAAATTCTGTTATGAATTACTCTAGTTGTTCCAAACATGTTTACAATTATTTGTCCGGTTGAACACAGAGATATTGGGTAGAATCTTAGCTGATGAAAATTCTTTGGCATCATTGACTACCATAGCAGAAAAAAATTAATGATAGTTAAACATGACCCAGAATTGTTTGCTTTCCTAAATATCCCAAAACTTATTTTGTGTTCAACAGAACAAAACGATATATACAATACCCAGGAAACCATTACAATACAATACCCAGGAAACCAGATAAAAAAAATAAGGCAATAGAAACGTCTTTAGAGAGTTGTTAACTTTGATTCGACACAAGGAAAAAAATTGGCTAGTTTTCATTCCTTTTGGGCGGGTTTTGAGGGGTTATGGGCATATAATTAAATATTTATTGGACCTGGCAACCCTGGTACATACACACACACACACAATAGTGGGCCGCCGATTACTTGGTAGTCAGAATGGTGGTCCCTGGCACAGAACCAGTTGAAAACCCCTGTTCTAGCACATAGATTTCAGATAGGCCTATTTAAAATAGGTACTGTAAACCACATCATGTCTCATTTATTTTACACCGTTACAGTTATTAAAGCATTAAATGGTTAATAAGGATTAACATTGGTGCTAACAAAATAGCATGCAAACAGGGATAACTATTTAATGTAATCTTTAACTTAACATATGATACAAAATTCATAATGCAAACTCTAGCAGAATTTGAAACTTACTCCTTAAACTTTTTCAAATAAATCAGAATGTTTCCTCCTTTGACTACAAAGCTCTGTTTGTTTTCTTGTGATATGATTTAAACCTGAAGTGTCTCTGTGAGCATCTCTTGTGGATCAGAGCCTTGTTTATACACTTTCCATGTACGTTTTCCATTGCAGCCACGTTCAGCATATTGTAGTGAAAGATATGTGATGTATTTTGAGCTGATACTTTTGACACCATTCTGGGGATACTACTGACTATTTTTACATTGAAGAAAACACCTGGGATTGCGGCTCTTTTAGTTTATAATTTAAAACAGATGCTAGCAGCTTCATTAACCTTGTGAACACGGACAGCTTTGTCTAACTGTAGTGGTTCTCTCTTGAGCTGATAAGGTAAATGCTGAGATTGGTGATAGCGAACCAGCTGAGTGGATTATCTGCTCATGCTCGTCTCAAAATGGGTTAATTAAACATAATTTAATTAACACGGACGGCTCACATTGAAAAAGAATGACTTCCAGCCACTTACAAGAGGCGGTGTGAGAATTGAGTTTAAACATTTGTTTTGTATAATATGAAAATGTCATCAGTAATATTCAAAGAATAAGTAAATCTAACCATATACATTCTGACAGCAAATTCATTTCAGTTAGAATTTGATGAAGTTTCATATTTAGTTCATCTTGTCTTGTGTTTTCTTATTGACAACAGTGTATTTCTAAAAATGCATTTAGACCACTTAACATCGTGATTGAAATCAGGATTTGAGGACACTGTCAAATAGCATAACTACAAATGTAGTTTGGACATCCTACCCGGTGAAACATGAAAACTTGAAATATGTAAAAATGTACTTCAAGAAATCTTTTAAACTGTCGGTGACAAGATTCTCTGGTCTGATGAATCCGTTTCATGCATCATGTCTGGAGTCAACAGTAAAGTGTGGTGGAAACAGCATCATGATGTGAGGAAATTTGAATAAGATAAAGGGGGATGAACACTTTTGCAAGGCACTGTACATGGGTAACTGAACGGCGTTTTGTAACGTACACATAAAATCTGGGAGTTGGGTCGTCTATGATTTACTTTAAGCCACACTATCTTATACAGAGACTCAAATAGTGAAATGGCCATTCTGAGATCTAAGAGCTTGAAACAATAAGAATGGTTGATCTAGTCCTCGTCTATAAATTGTGTTGGAACGAGGTCTCTAGTAAATATATTTAAATGAGCTGAGACTCAACCTGCAGCGCTTTGAACGACCATTATTACACACAGATTAATGCACACAGCCGTTCATAATAGATTGAAATCCTGAAGCACCTTCAAGGTCCTCCTGCCCAAGAAGACCGTCTGTCTCGCCGCAAGTTTGACGATGAGCATCGAGAAAAGGCTTTGGCGAAAGTGTTGGAATTGTTGTGAGACCAAAATTGACTCCTGTGTTTGTAGGGAGAGAAATGTTGACTATGACCCCAAGAACAAGATGAACATGATTTGTGTTTCATCACTTATAAAAGTATTCTCATCCAATCTCATCCTGTAAATATAGTCTCAAAATCAACTTTTTTGTTTTGTGTTCTGTATTCATTTTGCTTCTCTTCGTCCCCCATCACAGAACCTCATTCTCACCACGGCCATCGGACGACTCTGAGGAGTCACATGGTCACTCCCATGGTAGGTGATTGCCTGTCCAAGCATTTAAATATTGTGGCTTTTCTTTTGTTTTTGGAGAATCTGAGTGCTTACAGTGCGAGATCATTGTTTGTGTGTCACAGGGCGGCTCACGGTCACATGATGTCTGTGGGATTGTGGGTATTGGGTGGCATTGTTGCGTTTCTCATGGTCGAGAAATTCGTTCGTCTTTTGAAGGGAGGACATTCTCACTCTCATGGTATGTGTGATGCATTAACATTGAATTCATCTTGTCAATGTTTCCCATGTGTGTGTTGTTGGACACTGATTGTTTTTGCATGTTCTCAGCTGCTCATAATGCAAAGGATAGTGATGGAGAAGACGAGAAGACAGAAATAAAGAAGACTGACTCTAAAAAGAAGAGCGAGAAGACCTCTGGTATGAGCAGGACAGATGACGTTCAGATGATGTTGTCCTGTGCCATCTGTAAGTGTGTCTCTGTCTCTCTGCAGACATTAAAGTGTCTGGCTATCTCAACCTTGCCGCTGATTTTACACACAACTTCACGGACGGTCTTGCAATCGGAGCGTCATTCCTGGTCAGCCCAGCGGTTGGTGCCGTGACCACCATCACCATCCTTCTACACGAAGTGCCACACGAGATCGGAGACTTTGCTATCCTCGTCCAGTCGGGCTGCACCAAGAGGAAGGTATGTATAGTGTCGCATTGTTGCGGAGCAGCTTTACAGTAAATTCATATTAATTCAGATAAACGAAAAAAAATCTAGAATACCAAGACAACATTTTTGGTCCATTATTGTTTCAAAGTTGAGTGGGCTGTTCTGACAGAACCTTTAGTTTGTTGACAACACCCCTGTAAACTCTCACCTCTTGCTATTACCAGGCCATGTGTCTGCAGCTTCTCACTGCTATTGGAGCATTAGCCGGAACCGCCTGTTCCTTATTGGCCGAAGGGATAGGTGCGGCGGCCACCGCCTGGATCCCCCCTTCACGGCTGGAGGCTTCGTTTACATCGCCACCGTCACCGTTCTGCCCGAGCTGCTGGTGGGACGCTCTAGTTCTGTCAGTCCATGTTAGAGATCCTGGCCCTTCTGTTCGGAGTGGGAATGATGGTCCTCATCGCAGAGTATGAGTGAAGGAGCGAGACAGACCGGTGGCCTGTGAAAGACAGTAAAGCAGTAGAACCATTTCTAAGGAATGTTCCAGATGAGCACCGAGATAAACATCTGTGACTGAAAGATCAAGTGAAAATTGACATTGTACTCAAAGACCAAGACAAATGGACCGCTAAGTCATTTTAGAGGAACAAAGCAGAGTTCCCGGGGACCAATGGCTAGAAAATTGGCTCCAGACGATTCTGCTGGTGATGTCAGAGAATTCTGGTACTCTTCTCTCCAGCGATCACCCTTTCATTCCCATGATGCATTGTTGTTATTTTGTAGTTTTGTGATCATCAGCTTTCTGTGATTGAACTTATGAAGTCATTTGACAGGGTGACTGTTGCTAGACAACACTGATATTTCATTTCTTCTGCTGAAAATGTGTGTCGTTTCTTGTCAGCTGCTGGGAATCAATAAATTTGACTGAGGAGTCTGTATCTGCGTTCAGTTTGATCTCTTTAACACGCACACACTTCACCTTCTACATTCACATTATTAGTTAACATGCTCTTAGTTTAGTTTCTAAAACATATTTCTGAAAAGAAAAAAGAAGTTACTGCAATTTGAACCCTATTAACAATTTGTTTTGGTTACCTGACGTTACCTGAATGTGTGTAAAACAAGTATTCACGTTAATGAAGATGCTTTATTACTCTGGTGCGGAACATTCATTTATAAACTTTTCGTGAAGCATTTGCTTTAAAAATAAATTGAGTAGAAACAACCTTCTGTCAATCTGTCTACTAAAAGTCTAACCGTCTAAATTCTTTTGTGTGTGATTAACTGTTTTCTATATAAAATGAATGATTGTGGGATTTACAGGCCTGTTTTTTTCTTATCTTAATCAATCACACATACATACAAAATGGTTACCATATATTTGTTTACCATGCTGTTAATATCCTACTTGACCTATTTGATACTATAGACACTTCACAGGTTATCACTGTTTTCTTGTGAGCTCTTTGAGGTGATGGAAGCAAGTTTTTTGAAAGGGAGGCGTTCACGTGTCCTTCTTTGGGGCCACTAAATATACAGGCAAGATTAAACATTTACCTGCAAAAGATTACGATCTGCATCAGACTTGAACAAAAGGTGAATGAATGGGCAAACCATCTTCCTTTTTATACCCGTATATACGGGGCGGAGACTGGCATGTGATAGGTTCTCAAGATCAAACCCCATTCTGTTGATAGACCGCCAGAAAAGAAACAATAAGATCACAACATAAGTGTGTTATAATTTTTGTATTTGCCTCAGTTGCCCACAAAAGTCACGTTTGGATAATAAGCTGCTTTTAAGTAATTATTCAATATTACCAAGCTAGTAGTTTGTAAAATGTTCAGCTAATTTCACTTGAGTTCTTTGTTACAGTACGAAGCATTCGATCACAATTCAATTTCATATAAGTTCCACATAATGGCCATTAACAAAATGTATTTTTTTATCAATTATCAACATCTCTTTGCAAAATACTAACCTTCTAAAGTTAAAATTACAACCTTGTCAAGTCAATCCATGGTGAGAAAACTGCCGGGAAGAAGTGCCTTTGTTTCCTAACTGCCTGCATGTGCTCGCTCATTGCGCTGATTACGCATGCACCACTGACAAAGAGTCATGCGTCACAGTTTTGTTATTTCTTGTTTGGTTGTGACTAAAAGACACATTAGAAATCGATTTTAGTCCGTTACAATTGTTATTACAAACTTGCTTTTAATGAAGATTATAAATAACTTTGAATCAACTCTATATGAAGAGATTATTTTCAACTCCGTAAACTCTGTTGACATTTTTTAAATCATGTTTTTATTGTTTTTTTCAATTTTGTTAGTTGGGTTTATTTTAAATGATTACTTGATCAATGTAACTTTAAGAGAATCAAATGAATTTTGTTCGAGTCAGTTGAATGCGCTCCTGTTTCCTCCCGGTGTTGAACTGAGAAATGTCAGTTGTGGTCTAGTGATAAGAGAGTTGGACCTGTAGTCAGAAGGTCGCTGGTTCAATTCTCAGTGCCACCAGGAAATGACTGAAGTGCCCTTGAGCAAGACACCTCACCCCTGTTTACTCTGCAGTGATAGCTGCCCACTGCTCCCTACTTGTAAGTTGCATCTGCAAAATGAATATATGTCAAATATAAATGCCCCCTGCCAGATTTACACCTTCAAAAACACGCTGTCCGATTGGCTTATTCTAAACCCTCCCCTAACACTTAATCTTCACTTTAACCATTCTGGGGGAGGGGGTGCATAATCTGGCAGGGGTGCATTTTCGGCATAGCACCAGAACGAATTTCCTCCCGGTCCGGACTATGAGAAGGGCTTACCTACAAAAATGGTGAACAGCAACAACCTGAGGGCATATAGAGGGCCAACACAAGGGATCAACTCAAGTAACAGTTTGGATAGTGAATCAACATTGGAAAATAGTGTGGATCTACAAGCGTCTCTTTGGTGATTTTCATTCTCTTGACGCTGGGGAAATAGTTTTTCCCCAGCCTTCATATGAACAAAAGCTCTTCATCGTGCCTCACACTTTTCACTTTTAACAAGGTCAACTTGAGTTTCTATACTTTAATGTAGCACTTGGTCTGAAATATTATTGGGTCAAATTTATAACTTCCCCAAGTTGAACATTTAAAAACGGTGAACGCTGGCGAGGGAGAAAAAAGACCAACTGCTGGCGTTTCCTTTGAATACAATTGAAATAACACGCTGTACTCTGCAGAAACACTTTGAGGACACCAATTAAGCCTCATAAAAATCATACTCCTAACATTTTCCAATCTTAAGAGCTCTTTTAAGGTTAAGATGCTTTGTGAATAAATGTTGTCTTTACTAGGATCTTCTCTTTAATTTTAAGGGGAAATGCCCACAATAAATGTTTTTGAATTTCCTAGCTGGCACCCAAAACCCCAAAAACATTGTTGATCTGTCGTTTCGTGCGAAGTGTTGATCCTTTGCTCAGAACAGATGTGTAGTGTCACTCAGTTTGTCAAAGTTCTTTACGGCTTCAATCGTTGCATCCAGCTTCACAGTGTCATTTGGTGTCGTTGAATCAGGGTTACATTGACCAGGTGTTTGCTTGTCGTTTATTGACCAGCCTGTAGTTGAAAAGTCCGCTTCTTTTGTAGATGGTAGTTATAATGAGTTCTTTTCTGTTGTCAGGCTGGGCTTTCGATGTGGTCGTGAAGACCTGTCAAGATGCTTGAGTCCTTTGTGTTGCTTCCCCTTGTCCAACACAGGGACCCACACTCCAGCTGGAAGCCGTCTGGATGATGGAGTCTTCAGATTTAACAGTCACTGTCCCTGTACCGTTGGCGCCACCACTTGTTGCTATTTAAATCAGGTTCAGCAGCTCACTTGGTTGGCAGCCTCTTGGAATCTGAGTGCAAGGTGCACTCACAGTTTTGGTTATATGAATAAACTAATAAATAAAAAACAAGTTTTATACATTATAGATGCAAAAAACAATGAATAAAACAAAAAAACGATCTAGCTGTCTGCCTAACCAATTCTATGAAACTATCTATACTATGTCCCCATATGATAGTATACAATTATACGCTGCCTCCCTTACTATCCAAAACAGAGCGAACAGCAAAATCAAATTGATCAAAAGAAAATAACTCCCCGTTTATATCCATTCTTAGTGTTAAATGTCAGATAAAAGCGATAAGTGACTGAACATTAAAAGAAAAATCGATTTGAACTCTTTTGTATTGACATATTTAAATTAGATCAGATTTGTCAAATATCAAAGTCCCTTTTGTTTTGTAAGTGCAACAGTTATCTGAAGCAGACACTTTGTTTTCTGCAAATGACCAGTTTTTATCAGATTTTCCAGGTTATTTTACTTAAACAGGGTTTGCTTTTTGCATCAAATGCATTCACAAGTAAAAAAATCTCTGATGATTGTAATACAGTTAAATCATATTTATATTTTTTTTTTATTTTTGACAATTTTGACAAATGTACTCAAACCGGACTTAATTTCATTTCCAAACTTAATCTTAGTAGGCATATTTCATGTTTGAACAACTGAATCCAGGGACACCAGATCATCACAATCTAAAAATATTGAATTTCTAAATAAGTATGACCAAAATAAAAAGCTATGAGAACTTAATAAAAACTGTTTAAGTGATTTTCCAGTGGGAATTAGTAAGTAAATTGTATTCATATAAAATATTTCCGCAAAGCAGGGCTATCAGAAAATGCTGTTCAATATAAAATAAAATACCAATTAACAAACGGAAAAAACAGACAGTAATAAAATAAAATAAGTCATGCCAATGAGAAAAGATACATTTTCATCCTCTATTAAAAAACAATAATGGAAGATGCAAGATGGATGTCCAGAAGGAATTGGTTCCATAAACGAGTGGCAATGACAGAGAAAGTTTTGTCACTCTTAGATTTTAACCAAAACCTTGGGACAAATAACAAGCGCTTGTTAGTGGATCTTTAAAAAGTCTGGAAGATGACAAAGGAGTGAGAAGATCTTTCAAATAAGATGGTCCTTAACAGTAAAAACTTTAAAAATAACTACAGAATCTTGAACTGACTCTAAATGAAGTTAAAATCAGAATGACATGGTCATAATTCTTAGCCCCTGTCCAGATTCTTGAATCTGCATTTTGTACCAGCTGGAGGCGTGAAAGCCACGACTCAGGAAGACCTGAGTACAGAATTACATCTGTCCAAACATGAAGTACAAAGGCACGAATGACCTTCTCTAGAGCTTGAAAAGTTAAAAACGATTTAAGTGTGGAAATGTCCCGTATTGGTTCTTCTACATAGCCTACATAAATCCTGGATAAGACCTTAAACGCATGGTTAAATTCATTCACTTGGAATTACATGCATTCCATTCATTAAAAACATTACATGCAACAAACAAACAATAAATCTCTTTCTCCAGGATTCATTAATTTGCTTATGTTACTTAATACCAATCTAGTTGTTTATTCGTGTTAGTTCATTGATAAACGTTAACAAATAGGACAAGTAATATTTTAAATGGTTTTGAACCACTGAGATGAATAAATGCTGGTGCAGTATTACCCATTGTTGACTAACTAATGTTTTGAAATGGAACGTAGTTGTGAAGTGATATCAAAGCTGGTAAGCCGCATGTTGGCCTGTCACAAAAATCACAAAGCATAGGGTACTGTTATCATTCCCATAGGGCGTCGATCATTTGGGTTAGGGACGGGTCCGTGCAAATTGCAGACAACACTTAAATGGTCCTCATCAATCATTTCAAACAAACAATTAATCTTGACTTATATATAACCACTGATGTCCGTCTGTGTCTTGTTTTTACTTATTACTTATTTTATTCCACATTATTTATCCAGGAATCATTTCATTCATTAAAAATCTTTAACAATCATATTCTGAAAATGTGTTTTCTGCAATGTATGGCCAATATGATTGGTTTTGCATTCTCACTTAAACGTTAGTTGTTCGCGTCTATGAGGATAGGTAAGTATAGTTGAATATCATGACAACCAACTGTTTCATATGCATTTATTATATACACTTTATTTAAATGCATTTTTTCAAATTGATCTAAATATATCCTTTCTGTCTAACTGTTAAAGATTAGTTCTGCTGTTTAGGGCAATATAAAATGTATATCAGGAACATGATATGAATGTAAAACAACCAAAGTAAGACACAGTTAAACATTTTCTTAATTGCTCAGTTTATGGCATTTGTAATGATTATAGTAAGCTATCTAAGCCATAAATGTGCTCATATAGAATTGATCCATGCTGTAGATGCCTTTAAACATATGTAATACTGAGAGGCTAATTGTATATTCTGATGTATTTCGAAGAAAACTGATCTTGCTGTTGACAATAATAGACAGTTTATCAATAAGAGTAACAACAATGAGAACATTTTAGAAAACCATTTAAAGTAAAACTTATTTATTGTTTAAATGTATTGTTTTAATAAGTCAAGTAAAGGGCCATAAACTTTAGTGACAATGGGGCACTGCAGTCCACCAATGTCAAATCCCATTCTATTGTGCAAAACTAGATTAACACTGTCAACAAAGGGGATTCTGTGCTATGGAAAGCAGTGAATTCAGCGTTTAAATGGTTCTAATAAATAGCTGTATTTAAAACGTGATTTTTTGACAACATGACTTTCTAAATGTTTTGAGAGAAAAATAGCTTGGTACTGACCAAGTTATTAACTCAGCAGAGGCTGAACAGCCGCATGCTTCAAGCTGTTTGGAACCACACCAG
>CM017908.1:22500345-22664067 GCA_008369825.1 Triplophysa tibetana
AAATCCCTATATGTAATAATAAGTGAAGTAAAACATAAAGTTCTAATTCTAAAGCAGCCCCCCCGGCCAGGCACACATTTCAAAACAATATGCAAACGGTGGTGAGGAACCCAAAACTCCAACGGAAAGAAACCCTCAGGAGAACCCAGACCCAACCAGGAGAACCAGTTCCCCTCTTGCAAAAACTGCAACCTCTGCACAAGCTTGACGGCTCTTGCACTACTAGGCTAAATCCAAATTAAATAAAATACATTTAGTAATAAAGTAGATTATAAATTGAAGATTATCATTAATAATCTAATAGCAGTTTTGTAATGAAGACAGACTGTGTGAGCGCATTACTTCGAGTCGCTGTTTGCTGTGACCGAGGCTAAACAAAATGATATTAAGGATCTTGCAGAAGTGAGTTCACCCTTCTCATTTTTGTAAGTATTTAATTGTTTCATTTCATGTGACAACACTGAAGAAATGACACTTTGCTACAATGTAAAGTGTGAGTTGTTTAAAACTAAACTAAACTCTGAGAGGTTCAGGAAACATAATTTATGTGTGGATTACTTGAAACAACATCGGATCATTTCATATCTGATCACAGAAAAAAAGAAGGATGGGTAAATGCTCTTGTTAAGTTTTATTTATTTGACGTTATATTTACATGTTTTGTGAACATGAGGAAAAGTGTCCTTATTAGACAATAAAATCACGGTAAGAATCTAATAACAAGAGACCTTTTTATTTAGCTTTAATGTGTATCACTGTAAACAATTAAACTAACAATTTAACAATTCAATTAAATTAGACTCCGCCTCTTTTAAACGAGCAATCTGCTGTCATCCCGTAACTTGGTTAGCTTGTGCTCTTAAATTGTCAGTTGGGCTACAGTGCTCCTAGGAAAGAGTAAGTTTGGAGCCCAAAGTTCATTCAGTCTCATTGTGACTCAATTGACTTGTTCCTTCAGTGAAGGGTCGTAAACCACTTGGAGAGACAGATTGTGTCTTGTGCTTCCTCTTCTCTCTCTACCGCATATGTGAGATAAGCACACGTGACGCACGGGCACAGAGTAGGTCGCGACTTGACCGCCCAACAATAAAAATTAAAAGAACATTGTGAAATATTCCCATCTCATTGAAAAGCAAATAGTAACATTTGTGCATCGCGAAATATGACACGAGTGGTTATCGTACCCTATGTTTTACCCACTTGAGCCGGAACTTCCATAATATCAGAATCCAAAGGAAGGGTGTGAAGTGAGTGTGTTCTTCACAACCAGGCACTGCACAATATTTTCCAGTATTCGATGGCGTGTCCTATTATGTAATGGGCAACACAAAATGGCAGGGCTAGAGAAGTTTTTTTGATTTACATTAACTTAATTCACGACACCTTTAAAATGGGGTAACGGATCGCAAATGATCTGTGATCTGCACGCATCACTTGTACCCTACGGATCAGAAGGCACATGACGTGTGGATTGATCATCGTGATCGACAGTTTTAGTCTCTCGCTCTCTCTCGCTCGGTTTTATGGGTGTGACGCATTAAAGACACTTTGAATTAGACATGGACAGCAGTTTGTGTAGTTGAACTCTTCTGTCAATTTGGTTGGAGACGTAACGTTAGGTTACACATTAGCATCATTTACTGTTTTCACACGGCATTAGTATTAGGTTTATGGCAACTCATGGATTCAAAACAGTCTCCATTATTCACAAACGGTGAAAAAAAATAATGAAATACAAATGAGAAGTGGTCCTCAGGGAATACTGATCTCGGTGAATAGTGCTCCGAGCACATCAAGAGATCTCTAGCAAAGCAATAGTGATGCACAGTACCAAAAATATTTTACCAAAAATATTTACTCGCTTACTATTGCTATTAGACACAGCACCGCTCTTTAATTTTGAACTCTTCACAAATCAGGAATCCTCGGAGAAATGAAACGAACCAACGCTTCATGTTTTTCTCACATGAGCTGGAACGTCTTTAAAAATAAACTTGAACCCTGCATTCCTAATATCAGAATCAGAAGGAAGGTTATGCAGCGTCTGTGTTCTTCCACAACCGTGCGTGGCACAATATTTATCTATCTTTAACGAAATCTTTGTTCATTGATTGCTCGCTCTGTCTGGGTCAGCGCCACTTCAGAATTGTCATGTGTAAACCAGTGGGCGGGGCTAGAGTAGTCATTGATATCTTTCTATTTAGGCGGTGTTCAACCTATCATAGATGGGTGCATTCTTGAACCTGGGTCTGGTGTCAATAACAGATGTCATCTCAGTAACAAGGGCATTTTCAGTTCTGACAATTACATGATGTTTGCTTGAATACGATTCGCTCTTATATTACAATAGCTGGGGTAAAATTGTGATTTTAATTCATGCCTCCTTTAAAATCATGCACATGTAATGTAACCTAGAAGGCTCTCTGTAAATGGACTTTATCTGTTGATATATTCAACTATGCTGAACATTTAGTTAAGGCATTAAGTGTAGCTGAGAGGTTGAGATGACATCTGCTAATATATTCCTAAACACTTTTTTTATCACGGTAATTCTCATACAAACAGCTTGAATGAGATTATAATCATTGACTGTTTGAAGCTCTCTTTAGTGAAGTTGAAAAGATCAAATCCTTATTTATGTCAATGAGATTTTCAGTGGATTGTATGTTTTGATTATAATTTGTTTGTTTTCAGGTGGAATGTGGTCCTTTAACAGTCTTGGCTTTCTGAGTCTGATCATTCATGTGATCTTGGTGGCCCAGCAGGCATATGTTCAGGCCCATCAGCATCATGGACACACACATGACCACCATCACCATGGACACACACATGGGGAAGGTGGTTGCCATGGTCACTCGCATGGTGGGGTGAAGATGCACCAAGGGTCAAGCAAATGGAGCGCTGAGGCTAATGTGCCGTCTGCTAAAGAGGAGCATCATGGTCACGATCACGCCCACGATCGCGGCCAAGATCATGCCCATGACCACGCACACTCCCACCATCACGGCCAAGATGATGCCTATGACCACGCACACTCCCACGATCACGGCCAAGATCATGCCCATTTCCAAGCACACGCACACTCCCAAGACCATGACCACGCCCACGATCACGGAACAGACCGAGTGAAAAGAGAATTGGAGGAAGGAAAACGAAACCTGGTGGAGCTCTGGATGCAGGTAAAATCATACAGTAGTAAATGACATTCGTTCATTCAAATTGACTGTAATGCGGGAAGCAATGCGAGTGGTCTAAAAACTGAGCTTTCATATCAAGGGCGAAACAATCAGCTGGAGATATTTTACTCCAGTAAGGGTAAGGTGTTCCTAAAGGGCCAAGAGTTTGCTTTTCTTTCAGTTAAAGAATGTGCTGATGCCTTCATGAGAAACATACAGACTGATGCTCTATCATCATTCTACAGATAAACATGACTTGAGACTGTGTCTGTGTTAAGCGAATTTGGGTTTAAAGTGCAAGTTATTCTCATTTATGCGCACTGAAGTCATTACTAGTGCATGTGGTGTCAATGACGCGTCGGAATGAATGACTCTGATTTGAAGCAATAGCTAACTTTCTCTGGTTTAAACGGTGCCGATGGGAAGTACATTTACATTTACGCATTTAGCAGTCGCTTTTATCCAAAGCGACTGCATTTCTTTATCCTATACATTTTACATAGGTATTTGCAATCCACAACCTTGAGTTGTAAACGCAATGCTCTTACCACTGAGCTACAGGAAAGCTTCCCGCGATAATATTGTCCAGCAGTTAGTATGAGTCATATTTTAATTTCAGTTAAACCGTACCAGTGTTACGGCTCGAAAAACCCAGTCAAGCATCAAACAAAGTTATCAAGAGTATAATGTAAATATCACGTGATCTTTGTCAGGAAAGTAAATCGGGAGTATTGATATTCGGAACAAAATAACCCCAGACATCCCTATTTATTTACTCCTGCTCCTGTGAGTTTGTGATGACAGTGCTTCACATATTAGCACTTTAATCCAGAAATCTGCACATCTCTGGAAATTGGGATACTGACACACGTTTGCTTCATATGTCTTTATACTGACCCATCATTTCTATTCATTTTTCATTAAATGATGTGATATGATGAGCTTGTTCTTCTGCCATGAGTGCTGTTCTGAGAGAAGATGTCACGCCGCTTTCTCCTGGGTCCTAAAGTACACCCGGTTTCTCATAACCCACGCAGACAGATGATTTGCTGAATTGGGTTGTGTTTATATGACAATCTGAATTATTCACCTAAGGTTGTGTTTAACCTGAACTGGGAAACTTTTCAGTCAAGCCCCCAATGTGCCAGGACTAACATTAATGTTATATATTTGATGTAAATCAAACAAAAGTACATTTACAGGAAAACTCTATTTTAAAATTGGTTTACATCAGTATTTTTCCAGAACATGTCAATAAAAACCGTGATTATATTGATAAGCGTGATAATGTTGTTCACTATAAGCGTGATCTGTATTGTCACCCGTTACATCTCTAGAGCAGAACCATCATCCTCAGTCTCTTAACTCTTATGTCATGGTTAAATGTTGAAGTAGAATTAATTTTGTACTACTCAACTCAACTTTATTTATATAGCGTTTTTACAATTTTCATTGTTACAAAGCAGCTGCACTACTACAGACAGTTTGAGACTTCTGTTCCTTGACCACCATCATCAATCGTTTATGAACAGGATGGCATTGTATATTTTTGATACGTGTGAATACATTTTTTCCCATCACCTCCGGTTCTTCAAACACCACCATTCTTTTCTCTTCAGTTCTGAGTTTTATGCTCTCTCTCATCTGTTGCTTTCAGGCGATAGGAGCAACTCTGCTGATCAGCGCTGCACCCTTCCTCATCCTCTTCCTCATCCCAGTGGAGTCAAACACAGACCAGCACCAGAATCTGCTTAAAGTGCTTTTGAGTTTGCATCTGGAGGTTTGCTGGGTGATGCCTTTCTTCATCTCATTCCTCACGCTCTAGGTGAGTCCTGTCACATGACCTAACATCATGTGCTACACTAGAGAAGTGTGAAGTCGATTCTGAATCACACAAACGAGACCTGGAATAGTTCACCACGTATCTATGTCACTAGACATACTGCCTATGTTTTGCTGAAACTGCCGGGAAACTTATTTCGCCTCCCCAAAACACTGTCGCTCGTTCGTGATGCGTTTGTATCGAGCCTGTGTTCTACGGTGTGACACTAACTCGGTCTCATTTCAACTACCAAAGGAAGAACGTCTGAGGGAAAAATGGTCACAATTCATTTTTCAAACGATACCAAAGGAGTATAAGCCCAGGGTTTAACTGTGCGCGTGTCATTTCACTGGTGATTGGTTTCATAATCTATTTGGACCTTTTAACTCCAGCGAATCCCAACCTGTAAGTGTGACTTTTGATTTTTGTCTTAACTCCAAGAAATATTTGTGTACCTTATGAATGTGATTAGCTAAACCATATAACGCTAACATTAGCACGTATCGTTATTTCTGGGGTGTTACAGTTTGTTTATCTTGGTATTAACTTTACATTTTGCCGCACGTGCACCTATATAGATATATTTGGGTGAAACTACAATCATTTTTCATAACGTCAGCTTTCTGATATGCTCTATGTACCATGACAACGCACAGTTAAGACAAAATAATAGTATTACTAACGTATTTATAAATATATTTTATTCTATTGATGAGCAAAAGCACAACATGCATGTTGTCATACTGGGAGTTTTTATGACAAGAGTTGTTACTTGCCACTGACAAACATCCTGCTCCAGTCGTGATGGAGTTTGTTGTGGATTAGCGTCTTATTCCTCTTCAGACTCGATTGGTACGGTAAAATCATCGCCATCTCTAGCTACACATATAATATACATGACATCCAACCACATGTAAACCGTAATCCTCTAATGATGGTAGGGGTATCATTTGCGACAAATGATGAACTCATTTGACCAATCACAACAGACTACACCATCTGACCAATCACATGACACAAGGTTAGCGGGTAGGAGGGGCATAGACGGATGAATCGCGGAATGAATAATTTGAGTCAGACAAGAAGTAAGGTACGAATAACTGCCTATATTACGACATGATAGTGTTTTTACACAGATAATTTTATAATTACACATTTTACATAAAGTTGTTGTTGGACACTCCATAAACCAAAGTAGGACCTTAAAAACAATATGCTACGTACTCTTTAAAACAAACCTCAGTTTTTTACTGCATTTATACAAGATTACCTTGCATTGAGTTAAAAATATTTGCAACAGCTAGATTTTTCTTAGTTTAAGCTTTTCTTTTTAAACCTTATAGAGTTATCGATCCAACAGATACGCACACATTTCTAGTCAAACATATATTGTTTTCTAGCACAGGGGTTTTCAACCGGTGGTCCGCGGCCCCCTGGTGGTCCGCGGCGGCATTGCATGGGGTCCGTGACATGCATCCCAGCCTACCTAATTTCACTATTAAAATCACTTTTTTCCATAAGTTTTTTGTTCAAACATTTCCAGAATATTTGCGCATTGGTGTGAATACTAAATTTAATGAAAATATTTAAAATAATTTGAGTTTGAGTTGAGATTCAAACTGACACAGGATAGGCTAGCTTTGCACCTATCAGGTCTATCTTATGCTTTGCTAACGTTGTGTTTTGGTTCCCCAACGTCATATACGTACATATACGTACATACCAGTGTTGCCAGGGTCGCGGTTTTCCCGCACAATTGGGCTATTTTGAGAATGCAGTTGCGGGAAAAATTATGGAGCCGCGGGTCGCGATTTTTTTTTTGGGCTACTTTCATAATGTACTGCGGCCGCAAAATGTTTATTTAATTTCTAAGGATAAATGATAATTGACGCGTTTCTTCATTGTGTATTCAAACTCCGAATGAATACCTGGCAACTCCAGGACCAGCCCGTTCTCAAAAGTGTGGAGAACGAGTCTGACAGACAGGCTACAGTACAGGGAGGAACGCGGGAGCTCAGCTCAACCAAAGAGGAGAAATTAGCGGTGTATTAGACACGGTGCAGCCGAATGATGTTTATATCAATGTTTCATCAGGTGAATGTCACGTTGCACAATGAAAGAAATCACTCATGACTGTACAACACTTGATTCTTCCGGCTGCCAAATATCACGTTCAGCAGCGCTATACGCAGTCTAGAACACTGACGTGTTTGTTCACATTATATATTATGCAGTAAATGTAACCATACTTATTTCTTAAGCAAGTTTCTGAATGTCTTACGAAGAGAAAACATGTTTCTCGCCCATTTGCGTGCGTGGCAGATGTGGGATATTTTTAAAGGGACACTCCACCCAAAAATTAAAATTCTGTTATGAATTACTCTAGTTGTTCCAAACATGTTTACAATTATTTGTCCGGTTGAACACAGAGATATTGGGTAGAATCTTAGCTGATGAAATTCTTTGGCATCATTGACTACCATAGCAGAAAAAAATTAATGATAGTTAAACATGACCCAGAATTGTTTGCTTTCCTAAATATCCCAAAACTTATTTTGTGTTCAACAGAACAAAACGATATATACAATACCCAGGAAACCATTACAATACAATACCCAGGAAACCAGATAAAAAAAATAAGGCAATAGAAACGTCTTTAGAGAGTTGTTAACTTTGATTCGACACAAGGAAAAAATTGGCTAGTTTTCATTCCTTTTGGGCGGGTTTTGAGGGGTTATGGGCATATAATTAAATATTTATTGGACCTGGCAACCCTGGTACATACACACACACACACAATAGTGGGCCGCCGATTACTTGGTAGTCAGAATGGTGGTCCCTGGCACAGAACCAGTTGAAAACCCCTGTTCTAGCACATAGATTTCAGATAGGCCTATTTAAAATAGGTACTGTAAACCACATCATGTCTCATTTATTTTACACCGTTACAGTTATTAAAGCATTAAATGGTTAATAAGGATTAACATTGGTGCTAACAAAATAGCATGCAAACAGGGATAACTATTTTAATGTAATCTTTAACTTAACATATGATACAAAATTCATAATGCAAACTCTAGCAGAATTTGAAACTTACTCCTTAAACTTTTTCAAATAAATCAGAATGTTTCCTCCTTTGACTACAAAGCTCTGTTTGTTTTCTTGTGATATGATTTAAACCTGAAGTGTCTCTGTGAGCATCTCTTGTGGATCAGAGCCTTGTTTATACACTTTCCATGTACGTTTTCCATTGCAGCCACGTTCAGCATATTGTAGTGAAAGATATGTGATGTATTTTGAGCTGATACTTTTGACACCATTCTGGGGATACTACTGACTATTTTTACATTGAAGAAACACCTGGGATTGCGGCTCTTTTAGTTTATAATTTAAAACAGATGCTAGCAGCTTCATTAACCTTGTGAACACGGACAGCTTTGTCTAACTGTAGTGGTTCTCTCTTGAGCTGATAAGGTAAATGCTGAGATTGGTGATAGCGAACCAGCTGAGTGGATTATCTGCTCATGCTCGTCTCAAAATGGGTTAATTAAACATAATTTAATTAACACGGACGGCTCACATTGAAAAAGAATGACTTCCAGCCACTTACAAGAGGCGGTGTGAGAATTGAGTTTAAACATTTGTTTTGTATAATATGAAAATGTCATCAGTAATATTCAAAGAATAAGTAAATCTAACCATATACATTCTGACAGCAAATTCATTTCAGTTAGAATTTGATGAAGTTTCATATTTAGTTCATCTTGTCTTGTGTTTTCTTATTGACAACAGTGTATTTCTAAAAATGCATTTAGACCACTTAACATCGTGATTGAAATCAGGATTTGAGGACACTGTCAAATAGCATAACTACAAATGTAGTTTGGACATCCTACCCGGTGAAACATGAAAACTTGAAATATGTAAAAATGTACTTCAAGAAATCTTTTAAACTGTCGGTGACAAGATTCTCTGGTCTGATGAATCCGTTTCATGCATCATGTCTGGAGTCAACAGTAAAGTGTGGTGGAAACAGCATCATGATGTGAGGAAATTTGAATAAGATAAAGGGGGATGAACACTTTTGCAAGGCACTGTACATGGGTAACTGAACGGCGTTTTGTAACGTACACATAAAATCTGGGAGTTGGGTCGTCTATGATTTACTTTAAGCCACACTATCTTTATACAGAGACTCAAATAGTGAAATGGCCATTCTGAGATCTAAGAGCTTGAAACAATAAGAATGGTTGATCTAGTCCTCGTCTATAAATTGTGTTGGAACGAGGTCTCTAGTAAATATATTTAAATGAGCTGAGACTCAACCTGCAGCGCTTTGAACGACCATTATTACACACAGATTAATGCACACAGCCGTTCATAATAGATTGAAATCCTGAAGCACCTTCAAGGTCCTCCTGCCCAAGAAGACCGTCTGTCTCGCCGCAAGTTTGACGATGAGCATCGAGAAAAGGCTTTGGCGAAAGTGTTGGAATTGTTGTGAGACCAAAATTGACTCCTGTGTTTGTAGGGAGAGAAATGTTGACTATGACCCCAAGAACAAGATGAACATGATTTGTGTTTCATCACTTATAAAAGTATTCTCATCCAATCTCATCCTGTAAATATAGTCTCAAAATCAACTTTTTTGTTTTGTGTTCTGTATTCATTTTGCTTCTCTTCGTCCCCCATCACAGAACCTCATTCTCACCACGGCCAATCGGACGACTCTGAGGAGTCACATGGTCACTCCCATGGTAGGTGATTGCCTGTCCAAGCATTTAAATATTGTGGCTTTTCTTTTGTTTTTGGAGAATCTGAGTGCTTACAGTGCGAGATCATTGTTTGTGTGTCACAGGAGCGGCTCACGGTCACATGATGTCTGTGGGATTGTGGGTATTGGGTGGCATTGTTGCGTTTCTCATGGTCGAGAAATTCGTTCGTCTTTTGAAGGGAGGACATTCTCACTCTCATGGTATGTGTGATGCATTAACATTGAATTCATCTTGTCAATGTTTCCCATGTGTGTGTTGTTGGACACTGATTGTTTTTGCATGTTCTCAGCTGCTCATAATGCAAAGGATAGTGATGGAGAAGACGAGAAGACAGAAATAAAGAAGACTGACTCTAAAAAGAAGAGCGAGAAGACCTCTGGTATGAGCAGGACAGATGACGTTCAGATGATGTTGTCCTGTGCCATCTGTAAGTGTGTCTCTGTCTCTCTGCAGACATTAAAGTGTCTGGCTATCTCAACCTTGCCGCTGATTTTACACACAACTTCACGGACGGTCTTGCAATCGGAGCGTCATTCCTGGTCAGCCCAGCGGTTGGTGCCGTGACCACCATCACCATCCTTCTACACGAAGTGCCACACGAGATCGGAGACTTTGCTATCCTCGTCCAGTCGGGCTGCACCAAGAGGAAGGTATGTATAGTGTCGCATTGTTGCGGAGCAGCTTTACAGTAAATTCATATTAATTCAGATAAACGAAAAAAAATCTAGAATACCAAGACAACATTTTTGGTCCATTATTGTTTCAAAGTTGAGTGGGCTGTTCTGACAGAACCTTTAGTTTGTTGACAACACCCCTGTAAACTCTCACCTCTTGCTATTACCAGGCCATGTGTCTGCAGCTTCTCACTGCTATTGGAGCATTAGCCGGAACCGCCTGTTCCTTATTGGCCGAAGGGATAGGTGCGGCGGCCACCGCCTGGATCCTCCCCTTCACGGCTGGAGGCTTCGTTTACATCGCCACCGTCACCGTTCTGCCCGAGCTGCTGGTGGGACGCTCTAGTTTCTGTCAGTCCATGTTAGAGATCCTGGCCCTTCTGTTCGGAGTGGGAATGATGGTCCTCATCGCAGAGTATGAGTGAAGGAGCGAGACAGACCGGTGGCCTGTGAAAGACAGTAAAGCAGTAGAACCATTTCTAAGGAATGTTCCAGATGAGCACCGAGATAAACATCTGTGACTGAAAGATCAAGTGAAAATTGACATTGTACTCAAAGACCAAGACAAATGGACCGCTAAGTCATTTTAGAGGAACAAAGCAGAGTTCCCGGGGACCAATGGCTAGAAAATTGGCTCCAGACGATTCTGCTGGTGATGTCAGAGAATTCTGGTACTCTTCTCTCCAGCGATCACCCTTTCATTCCCATGATGCATTGTTGTTATTTTGTAGTTTTGTGATCATCAGCTTTCTGTGATTGAACTTATGAAGTCATTTGACAGGGTGACTGTTGCTAGACAACACTGATATTTCATTTCTTCTGCTGAAAATGTGTGTCGTTTCTTGTCAGCTGCTGGGAATCAATAAATTTGACTGAGGAGTCTGTATCTGCGTTCAGTTTGATCTCTTTAACACGCACACACTTCACCTTCTACATTCACATTATTAGTTAACATGCTCTTAGTTTAGTTTCTAAAACATATTTCTGAAAAGAAAAAAGAAGTTACTGCAATTTGAACCCTATTAACAATTTGTTTTGGTTACCTGACGTTACCTGAATGTGTGTAAAACAAGTATTCACGTTAATGAAGATGCTTTATTACTCTGGTGCGGAACATTCATTTATAAACTTTTCGTGAAGCATTTGCTTTAAAAATAAATTGAGTAGAAACAACCTTCTGTCAATCTGTCTACTAAAAGTCTAACCGTCTAAATTCTTTTGTGTGTGATTAACTGTTTTCTATATAAAAATGAATGATTGTGGGATTTACAGGCCTGTTTTTTTCTTATCTTAATCAATCACACATACATACAAAATGGTTACCATATATTTGTTTACCATGCTGTTAATATCCTACTTGACCTATTTGATACTATAGACACTTCACAGGTTATCACTGTTTTCTTGTGAGCTCTTTGAGGTGATGGAAGCAAGTTTTTTGAAAGGGAGGCGTTCACGTGTCCTTCTTTGGGGCCACTAAATATACAGGCAAGATTAAACATTTACCTGCAAAAGATTACGATCTGCATCAGACTTGAACAAAAGGTGAATGAATGGGCAAACCATCTTCCTTTTATACCCGTATATACGGGGCGGAGACTGGCATGTGATAGGTTCTCAAGATCAAACCCCATTCTGTTGATAGACCGCCAGAAAAGAAACAATAAGATCACAACATAAGTGTGTTATAATTTTTGTATTTGCCTCAGTTGCCCACAAAAGTCACGTTTGGATAATAAGCTGCTTTTAAGTAATTATTCAATATTACCAAGCTAGTAGTTTGTAAAATGTTCAGCTAATTTCACTTGAGTTCTTTGTTACAGTACGAAGCATTCGATCACAATTCAATTTCATATAAGTTCCACATAATGGCCATTAACAAAATGTATTATTTTTATCAATTATCAACATCTCTTTGCAAAATACTAACCTTCTAAAGTTAAAATTACAACCTTGTCAAGTCAATCCATGGTGAGAAACTGCCGGGAAGAAGTGCCTTTGTTTCCTAACTGCCTGCATGTGCTCGCTCATTGCGCTGATTACGCATGCACCACTGACAAAGAGTCATGCGTCACAGTTTTGTTATTTCTTGTTTGGTTGTGACTAAAAGACACATTAGAAATCGATTTTAGTCCGTTACAATTGTTATTACAAACTTGCTTTTAATGAAGATTATAAATAACTTTGAATCAACTCTATATGAAGAGATTATTTTCAACTCCGTAAACTCTGTTGACATTTTTTTAAATCATGTTTTTATTGTTTTTTTCAATTTTGTTAGTTGGGTTTATTTTAAATGATTACTTGATCAATGTAACTTTAAGAGAATCAAATGAATTTTGTTCGAGTCAGTTGAATGCGCTCCTGTTTCCTCCCGGTGTTGAACTGAGAAATGTCAGTTGTGGTCTAGTGATAAGAGAGTTGGACCTGTAGTCAGAAGGTCGCTGGTTCAATTCTCAGTGCCACCAGGAAATGACTGAAGTGCCCTTGAGCAAGACACCTCACCCCTGTTTACTCTGCAGTGATAGCTGCCCACTGCTCCCTACTTGTAAGTTGCATCTGCAAAATGAATATATGTCAAATATAAATGCCCCCCTGCCAGATTTACCACCTTCAAAAACACGCTGTCCGATTGGCTTATTCTAACCCCTCCCCTAACACTTAATCTTCACTTTAACCATTCTGGGGATGAGGGGGTGCATAATCTGGCAGGGGTGCATTTTTCGGCATAGCACCAGAACGAATTTCCTCCCGGTCCGGACTATGAGAAGGGCTTACCTACAAAAATGGTGAACAGCAACAACCTGAGGGCATATAGAGGGCCAACACAAGGGATCAACTCAAGTAACAGTTTGGATAGTGAATCAACATTGGAAAATAGTGTGGATCTACAAGCGTCTCTTTGGTGATTTTCATTCTCTTGACGCTGGGGAAATAGTTTTTTCCCCAGCCTTCATATGAACAAAAGCTCTTCATCGTGCCTCACACTTTTCACTTTTAACAAGGTCAACTTGAGTTTCTATACTTTAATGTAGCACTTGGTCTGAAATATTATTGGGTCAAATTTTATAACTTCCCCAAGTTGAACATTTAAAAACGGCGAACGCTGGCGAGGGAGAAAAAAGACCAACTGCTGGCGTTTCCTTTGAATACAATTGAAATAACACGCTGTACTCTGCAGAAACACTTTGAGGACACCAATTAAGCCTCATAAAAATCATACTCCTAACCATTTTCCAATCTTAAGAGCTCTTTTAAGGTTTAAGATGCTTTGTGAATAAATGTTGTCTTTACTAGGATCTTCTCTTTAATTTTAAGGGGAAATGCCCACAATAAATGTTTTTGAATTTTCCTAGCTGGCACCCAAAACCCCAAAAACATTGTTGATCTGTCGTTTCGTGCGAAGTGTTGATCCTTTGCTCAGAACAGATGTGTAGTGTCACTCAGTTTGTCAAAGTTCTTTACGGCTTCAATCGTTGCATCCAGCTTCACAGTGTCATTTGGTGTCGTTGAATCAGGGTTACATTGACCAGGTGTTTGCTTGTCGTTTATTGACCAGCCTGTAGTTGAAAAGTCCGCTTCTTTTGTAGATGGTAGTTATAATGAGTTCTTTTCTGTTGTCAGGCTGGGCTTTCGATGTGGTCGTGAAGACCTGTCAAGATGCTTGAGTCCTTTGTGTTGCTTCCCCTTGTCCAACACAGGGACCCACACTCCAGCTGGAAGCCGTCTGGATGATGGAGTCTTCAGATTTAACAGTCACTGTCCCTGTACCGTTGGCGCCACCACTTGTTGCTATTTAAATCAGGTTCAGCAGCTCACTTGGTTGGCAGCCTCTTGGAATCTGAGTGCAAGGTGCACTCACAGTTTTGGTTATATGAATAAACTAATAAATAAAAAACAAGTTTTATACATTATAGATGCAAAAACAATGAATAAAACAAAAAAACGATCTAGCTGTCTGCCTAACCAATTCTATGAAACTATCTATACTATGTCCCCATATGATAGTATACAATTATACGCTGCCTCCCTTACTATCCAAAACAGAGCGAACAGCAAAATCAAATTGATCAAAAGAAAATAACTCCCCGTTTATATCCATTCTTAGTGTTAAATGTCAGATAAAAAGCGATAAGTGACTGAACATTAAGAAGAAAAATCGATTCGAACTCTTTTGTATTGACATATTTAAATTAGATCAGATTTGTCAAATATCAAAGTCCCTTTTGTTTTGTAAGTGCAACAGTTATCTGAAGCAGACACTTTGTTTTCTGCAAATGACCAGTTTTTATCAGATTTTCCAGGTTATTTTACTTAAACAGGGTTTGCTTTTTGCATCAAATGCATTCACAAGTAAAAAAATCTCTGATGATTGTAATACAGTTAAATCATATTTCTATTATTAATTTGATTGTAATTTTGACAAATGTAAACTCAAAACCGGACTTAATTTCATTTCCAAACTTAATCTTAGTAGGCATATTTCATGTTTGAACAACTGAATCCAGGGACACCAGATCATCACAATCTAAAAAAATATTGAATTTCTAAATAAGTATGACCAAAATAAAAAGCTATGAGAACTTAATAAAAACTGTTTAAGTGATTTTCCAGTGGGAATTAGTAAGTAAATTGTATTCATATAAAATATTTCCGCAAAGCAGGGCTATCAGAAAATGCTGTTCAATATAAAATAAAATACCAATTAACAAACGGAAAAAACAGACAGTAATAAAATAAAATAAGTCATGCCAATGAGAAAAGATACATTTTCATCCTCTATTAAAAAACAATAATGGAAGATGCAAGATGGATGTCCAGAAGGAATTGGTTCCATAAACGAGTGGCAATGACAGAGAAAGTTTTGTCACTCTTAGATTTTAACCAAAACCTTGGGACAAATAACAAGCGCTTGTTAGTGGATCTTTAAAAAGTCTGGAAGATGACAAAGGAGTGAGAAGATCTTTCAAATAAGATGGTCCTTAACAGTAAAAACTTTAAAAATAACTACAGAATCTTGAACTGACTCTAAATGAAGTTAAAATCAGAATGACATGGTCATAATTCTTAGCCCCTGTCCAGATTCTTGAATCTGCATTTTGTACCAGCTGGAGGCGTGAAAGCCACGACTCAGGAAGACCTGAGTACAGAATTACATCTGTCCAAACATGAAGTACAAAGGCACGAATGACCTTCTCTAGAGCTTGAAAAGTTAAAAACGATTTAAGTGTGGAAATGTCCCGTATTGGTTCTTCTACATAGCCTACATAAATCCTGGATAAGACCTTAAACGCATGGTTAAATTCATTCACTTGGAATTACATGCATTCCATTCATTAAAAACATTACATGCAACAAACAAACAATAAATCTCTTTCTCCAGGATTCATTAATTTGCTTATGTTACTTAATACCAATCTAGTTGTTTATTCGTGTTAGTTCATTGATAAACGTTAACAAATAGGACAAGTTAATATTTTAAATGGTTTTGAACCACTGAGATGAATAAATGCTGGTGCAGTATTACCCATTGTTGACTAACTAATGTTTTGAAATGGAACGTAGTTGTGAAGTGATATCAAAGCTGGTAAGCCGCATGTTGGCCTGTCACAAAAAAATCACAAAGCATAGGGTACTGTTATCATTCCCATAGGGCGTCGATCATTTGGGTTAGGGACGGGTCCGTGCAAATTGCAGACAACACTTAAATGGTCCTCATCAATCATTTCAAACAAACAATTAATCTTGACTTATATATAACCACTGATGTCCGTCTGTGTCTTGTTTTTTACTTATTACTTATTTTATTCCACATTTATTTATCCAGGAATCATTTCATTCATTAAAAATCTTTAACAATCATATTCTGAAAAATGTGTTTTCTGCAATGTATGGCCAATATGATTGGTTTTGCATTCTCACTTAAACGTTAGTTGTTCGCGTCTATGAGGATAGGTAAGTATAGTTGAATATCATGACAACCAACTGTTTCATATGCATTTATTATATACACTTTATTTTAAATGCATTTTTCCAAATTGATCTAAATATATCCTTTCTGTCTAACTGTTAAAGATTAGTTCTGCTGTTTAGGGCAATATAAAATGTATATCAGGAACATGATATGAATGTAAAACAAACCAAAGTAAGACACAGTTAAACATTTTCTTAATTGCTCAGTTTATGGCATTTGTAATGATTATAGTAAGCTATATCTAAGCCATAAATGTGCTCATATAGAATTGATCCATGCTGTAGATGCCTTTAAACATATGTTAATACTGAGAGGCTAATTGTATATTCTGATGTATTTCGAAGAAAACTGATCTTGCTGTTGACAATAATAGACAGTTTATCAATAAGAGTAACAACAATGAAGAACATTTTAGAAAACCATTTAAAGTAAAACTTATTTATTGTTTAAATGTATTGTTTTAATAAGTCAAGTAAAGGGCCATAAACTTTAGTGACAATGGGGCACTGCAGTCCACCAATGTCAAATCCCATTCTATTGTGCAAAACTAGATTTAACACTGTCAACAAAGGGGATTCTGTGCTATGGAAAGCAGTGAATTCAGCGTTTAAATGGTTCTAATAAATTAGCTGTATTTAAAACGTGATTTTTTGTGACAACATGACTTTCTAAATGTTTTGAGAGAAAAAATAGCTTGGTACTGACCAAAGTTATTAACTCAGCAGAGGCTGAACAGCCGCATGCTTCAAGCTGTTTGGAACCACACCAGTGCCCAAAGATGAGTTCATCAACAGTTGGACACTTGGGCTGGACTGGACAGCGAATTCAAAGTCAGGTCTGGGAGCTTTGAGGCGAAAGAAAAACCGATAGCACTCACTTTATCAACAAAAATGTAAAACATTTCTCCCAGGGCTCAGCCGACGGCTCCATAAAAAAAACTGGGACTTCGGATTATTACTATATGTATTATTAAAATAAAATCCTAGGCCTATGAAAGGATAGAAATCAGGTCAGAATAATATTTTATTTTTGGATTTGATTAAAAAGTCCTGACGGAAAAACCTGACGTCCCAATATTTAACCAAGCCTTTATCCCATAATTAGTTTGATCAAATTGACTCACTGTGAAATGTGTCCATTTACTGTATAAGATTCATCATGAATTGCAGTGGTCAACTGTCTTTCACACTTGAGCAGTTCCCCATAGCATGTGTCAGTCTGGTGGTCTCCACTCCACAATTGTGAAGTGGATTGTTGGTAAAGCTGACTCAGGGACAATTGGTCATATGGCTTCTTTATTCTCTCGAGGTCCTCGTCTGTGCTACTGTGAATATACAGCTTCATACACACTAATTCAGTGTCTAATAGTTCAATCTTGCAACCGTTTCAAAAAATGTCCTTCATTAGAGCCTCATATGACATAATGGCATTAGTCTACCTGTTTAATAGTGTGTCAAGTGTTTACTCTGTTGGTTAACATGGTTCATTAAAGAGAGGTTTAGAAGGTGCACCTCTCAGATACATTATACATTATAGGTCTTTAATTATTATTTGGAACATAAGGATTAGTAGATGAGGGCTGTAGAACTTATTTATAAAAATAAAAACAAAATGTTCTCTTCCTTTGCCTGTATTGTGTTCAAATCCGACCCATTATTATTTCAGGTATTCTATAAATATCTAATTGTATCTTAATATATTTTTAATGGCTTTTATAATTCAAAAATCATACAGCCCTTATCACTGGTGAATCCCATAATTCATTATTCCCTTAATATTAAGCATATTAAGCATTAAGCATTAATTATATTATAATCTCATATCAATATGTCTAAAGCAATATATGAGTTATTATGATAATAAATGCGAAATATAATATTTTATAATTATTTTTATACTCGGACATCCTGTTATCTTTAAAAAATAATAAAGAGGAAAATTTCACTTTTTGGAACAAGTTAAAACTTCACTGTCACATTAACTGTTAATTGTCACACACACACATAAACACACAAAGGAAAACACAAGTCCGCCTCTCTCTCTCTCTCTCTCTCTCTCTCTCTCTCTCTCTCTCTTTCTCTCTCTCTCTCTCTCTCTCTCTGTCTTTCTCAACTCAACTTTATTTATATAGCGCTTTTTACAATATTCATTGTTACAAAGCAGCTGTACATGAGACACATTGAATACAAGTAAAAAACTAAAGGCATATACCTGTAAAAACAAGACAAAGGTGAAAACAACAAAGACAGACATACAAATGCTCCACACACACAATATGCAAACATACATACACACACACACATTGACATAGACGCACACACACACAGTGAAAGCACACATTGGCGATAAAGGAGAAAGAACCACAGGTCAAATATTAAACGGACTATAAATTCTTATATGCAATATTAATTATGTCTAATTTCTGAATTCTAAAGCATTCTCTCTCTCTCTCTCTATCTCTCTCTCTCTGTCTGTCTCTCTCTCTCTCTCTCTCTCTCTCTGTCTCTCTCTGTCTCTCTCTCTCTCTCGATCTCATTCACTTCCTGGCTACCCACTCACACATACATGGATTTCTCTGAGCCCTCATACAAACTTACACACACTCACAACTTTTGAAACATATTCATAATTTACATATTGGTGTTTTTGTTGAGTGCGTTGTAAAGAAACCAAAATCCAACGTCAACACAACATCTCAAGCCGACGTTATAACAATGAGTAACCAGGCAGGGAATTGCTGTATAAAATTTACAGAAATAAACAAAGATAAAATAACCCCAAAGTTATCCAATAACTGAAAAGGAAAATTAAATCAAAGACCAACACCAAAGAATGGAAACACTAGGGCTTGAATACACTGGGTTAACAAGGAAACATGAAACACCTGCGGAAAACTAATTAACACGAAAAACTACAAAAGACCACATATATGGTACACAAACAGGAAGTAACCTAAAAGTCCAAAATAACAGTGAAACACCTCAATTACAAGAAAGCATATGGCAGGCTATCAACCAAACCATGTGCTCACAAGAAACAAAACATCAACAAGAGAGAAAAGAGAAAAACTAGAGAGACACCAAAGGGACACCGACACACTGTTTGAGCCATTTCATTGAATAGTCTTTTTGTTTGTATCACTGGATGGCATATGAGTATTTGAGTATATTTAAGCCAAGTGCTGATTAGTTACAGGTGGCGCAATGGAAGGTCAAACAAACTTTTCGACCGTGCCGAGCGTGCGACGTAATGTGCTGGACTGTGCTCATGCACAGTAACAGTATGTTTTGAATGGAAATTATGTTCATTAAATTAAAAAAAGTATAAAGTTTTTATTTTATTTTAGGTATTTGCAATGCCAAAGGACAATAAATGGATTGGCATATCCGACATTGCAATAGTATGGACAATGACTTTATTTATTCAAGGCAATTGGACTTCCAATACCATCTGCGTCCCTACACAAACAAAAAAATAATCTACCAGTCACCATTACTACACACTTCGACACCCTTGGCTGGACCATTAGCTTCCAAACAAAACATCAATGATCCATTACCAAGAGCTTATCTGTGCCTAAGCAAGTTTTATTTCTTGCATAAATTAAAACATTTTAGTTAATGCAGAAGATAGGGGCCTGCAAAAACTCTTATGGTAATGGACACAACAAACCAGCTCTGCATTTTGTAATCAAATCTTTAAATTTTATTGAAATAGATCCACATATTAACGTAGCAGGATTCAGTGTTCAGAGATGGAGTGGTCTCAGATTTATATAGTTCATCTCGTTCTGATGCTTCGCTGTGTCAGTCTTGAACACAAGCTGCCTTTTCTTCAGCGCAATTACAGTTACTACCAGAAACATGAAAGCAGCCAGTCCAACACCAGAGAACATCAGGACTCGCTCCATCACACTTAGAGCATCTGGAGATCATTCAACACAATCCATTAAATCACATCATTTCACCAGGTCAAATTTTATGACCGCAGCTCAAAAACCCTATATGTTACTCATCTACAGGCACAATAAGTGAATTTAGCATGCTGCTTATCTGCACTGTTAGGCACCTCAGATGAAAGAATAACATTTAATAATAAATGCATTGAGCATCTATTCTCAGCTCAACTTAATGTGTTTAGTGATGATTCAGTATTTAACATATGACTTTTCAATTTCAGATTCTCAAATTTCTTAACGTCCTGTTTCGAAAGCAGATTTCCTCTTTCTGTTGCTTTGTGGTCATATTTTGACAGTTGGGTAATATATTTCTGCCATACTACCAATACAAACACACATACAACTTTTAATGGGATAAAAGTGTCAGCTAAAAAAATGCATGTACGTGTGAAGAATGTACAAAATGTTACTAAACAGCTTAGATTGTATATATAAATATATATATACATCTGTAAAGTTCATGCCTAAGATATTACTTCTAGAGCATTCAAATAGAGAAGTGGTTGTTTTCCACTGACCTGTGAGACATGCTGCCTGATCTTCTGGACTCTGTCCATTAGCTGTCAAACAGTCCAAATTTAGCAATAATGAACGTGAATAAGTGAATGACCAGCATTCTGTGCTCATGTGTTTGTTTCAAATACAAGAAGGTTAGGTGTATATCCCACAAATGGTCTTAAAAGGTTAAGCATCATAAACTTTGTTTCTGCACTGACCATCATTTCAAGACTGTGTGCACATATATAATCATGCGTGGTAATATGGTTCAGAATTTTGGATCGTTTCTTTTAATTTTGTGTGGATGCGTTAAGTGTTTAAGGTCTTCTTCAGATATTGTGAGTGTAACGCTCAGTAAAGACTGTTCACCTGATTTCACCGTCAGACACGCCACAGATTTTCCATTGCAATAGTACAAGCCTTCATCTTGAGGTGTGACAAACCAGACGATCAAAGACAGGTCTGGTAAAACACTGTGATTGTTATTCTTTGCATGCCTGATTATCTGTCCGTCATCATCAGTACTTAGGATGAACACTTGACTTCCATGTATGAATCTGCTCCAGGTCACTTTTCCTTCCTTCATGTCACCACAGGACAGAATGCCCATGCCGTTGAGTCGGACTCGCTGGTCCTGGAGAGCTGAGAGAAAACCACAAATCATCACACACACTGCCAGATCAGACTACACAATATACAGAGTGAATGTAAAGACAGATGTTACCATGTGCTGTCAGAATGAATCCATACAGCGAGAGAAAGAGGAAAGCCCAGTGTGCGCTCATCTTATGTAATATGAAGACACTCTGTATGACACACAATATGAATATGCGCTTTTGCATATCTATGCTGCTGCACGTCATGTGATGTCTTTGGAAACTTCTCTTTTTCCAGTCGTGCAGTCTGATTGCCTGAGGCACATATGACAGCTTAAGGCACTCTGCTCTTTACCTTCCTAAATCAAATGTTTTTGTTGGAGCTCTGGACTTGAGGGCTCACCTTTCACATCACCGACTAAGGCCAGACAGGACATTAGAAAATGGCTAAATGAAATACAAGTACATATATTTATAATTACTCAGCAAACTGATTTCACTTCAACATTTTAACATGTGTAAATATTTGCATAAACAAAAAAATAATTGATATTTGGCGATATAAAATAGAAATTACAGATACATTTCTGAATGCCGAAAAAAATGTAGCGGGACCAAAAAACAAGTCAAAGTGAAAGTTTTTGGATATTGTGAGAGATTAGATTAGATTCAACTTTATTGTCATTACACATATACAAGTACAGTGTAACGAAATGTAGTTTAGGTCTGACCAGAAGTGCAATTAGCAAGTGCAGATATACATTGTGAATAAATACAGAATACAATTCTAGGGAAATACTATACAAATGTTGTATGAAAATATGACAGTCGGTATGGACTATGAACAATATATACAGAAGGCTATATACTGTGAACATTAATGTACAGGCGGTTATGAACAGATAACAATATAGACAATACAATAGTGCAAGTGACTTGAGTGTGCATTAATTACAGACATTAGCTATTAAAGTTACAGTGCAGTAGATGAGTTAATGCGGTTATTAAAGGTACAGTGCAGTACATGAGTTAATGCAGTTGTTGAAGTTATAGTGCAATACATGAGTAGATGCAGATAATACAGTTACAGTGTATTAGATGAGTTAGTGCAGTTATTGAAGTTACAGTGCAGTAGATGCGTTAATGCGGTTATTAAGGTTACAGTGCAGTAGATGAGTTAATGCAGTTATTGAAGTTACAGTGCAATAGATGAGTGGATGCAGTTAGTTATGCAATAAATGCAATAGATGAGTTACAGTGCAGTAGATGAGTTAATTCAGTTATGAAAGTAGTTTATTAGTGCAAATGAGCATTCAGTGTAATATTCCTGGTGTGCAAATGAGCAGTATAGAGTGCAAATGATGCTATGTGTGTGTAAACAGTCCGGTAGAGCAGATAACATGAAGTACTGGTGTGTACAGTTCAGTCATGGATGCAGCCCTGTTATGCAATGTAAACAATGTAGTAGCAGCATTAAAGTTAAAGTTATGAGGGTTAGTGGAATCAGTGGGGAGCAGAGTTCAATAATGAAATAGCTCTTGGAAAAAAGCTGTTTCCTAGTCTGCTGGTTCTTATCCGGAGGCACCTGAAGCGCCTACCGGAAGGCAGGAGAGTAAACAGTCTATGAGCGGGGTGAGAGGAGTCCTTGAGAATGCTGCGAGCTCGACGCAGACAGCGTTTCCTCTGGATGTCCTCAATGGAAGGGAGTGTAGTCCCTGTGATGCGCTGGGCTGTTTTCACCACCCGCTGCAGTGCCTTGCGCTCAGCAACAGAACAGTTGGTCAGGATGCTCTCTATCGTGCAGCGATAGAAGTTCACCAGGATAGTTGAAGACAGTTGGTTCTTCTTCAGTGTCCTCAGAAAGAAGAGACGCTGGTGAGCCTTCTTGACCAGGCATGAGGTGTTGGTGGTCCAGGACAGGTCCTCCGAAATATGGGTCCCCAGGAACTTAAAACTGGAAACACGTTCAACAGCCATCCCGTTAATGTGGATGGGGTCGTGTGTGCCTCCTTTCGCCTTCCTGAAGTCCACGATGATCTCCTTTGTCTTGGAGGTGTTAAGGAGCAGGTTGTTGTCTGAGCACCATGTGGCCAGGTGCCGTACCTCCTCCCTGTAAGCAGTCTCATCGTTGTTGCTGATGAGACCAATCACTGTTGTATCGTCTGCGAACTTGATGAAGGAGTTAGATCCATTCACAGGTCTGCAGTCGAGTGTGAAAAGGGAGTAGAGAAAGGGGCTCAGCACGCAGCCCTGTGGTACACCAGTACTGAGGGTGATTGTGGTGGAGCAGATGTGGCCTAACCTAACAAGCTGAGGCCTGTTCGTCAGGAAATCCATAATCCAGTTGCAGGTTGAGTTGTTAATACCTAGGTTTCCAAGTTTGATGATTAGCTTGGAAGGGATGACGGTATTGAATGCAGAGCTGAAGTCTACAAACAGCATGCGTGCATAAGTGTCCTTATTATCCAGATGTGTGAGCACGGAGTGCAGCGCCATGGACACTGCATCATCTACGCTCCTATTGCTGCGGTAGGCAAATTGGTATGGGTCCAGTGTGGATGGTAGAGAGTCTTTTAGGTGTGACAGGACCAGCCGCTCGAAGCACTTCATAACAATGGGTGTAAGTGCTACAGGGCGGTAGTCGTTCAGGCATGTCGGGCTGGAATGTTTTGGAATGGGAACAATGGAGGTGGATTTGAAACATGCTGGAACAACTGCTTGGGCGAGGGACAGGTTGAAGATATCCGTGAAGACCCCAGCGAGCTGCTCCGCACATGCCCGGAGTACGCAACCAGGGATGCCATCAGGGCCAGCAGCCTTGCGTGCGTTTATCCGGCTTAGTGCAGTGTAAACATCTGTGGAGTTTAGTGTGATGATTGGGTGGTCAGTAAAAGGTGTGAGCCTGGTGGCGGGTTCCTTATTGTCTCTCTCAAAGCGTGCATAAAAGTCATTAAGCTCGTTCAGAAAGGCAGCATCTGTGGCTATGGGGATGGAGTGGTTGGGTTTGTAGTCACTAATGGCCTGGATGCCCTGCCACATGCGTCGAGGGTCAGAATTGGTAAAATGCTCCTCTAGCTTCAACTTGTAGCAGTGCTTGGCCTTTCTGATGCCCCTCTTCAGATTTGCCCTGGAAGTACTATAGGCCTGTTCATCACCTGATCTGAATGCGGTGTTGCGTGCTTTCAACAGGAGGCGCACTTCCTTGTTCATCCATGGCTTCTGATTAGGGTATATGGTGATCTGCTTCTGAGTTGTGACACTATCAATGGTGGTATTGATGTAGTCCAATACAGAGGAGGTATAGCTGTCTATGTCCGTGTGAGAGCCACTGGTGGCCTGAGAAGCAAACATACTCCAGTCTGTGTGTAGAAACCTTTCCTGGAGTGTGAAGTCTGCCCCCGCAGGCCACACCTTGATGGACTTCACTGATGGCTTCACACGATTAATGAGAGGTGAATACCTGGGTGTGAGGAACAAAGAAAGGTGATCAGATTGACCCAGGTGGGGGAGGAGTGTCGCGGCGTAAGCTTCAGCCATGTTTGTGTAGACATGATCCAAAGTTTTGTTTCCTCTTGTGTGGCAGGAAACATGCTGGTGAAATTTAGGGAGCACTGTCTTTAAGTTAGAGTGATTAAAATCTCCCGCAACAATAAATTTAGCCTCCGGGTTAGCAGTCTGTTGTTTACTGATGGCTGCATGAAGTTCTTTCATAGCATGCTTGGCATCAGCATCCGGTGGAAATAAGCTGGCGTTATAATGGTGGAAGTGAATTCCCGTGGCAGGTAAAACGGTCTACATTTAACCATGAGAAACTCAAGGTTAGCCGAGCAGTGTCTCCCGACAATAACAGAGTTCGTGCACCAAGCTTTATTGACATAAATGCACAGTCCACCTCCTCTTGTCTTACCGGATTCCTCTGCCGTTCTATCCGCCCGGTGTGTGTTGTAGCCCGCTAACTCAATAGCGTTGTCCGGTATGCCGGTGTGTAGCCATGTTTCCGTGAAGATTATGACATTGCCGTTTAAAAGTCTTGTGTTGTTGATGATGCGGAGTCGAATCTCATCCATTTTGTTCACTAATGATCGTACATTAGCAAGGAAAATGCTGGGTAAAGAGAGACGGTGAGGTGTTAGCTTTAGCTTAGCTCTTCGCCCTCCGCACGTTCCCCGCCTTTGTTTACGATCTCGACGCCGCCGACGAGCACTTCCGCCCGGCCGTGTGGGGTGCGTAGCATCGGGTGTTTTGATGATCTCAGGGACGAGTTGAATGTTGCTGATATAACTTCCGGGAATGCGCAAACCGATATCCAAAAGCTCCTGCCGGGTGTACGATGTGAAGGGACAACTGTTCTGTACGAACAGGCCCGAGATGAGCAAGAAAAACACTATATAATTGCTAAAACTGGAGAGACGCCGAGCCTCGCGATGTTCACGCGCCGCCATCTTGGTCGATAGGCTCTAGAGATCACTGTTCTGCTAGGAAAATAAGCTGTTCTTTCTGTCTCCCTGCCTTATATATCGCTTTATTAATCTGATCACATCTGTTGTCTTCATGTGTCTCTGCATCAAATACAGTTGTGCTCAAAAGTATACATAACCCTTGCAGAATCTGGAAAAAAGTGAATCTTTTGAAAAAATAAGAGGATTTTATTTATTTAGTATTAAGTTATTTCACTAAAGAAATGTTAACAAACTTTACACTAAAGAATAATAACAGAATTTTTAAAAATAGCCCAGGGCAAAGTTTACATACACCTGATTCTTAATACTGTATGAAGTGAACTATAAAATCAGATTAGATTAGATTCAACTTTATTGTCATTACACATATACAAGTACAGTGTAACGAAATGTAGTTTAGGTCTAACCAGAAGTGCAATTAGCAAGTGTAGGATATACATTGTGAATAAATACAGAATACAATATTAGGAAAATACTATACAATGGGCATGTACTATGAAAATACTTTACAGAAGGAATGTTCTATGACAATGTGACTGTCGGTTTGTACTTTGAACAATATATACAGAAGACTATATACTGTGAACATTAATGTACAGGCGGTTATGAACAGATATCAATATAGACTATACAATAGTGCAAGTGACTTAAGTGTGCATTAATTACAGACATTAGCTATTAAAGTTAAAGTGCAATAGATGAGTTAATGCGGTTATTAAAGGTACGGTGCAGTGTATGAGTTAATGCAGTTATTAAAGGTACGGTGCAGTATATGATTTAATGCAGTTTTTAAGGTTACAGTGCAGTATATGAGTTAATGCAGTAATTAAGGTTACAGTGCAGTATATGAGTAAATGCAGTTATTAAAGTTACAGTGCTGTATACGAGTTAATGCGGTTATTAAAGGTACGATGCGGTATATGAGTTAATGCAGTTATTAAGGTTACAGTGCAGTAGATGAGTTAATGCGGTTATTAAAGGTACGGTGCAGTATATGAGTCAATGCCGTTATTAAAGGTACGGTGCAGTAGATGAGTTAATGCGGTTATTAAAGGTACGGTGCAGTAGATGAGTTAATGGGGTTATCAAGGTTACAGTGCAGTGATGAGTTAATGCAGTTATTGAAGTTACAGTGCAATAGATGAGTAGATGCAGTTAATAGAGTTACACTCCAGTAGATAAGTTAGCGCAGTTATTGAAGTTACGGTGCAGTAGATGAGTTAATGCAGTTATTGAAGTTATAGTGCAGTATATGAGTTAATGCGGTTATTAAAGGTACGGTGCAGTAGATGAGTTAATGCGGTTATTAAGGTTACAGTGCAGTGATGAGTTAATGCAGTTATTGAAGTTACAGTGCAATAGATGAGTAGATGCAGTTAATAGAGTTACAGTGCAGTAGATAAGTTAGTGCAGTAATTGAAGTAACAGTGCAGTAGATGAGTTAATGCAGTTATTGAAGTTATAGTACAATAGATGAGTAGATGCAGTTAATACAGTTAGGGTTAGGGTTAGGGTTAATGCAGTTATTGAAGTTACAGTGCAGTAGATAAGTTAATGCAGTTATGAAAGTGGTCCATTAGTGCAAATGAGCATTCCTGGTGTGCAAGTGAGCAGTATAGAGTGGAAATTATGCTGTGGAGTGTAAACAGTCCGGTAGAGCAGATAACATGAAGTGCTGGTGTGTACAGTTCAGTCATGTGTGGCGGTGCCATGAAGTGACAGGTTCACAGATGAACCAGTTCATCTATTCCTAGAAGATCCGACTATGCCACCCGGGAGGGTTAAACCCAGGAGCTAAAAGTAAACCCCACAAGTTAAGATCACACAGATTTGTTCTCTTCATAAATTAAGGTAGGCCGAGAACATGGGTATCCGGTAAAACAATGAGGTTTAGTGCATAGACATTTGTATAAAAGACAATAAAATAGCTCAGCTTGGGCAAAATCGGCCACTACCAGCAGCTCAATTTAATGGGCCACGCACACCATAGCATATAAAATAAATCTATAAACCAAAAATAAAGAGATTAAACAAAACAATCACGTTAGGAAATTAAACACACACACACACACACAGGGCTGGGGTACACACCACAGGGAAGGTCGTCCATACTGATTGTACAAAAGCACACACTACCCGTGAGCTCAGATCACACAATCACACACGTCACAAGTGTCACACGACACGGCAAACCTTAAAGTAGCACCACTTCCACTAGGGACCTTCCACTGTGGGACCCCAGCTCCTGAAAGAAAAAGATAAAAAGAAACAAACACTACCCATTCAATAAATACAGAACCAAATAAGAACCAAATAAGAAACAAAAAGGGAATGGTACAAAGTAAAACAAAACCAAATAGAAATAATCAAACAATCAATAAGCTCACAACAAAACACAGGGTTACGTAGACAAATGTAGGCGTGGCCCATAGAGGAAGCAACTGTAGTGCCTCCCTAATCCAGAAGACCAGACACCAATAGCGGTAGCTGTAACAAGTTTTAGCGGCAGAATCTCAGAGGCAGTGATCACAGCGCAGAAGGTTCAATAGCATAGCTTTAACGAAGTTTTAGCGGCAGAAACCACAGAGGCAGTGATCACAGCGCCGAGGGTTCAATAGCAGTAGCTTTAATAGCAGTAGCTTTAACGGAGCTTTAGCTGCAAAAATGCGGCCAGGCTGTCGAATTAACAGTCCAGGACGCAAGAAATCAAAACAAAGGGAGAAGGGGAGGATTCCAGAAAGGGAGGATCCTAGGACATGAATAAACATTGTTATTAGAAGTAACCATTGCCCGTTAGAATTTCCCACAAATCAACCGTTAGTAACTTACCAAACCACGTCAATTAACCGCACGCAGTTCACAGGCCAGGACACAAAGTCTTCACCCGCCCCATTGCTAAACTGGATGTAGCGATTTTAGCTGCATGTTGAATTAAGGAAGAGTTTACTCAACAAATAAGATTCTCCACCAGATCTATCAAGATCAAACATATATGAAATGAGTTATTTAAAACGTCAATTTCAGTCAAGGAATTAGTTTAGCTCAAAGGAAAATATGTATAATAATCGTCACACATACATACTTTACATGTATTTGTTTGTCGTCATTTTGTTTACCATGTAGAGTAGAGTTTAATAAAAACCCATAAAGGCATTTGTGATGAGTTCTACGACAGCAGAACTCATCACAACGACATACGACAGCAACCCCCCCGGCATTTTGCCGTAGTTTGGTGTAGGAAGCTGAAGAAAAGGCACGGGCCGACGCATGTTTTTTGAAAGTGTCAACGGACCCCTGACTGCCGCGTTGTTGCTTGAACTCTCCTGGATCTCTGCTGTCCCCAACCCCATTACCCTTGAAATATATTCTACTTTGGTTGACTATCCCCTCTTTCTTCCCGGAGGCAACTCTCCGAGTCTCGGTCTGACTTACCAAGTCCAAAGTTAGGCTAAAAAAATTTTTAGGCTAAAAAAATAGGCAAAAAAAATAGGCTAAAAAAAATAGGCTAAAAAAATAGGCTAAAAAAATATATAGGCTAAAAAATAGGCTAAAAAAATAGGCTAAAAAAATACCCCAGTCTCCCCCCCAGCCCCTCGCTGTAATTAGGGATGGGATACCGAGGAAAAAGGCACTGGCCGGTCCCTGGTCCTGAAGACGAAGGACCTCTATCTAACGAACCGTACTTCTGGTCAATCTTCCACTAGGATTACACCGATTAGGGTTCCTGACATTAGGTTTAGAGTTTGGTGCCGTACTTATGGTCAATCTTAGGGTCAGTGATTGCTGCATTGGACACACCTGTGAGCGGCGTCCAAAAGAGGCCGCATCACGACCAAATTTGGACGCGGGCTTGGCCGCGTCCATGGACGCCTCTTAGGCATTGCCTTGGACGGCCATACTCGGCCGTCCGAGGTCGGAGGGGCTCGAACGACATACCGTTGGAAAGGTCTGGACCAGACCTTTCGAATGACGTGGGTCTCGACCCTCTAAGTGGCCGGGGGCCGGAGCTACGACCCCCGGAAGAAAGGGACACATTTGCCTTATCTCCCCCGGGTAAAGTGCACCCCAGCCCGGCCACGAACCTCCGTGAGAGGACGGCCTCATCTCCCCGGGTATAGTGCACCCAAGTCCGGCCTCGCCTAAGAGGGAGGTCCGCTGAGACCCCCGGCCGGACTTCTCCTCATCTCTGCCCGGGATGGTGCACCCAAGCCCGGCCACGAACCTCCGGGCTGGGACCCTCCGACCTCCGGAGCCCTGGTACCTGGCGCACCGTCTGGTCCCTGTGCGCCCGGACTTAAGCCCCCCTCTTCGGGCTAAACACTTTAGCCCGCGCCCTCCGGACGACCAAACAGCTGGTCAACCCGCCGGCTTTTCCCCTCGGCTGGTCAACCCGAAGGGACTTAGGTTTTTTTTCGATTGCGATTTTCCTGTGGGTTGACCAGCTCGTGTGGTCTCTGGTACTCCCGGCTTTGCTCTGCCGTTCGCTCGCCGGCTGGTGTGCCCGGACGAACGTACCGGCCGTCCTGAGGGGACTCCTCGCTCTGTCTCGTGCCCGGCCTGGGGGACTCCGCCTCAGGCCGGCGCACACCGCACTTGCTGGTACACCCGGTGGGTGTTCCGCTCCCCCGGGGATGGGGAGGTCGAGGGCCGCCCCCCGACAAAAGATTGAACCGAGGGAAGACTTTCAATGGATCGCAACGTGGCGCTGCTCCCGCCGCCGCCGTGGCGACGGGTCCGATCGATGGGAAAGCGACCCTCAGACAGGCGTAGCCCCGGGAGGACCCCGGGGCCGCATGTGCGTTCAAAGTGTCGATGATCGATGTGTCCTGCAATTCACATTAGTTCTCGCAGCTTGCTGCGTTCTTCATCGACGCACGAGCCGAGTGATCCACCGCCAAGAGTTGTCTCAGTGTTCCGTTGCGAGTCGGGTCTTTGTGCCAACATGGGTCCGAGGGGGAAAAAACGGGGGTTGGACCCCGGGCGGGCGCCCGGAGCGACCCGCCGTGGCGGGGACGCTCCGGGTCTTCGAAACCCACGGCCCGCCCCCCGCCGTGGCGGGGGACACACCTACGGGTACCCGCCGGGGGCGGCGAAGGGCGAGCGGGGCAGGGCGCGGAACGCGGCGTCGGCCGATCGTCCCGCGCCGGGCCCGCCCGCCCAGCGCCGAGGTACAGGTCCCTAGGGGCCGGACGGGGGCCGTGGTCCCCGCCCGACGCCTTTCGCGCTCTCGGGCGCTCGACCCGGTGCTCCTCGCGGTTCTGGGACCGCGAGGCCGGGAAGGATGGCAGGCCGTAGCCTGGGTCGGAGCCCGGAGGCCCCTCGGAAGACGGTGACGGGGGCCGTGGTCCCCGCCGCCGCTGTGGGTTCATTCGGCCTACGACAATGATCCTTCCGCAGGTTCACCTACGGAAACCTTGTTACGACTTTTACTTCCTCTAGATGATCAAGTTCGATCGACTTCTCGGCGCTCAGCCAGGGCCCGCGAGGAGCCCCGGCGAGGCCGATCCGAGGACCTCGCTAAACCATCCGATCGGTAGTAGCGACGGGCGGTGTGTACAAAGGGCAGGGACTTAATCGACGCGGGCTCGTGACCCGCGCCTACTGGGAATTCCTCGTTCGTGGGAAATAGTTGCAATCCTCGGTCCCGATCAAGAGCGGGGTTCAGCGGGTTACCCGCGCCTCTCGGCGCAGGGTAGACACACACTGATCCGCCCATTGTGGCGCGCGTGCAGCCCCGGACATCTAAGGGCATCACAGACCTGTTATCGCTCCGTCTCGCGTGGCTGAACGCCACTTGTCCCTCTAAGAAGTTGAACGCCGACCCCGCGGCCGCGTAACTATTTAGCAGGGGGGAATCTCGTTCGTTATCGGAATCAACCAGACAAATCGCTCCACCAACTAAGAACGGCCATGCACCACCACCCACGGTATCGAGAAAGAGCTATCGATCTGTCAATCCTTTCCGTGTCCGGGCCAGGTGAGGTTTCCCGTGTTGAGTCAAATTAAGCCGCAGGCTCCACTCCTGGTGGTGCCCTTCCGTCAATTCCTTTAAGTTTCAGCTTTGCAACCATACTCCCCCCGGAACCCAAAGACTCGTGGTTTCCCCCACGCTGCCCGGCGGGTCATGGGAATAACGCCGCCGGATCGCGGGTCGGCATCGTTTACGGTCGGAACTACGACGGTATCTGATCGTCTTCGAACCTCCGACTTTCGTTCTTGATTAATGAAAACGTTCTTGGCAAATGCTTTCGCTTTCGTCCGTCTTGCGCCGGTCCAAGAATTTCACCTCTAGCGGCGCAATACGAATGCCCCCGGCCGTCCCTCTCAATCATGGCCCTGGTTCGTGAAACCCACAAAATAGAACCGGAGTCCTATTCCATTATTCCTAGCTGGGGTATTCGGGCGGGCGTTCGGCCTGCTTTGAACACTCTAATTTCTTCAAAGTAAACGCTTCGGACCCCGCGCCGGACACCCAACCAAGGGCATCCGGGGGGCGCCGAGAGGCAGGGCTCGGGACGGGCGGCAGCTCGCCTCGCGGCGGTCCGCCTGCCCGCGCCCGAGGTCCAACTACGAGCTTTTTAACTGCAGCAAGTTTAATATACGCTATTGGAGCTGGAATTACCGCGGCTACTGGCACCAGACTTGCCCTCCAATGGGTCCTCACACATGTGTTTAGGATTCGCTCATTCCGATCGCAGGGCCTCGAAAGAGACCTGCGTCGGTATTTTTCGTCACTACCTCACCGAGTCGGGAATGGGTAATTTGCGCGCCTGCTGCCTTCCTTGGATGTGGTAGCCGTTTCTCAGGCTCCCTCTCCGGAATCGAACCCTGATTCCCCGTCACCTGTGGTCACCATGGTAGGCGCCTAGAGTACCATCGAAAGTTGATAGGTCAGACATTCGAATGAATCGTCGCCGCCGCGAGGGCGCACGATCGGCCCGAGGTTATCTTGAGTCACCAAAGGACCAGGCCCGCCGCCCGGAGACGGCAGACCCGGTTGGGTTTTGGGGCTGATAAATGCACGTATCCCCTGGGCCCCCTCTCGCGAGGAGGCCCGTGTCAACGCCCGTTTGCATGTATTAGCTCTGGAATTACCACAGTTATCCAAGTAACTGGGAGCGATCAAAGGAACCATAACTGATTTAATGAGCCATTCGCAGTTTCACTGTACCGGCCGTGTGCACTTAGACCTGCATGGCTTAATCTTTGAGACAAGCATATGTTACTGGCAGGATCAACCAGGTATCCTCCGGGAGGCCGCGTTGGCGCGCGGTACCTCATAGCGGGTCGAGTCCCACTCCGACGGACGCGGAGGGGGAGCAAGGCCGCTAATAGGTGCGCGGTTGTGCGCGGGCACTTCCTTCGGTTGCCTCCGGGTAGGGAGCCGCGTTAACACACGCGGGGGTACCTCATGGCGGGTTTAGCGCCCTCCGACTAAAGCGGGAGGGTTGGCAGGCCTCCAATAGGTCCTCCTTGTGTGGGCGTGCAACATCCTTTGGCAAGGGGGTGGCCTCGTTATAGAGGCCGTAACAGAGAAATGTGATGCTCGGTCCCGAGGGGCGAGGGCGCGGCTCAGCGGACAGTAGGACCAACCAGTAGAGGCCCAGCCGAGAACCAGCGCGACGCCCGCAAGGTCCCGTTAATGTACACCTGAGACTGACCGGTCGTTTTCATCTCCCACGTAGGGGTTTCGGAAGAGCCCGAACAAAGGGGTTCCACTCGAGGCCAGGTGCTAAAGCAGTCTCGTGCCCATATGGTCGTTAGACCGTGCGCCTTCGACTGTAAGTTGCGACCCTGGTGCTCCAATCTACCAGATTATTGTGCCTGGTCCGAAGACCTTGTATTGACCCAGCCCCGAGGACTTTCGGGGTTCCGGCCGTCCGTGTTGTTGTGCCTGGTCCGAAGACCTTGTATTGACCCAGCCCCGAGGACTTTCGGGGTTCCGGCCGTCCGTGTTGTTGTGCCTGGTCCGAAGACCTTGTTTTGCCCCAGCCCCGAGGACTTTCGGGGTGGCTGGGGGTCCATGTTGTTGTGCCTGGTCCGAAGACCTTGTTTTGCCCCAGCCCCGAGGACTTTCGGGTGGCTGGGGGTCCGTGTTCTTATAATACGTGAAGGCCCCTGACCGTGGGAATTAAGGCCGGTCAGACGGATGTCTGCGCCGACACTGCGGACCTCAGACGAGCCCGTGGCCCAGGGGGTTCTCCAAATCCGGACTAAACCCGACACCCACCGCTCATTTATAGGCCCTCCACATAGCCCTGTGAGTACGCTCTCCTATAATACGTGAAGCCCCCGGACCATTGTTCTTTGGGCTGTAATTCATGGATGTCGCAATCCATTCAACGGATCTCCATGGAGTCCGTGGCCCGGGGCCTTCACCAAATCCGGACTAGATCCGAGACCAACCGCTGATTCCGAAGACCTCCACAGAGCCCTGTGAGTACGCTCTCCTATAATACGTGAAGCCCCCGGACCATTGCTCTTTGAGCTGTAATTCATGGATGTCCCAATCCATTCAACGGATCTCCATGGAGTCCGTGGCCCGGGGCCTTCACCAAATCCGGACTAGACCCGAAACCAACCGCTGATTCCGAAGACCTCCACAGGGCCCTGTGAGTACGCTCTCCTATAATACGTGAAGCCCCCGGACCATTGTTCTTTGGGCTGTAATTCATGGATGTCCCAATCCATTCAACGGATCTCCATGGAGTCCGTGGCCCGGGGCCTTCACCAAATCCGGACTAGATCCGAGACCAACCGCTGATTCCGAAGACCTCCACAGGGCCCTGTGAGTACGCTCTCCTATAATACGTGAAGCCCCCGGACCATTGCTCTTTGAGCTGTAATTCATGGATGTCCCAATCCATTCAACGGATCTCCATGGAGTCCGTGGCCCGGGGCCTTCACCAAATCCGGACTAGATCCGAGACCAACCGCTGATTCCGAAGACCTCCACAGGGCCCTGTGAGTACGCTCTCCTATAATACGTGAAGCCCCCGGACCATTGTTCTTTGGGCTGTAATTCATGGATGTCCCAATCCATTCAACGGATCTCCATGGAGTCCGTGGCCCGGGGCCTTCACCAAATCCGGACTAGACCCGAAACCAACCGCTGATTCCGAAGACCTCCACAGGGCCCTGTGAGTACGCTCTCCTATAATACGTGAAGCCCCCGGACCATTGTTCTTTGGGCTGTAATTCATGGATGTCCCAATCCATTCAACGGATCTCCATGGAGTCCGTGGCCCGGGGCCTTCACCAAATCCGGACTAGATCCGAGACCAACCGCTGATTCCGAAGACCTCCACAGGGCCCTGTGAGTACGCTCTCCTATAATACGTGAAGCCCCCGGACCATTGCTCTTTGAGCTGTAATTCATGGATGTCCCAATCCATTCAACGGATCTCCATGGAGTCCGTGGCCCGGGGCCTTCACCAAATCCGGACTAGACCCGAAACCAACCGCTGGAATTTGCAGAAGCTCCAGGAAAATGGCTAAGTCGCTTGCTCTTCCGGTTCCTCGGGACCTCTCCGCGGTCCTCATCAGCATCTAGTCCGCTCAGGTACCACCCTGGCGGCTAGTCTGGGCAAATCACAGCTGATTTTCAGTAGCTCCGGAGAGCCCTGGCACTACGCTCTCCTATAATACGTGAAGCCCCCGGACCATTGCTCTTTGAGCTGTAATTCATGGATGTCCCAATCCATTCAACGGATCTCCACGGAGTCCGTGGCCCGGGGCCTTCACCAAATCCGGACTAGATCCGAGACCAACCGCTGATTCCGAAGACCTCCACAGGGCCCTGTGAGTACGCTCTCCTATAATAAGTGAAGCCCCCGGACCATTGTTCTTTGGGCTGTAATTCATGGATGTCCCAATCCATTCAACGGATCTCCATGGAGTCCGTGGCCCGGGGCCTTCACCAAATCCGGACTAGACCCGAAACCAACCGCTGATTCCGAAGACCTCCACAGGGCCCTGTGAGTACGCTCTCCTATAATACGTGAAGCCCCCGGACCATTGCTCTTTGAGCTGTAATTCATGGATGTCCCAATCCATTCAACGGATCTCCATGGAGTCCGTGGCCCGGGGCCTTCACCAAATCCGGACTAGATCCGAGACCAACCGCTGGAGTTTGCAGAAGCTCCAGGAAAATGGCTAAGTCGCTTGCTCTACCGGTTCCTCGGGACCTCTCCGCGGTCCTCATCAGCATCTAGTCCGCTCAGGTACCACCCTGGCGGCTAGTCTGGGCAAATCACAGCTGATTTTCAGTAGCTCCGGAGAGCCCTGGCACTACGCTCTCCTATAATACGTGAAGCCCCCTGACCATTGCTCTTTGGGCTGTAATTCATGGATGTCCCAATCCATTCAACGGATCTCCATGGAGTCCGTGGCCCAGGGGGTTCACCAAATCCGGACCAGATCCGAGACCAACCGCTGGAGTTTGCAGAAGCTCCAGGAAAATGGCTAAGTCGCTTGCTCTTCCGGTTCCTCGGGACCTCTCCGCGGTCCTCATCAGCATCTAGTCCGCTCAGGTACCACCCTGGCGGCTAGTCTGGGCAAATCACAGCTGATTTTTCAGAAGCTCCGGAGAGCTGGATGTCCAAACTCATTCAGCGGACCTCCTTGAGTCCGTGGCCCGGAGACCTCACCAAATCCGGCCTAAATCCGAAATCAACCGCTGATTTCAGAAGCTCTGGAAGAGCTCTGGGACTATGCTCTCCTATAATACGTGAAGCCCCCTGCCCATTGCTCTTGGGGCTGTAATTCATGGATGTCCCAATCCATTCAACGGATCTCCATGGAGTCCGTGGCCCAGGGGGTTCACCAAATCCGGACCAGATCCGAGACCAACCGCTGGAGTTTGCAGAAGCTCCAGGAAAATGGCTAAGTCGCTTGCTCTTCCGGTTCCTCGGGACCTCTCCGCGGTCCTCATCAGCATCTAGTCCGCTCAGGTACCACCCTGGCGGCTAGTCTGGGCAAATCACAGCTGATTTTTCAGAAGCTCCGGAGAGCTGGATGTCCAAACCCATTCAGCGGACCTCCTTGAGTCCGTGGCCCGGAGACCTCACCAAATCCGGCCTAAATCCGAAATCAACCGCTGATTTCAGAAGCTCTGGAAGAGCTCTGGGACTATGCTCTCCTATAATACGTGAAGCCCCCAGAACGGATGGTTTGGGGTCAAAATCATGGAAGTCCAAACCCATTCAGCGGACTTCATTGAATCCGTGGCCCGGAGACCTCACCAAATCCGGCCTAAATCCGAAACCACCCGCTGAATTCATCAGCTCTGGAAGAGCTCTGGGACTATGCTCTCCTATAATACGTGAAGCCCCCAGACCGGATGGTTTAGGGTCAAAATCATGGAAGTCCAAACCCATTCAGCGGACTTCATTGAATCCGCGCCCGAGAGGGTGCACCATTTCGGCTATATCTCGGAAACCACGCCGATTCATCCAAAACCCTTGAGGGCGCTGTGACTATGCTCCCCTATAATACGTGAAGCCCCCAATCCAGATGTGAAAAGACGAAAATCATGGAAGTCAAAACCCATTCAGCGGACCTCAGCTGAGCCGGAGGCCGAGAGGGTGCACCAAATCCGGATAAAATCCGGAAAACACCGCTGATTTTTCGGAAGAACCAGGAATCAAAAATATTTCTAAGTCAGTTCGACTGTAGGTTTGCTGGTTCTTCGGACATGGAAGTCCCAAACCAGTCAGCGGACCTCAGCTGAGCCGGAGGCCGAGAGGGTGCACCAAATCCGGATAAAATCCGGAAAACACCGCTGATTTTTCGGAAGAACCAGGAATCAAAAATATTTCTAAGTCAGTTCGACTGTAGGTTTGCTGGTTCTTCGGACATGGAAGTCCCAAACCAGTCAGCGGACCTCAGCTGACCCTGTGGCCGACAAGGTCCACCGAACTCGGATCAAATCCGAAAAACACCGCTGATTTTTCGGAAGAACCAGGAATCAAAAATATTTCTAAGTCAGTTCGACTGTAGGTTTGCTGGTTCTTCGGACATGGAAGTCCCAAACCAGTCAGCGGACCTCAGCTGACCCTGTGGCCGAGAAGGTCCACCGAACTCGGATCAAATCCAAAAATACCCGCTGGTTTTTCAGAAGAACCAGGAATCAGAAATATTTCTAAGTCAGTTCCACTGTAGGTTTGCTGGTTCTTCGGACATGGAAGTCCCAAACCAGTCAGCGGACCTCAGCTGACCCTGTGGCCGACAAGGTCCACCGAACTCGGATCAAATCCGGAAAACACCGCTGGTTTTTCGGAAGAACCAGGAATCAAAAATATTTCTAAGTCAGTTCCACTGTAGGTTTGCTGGTTCTTCGGACATGGAAGTCCCAAACCAGTCAGCGGACCTCAGCTGACCCTGTGGCCGAGAAGGTCCACCGAACTCGGATCAAATCCGAAAATACCCGCTGGTTTTTCGGAAGAACCAGGAATCAGAAATATTTCTAAGTCAGTTCCACTGTAGGTTTGCTGGTTCTTCGGACATGGAAGTCCCAAACCAGTCAGCGGACCTCAGCTGACCCTGTGGCCGACAAGGTCCACCGAACTCGGATCAAATCCGGAAAACACCGCTGGTTTTTCGGAAGAACCAGGAATCAGAAATATTTCTAAGTCAGTTCCACTGTAGGTTTGCTGGTTCTTCGGACATGGAAGTCCCAAACCAGTCAGCGGACCTCAGCTGACCCTGTGGCCGAGAAGGTCCACCGAACTCGGATCAAATCCGAAAATACCCGCTGGTTTTTCGGAAGAACCAGGAATCAGAAATATTTCTAAGTCAGTTCCACTGTAGGTTTGCTGGTTCTTCGGACATGGAAGTCCCAAACCAGTCAGCGGACCTCAGCTGACCCTGTGGCCGAGAAGGTCCACCGAACTCGGATCAAATCCGAAAATACCCGCTGGTTTTTCAGAAGAACCAGGCTGGTTCTCTAATATCTCCGGCCAGGAAGGTCCTAGAGAGACGGGACTTGGTGCGTTGGAAAGGTCTCGCCGAGACCTTTCCAACGGTACCAGACACGAGGCTGTGCGTGCCCGACTTTTTAATCGCCACGATGCGTTATGTTTTTTTCCACTTTTTTACGAATGGCAATAACTATATGTTTAAAAATACCATCGCTCCGGAGACGCGGCTCTCATTAAACGGGACACCCGTGGCTCTCGTCCAAAATTGAGACCCAGTCTCTAGGGGTCCCGGAGCCGGCGCAAGGACCGTAAAATGCCAAAACGTTCAAAAAATCCTAGCTCCCGAACCCGGGCACGTAGAGACTCGAGGCCGGCACCCCTGGAAAGGTCTGGCGTAGACCTTTCCAACGGTGCCGGCCTCGAGTCTCTAGGTGCCCGGGGGCCGGAGATACGGCTCCCGGAAGAAAACGCTGGACCTATGTTCCCCGATTTTTAGCTCCCGATCCCCGGGGCCTTCGGGCTCGAGACGATGCTTTTCGGGAAGGCCCGGAGGAGGGCTAACAAGAGCCCCGGACTTTTGGGGGCCTCCGACGGTCCTTTTTTGAAAACGCCGTAGCTCCCGAACCCGGGCACGTAGAGACTCGAGACTGGCACCCCTGGAAAGGTCTCGTCGAGACCTTTCCAACGGTACCGGCCACGAGGCTGTGGGTGCCCGGGGGCCGGAGATACGTTTTCCGGTAGCCGGAGCATGTTTGAAGACGCGTAACTCCCGAACGCCTCAACCCTCGGGCTCGAAACGACGTGCTCTGGAAAGGCCTCGTCGAGACCTTTCCAACGGTACCAGCCACGAGGCTGTGCGTGCCCGGGGGCCGGTGCACGGGCCGCGAGTCGCATCCGTTACCTTTTTCTTCCGACGACCGTAGCTCCCGAACGCATCGACCCTCGGACTCGAGGCTTGGACCGTCGGCTCGGACCGTCGGCCTGGACCAACGGTGCGAGCCTCGAGTCTCTAGCACTTTCCTGGAAGAAGTTACAGAGGGGGACCATTAGCACAAAAGTGGCCGAGAATTAAGCGCTTTGGACCGGATACATTTTGCAACATTCACCGGTCCGTATCTCCGGCCTGGAAGGTCCTAGAAAGACGCGACTTGGTGCGTTCGAAAGGTCTCGACGAGGCCTTTCCAACGGTATAAAAAACTTGTCTGTGAGACCTTCCTGGCCGGAGCTACGCCGCCAAACGTAAACCCGCTTTGAAAAACTATCTCCGGCCAGGAAGGTCGTAGAAGGACGGGACTTGGAGCGTTGGAACGGGCTCGACGAGACCTTTCCAACGGTATAAAGAACTTGTCTGTGGGACCTTCCTGGCCGGAGATACTGATTTGTGACATGGTTCTTTTGGGCTCCGCCTCTCCGGCCAGGAAGGTCCTAGAGAGACGGGACTTGGTGCGTTGGAACGGGCTTGCCGAGACCTTTCCAACGGTACCAGCCACGAGGCTCTAGCACTTTCCTGGAAGAAGTTACAGAGGGGGGCAGTCGCACAAAAGTGGCCGAGAAATAAGCGCTTTGGACCGGATACATTTTGCAACATTCACCGGTCCGTATCTCCGGCCTGGAAGGTCGTAAAAATACGGGACCCGCTGCGTTGGAACGGGCTCGCCGAGACCTATCCGTAGACACCCGTTTCATCGCTCTAGGACGTTCCTACGCAAAGTTATAAAATTTGTCCGCAAGACGGCGCTCTTTTGTCCGGGTAGTTTGGACCACTTTCACCGGTCCGTATCTCCGGCCTGGAAGGTCCTAGAAAGACGGGAGTCGTTGCGTTGGGAAGGCCGGGACCAGGGCTCTCCGGGACAACCGCCACGTCCCGCTGAGACCCGGGCGGCCGGAGCTATTGACGATCGAAAGTACCGGACGCGACGATTTGGACTTAGAGTTTTCGAAAAGATGCGCTTTTTCCGGGTAAATTTTTCCAACTTCACCGGGCTATATCTCCGGTTCTCTATGGCCCACAGAGACGAGGCTTAGCTTGTTGGAAAGGCCGGGACTTGGGCTATCGACTGACACTTGAATCATGGTTCTAGCACATTCCTGGAAGAAGTTATTGAGGGCGGAACTCAATCACAAGTGACCGAGAACGAAGCGCTTTTTTCGGATACGACTCCTCAAGTTTACCGGGCTATATCTCCGGTTCTCTATGCACCAGAGGGACGAGGCTTAGCTTGTTGGAAAGGCCGGGACTTGGGCTATCGACTGACACTCGAATCATGGTTCTAGCACATTCCTGGAAGAAGTTATTGAGGGCGGAACTCACTCACAAGTGACCGAGAATGAAGCGCTTTTTTCGGATACGACTCCTCAAGTTTACCGGGCTATATCTCCGGTTCTCTATGGCCCACAGGGACGAGGCTTAGCTTGTTGGAAAGGCCGGGACTTGGGCTATCGACTGACACTCGAATCATGGTTCTAGCACATTCCTGGAAGAAGTTATTGAGGGCGGAACTCAAACACAAGTGACCGAGAACGAAGCGCTTTTTTCGGACACATCACCACAAGTTCACCGGGCTATATCTCTGGTTCTCTATGGACCACCGCGACGAGGCTTAGCTTGTTGGAAAGGCCGGGACTTGGGCTATCGACTGACACTCGAATCATGGTTCTAGCACATTCCTGGAAGAAGTTATTGAGGGCGGAACTCAAACACAAGTGACCGAGAACGAAGCGCTTTTTTCGGACACATCACCACAAGTTCACCGGGCTATATCTCTGGTTCTCTATGGACCACCGGGACGAGGCTTACCTTTTTGGAAAGGCCGGGACTTGGGCTATCGACTGACACTTGAATCATGGTTCTAGCACATTCCTGGAAGAAGTTATTGAGGGCGGAACTCAAACAAAAGTGATCGAGAACGAAGCGCTTTTTTCGGACAAATCACCACAAGTTCACCGGGCTATATCTCTGGTTCTCTATGGACCACCGGGACGAGGCTTACCTTTTTGGAAAGGCCGGGACTTGGGCTATCGACTGACACTCGAATCATGGTTCTAGCACATTCCTGGAAGAAGTTATTGAGGGCGGAACTCAAACACAAGTGACCGAGAACGAAGCGCTTTTTTCGGACACATCACCACAAGTTCACCGGGCTATATCTCTGGTTCTCTATGGACCACCGGGACGAGGCTTAGCTTGTTGGAAAGGCCGGGACTTGGGCTATCGACTGACACTCGAATCATGGTTCTAGCACATTCCTGGAAGAAGTTATTGAGGGCGGAACTCAAACACAAGTGACCGAGAACGAAGCGCTTTTTTCGGACACATCACCACAAGTTCACCGGGCTATATCTCTGGTTCTCTATGGACCACCGGGACGAGGCTTACCTTTTTGGAAAGGCCGGGACTTGGGCTATCGACTGACACTCGAATCATGGTTCTAGCACATTCCTGGAAGAAGTTATTGAGGGCGGAACTCAAACACAAGTGACCGAGAACGAAGCGCTTTTTTCGGACACATCACCACAAGTTCACCGGGCTATATCTCCGGTTCTCTATGCACCAGAGGGACCAGGCTTGGTTTATTTGAAAGGCCGGGAAAAGACACACATGACACGGGTATAATTTTAATGAAATAAACTTTATTTTGGTGTTTTTAGTGCACCCAGTGCACTCAACGCGTAGGACCGGGAAACGCGAGCCAGGTCGTCGGTCTGATCCGCCACGTAGTACCGGAGAGCCGTCTGCACGTTGTGACACAATGCCCGGGCTAGGCACTCCCTCTTCCGCAGGGGCAGGCGTCCGTGGGCCTGGATGAAAGAGAGAGAGACAAGGTTAGCCATATGTGGGGAAAATGTGGTGCGTAAAGCGGTGAGTCTGACCGAATACATACGTGGGTGATGATGCTATTGCGCACCACCGTGAAGCCAAGGTCCTCGGGCAATCTCAGACGTCTCCATGCCGCCCTGAAGTGCGTGAGTAGCGGCAAGCACATGCTGCCTTGCGCGGTGCAAAAGACGAAGTCTGATACCACGGATCTCTGGCTGATCATACCCGTGGTCCAGGAGTACTCCAGCGGGCTGAGAGTGACCTTTGCCTCGCCAAAGAAAGCTGCGGTCTTGTGGTGCTTCACGGAAATCACCCGGTACCCGTCCCGAGCTGTGCCCGCTCTCGACACCTCCAGGGCGGTCATGTTTAGCAAGACACACCGGCGATGCCCCGTCAATATGGACATGTAGCCCGACAGGAAGCCTTGCAATTTGAACATTACACCCAGCCTCGGTGCTTTGGCGAAGGCCTCCATCAACCTGGGGATATGCCTGCGAGCACCAGACAGAAATTTGCACAGGGACTCACGGGGGATGATCTTGCCCGAATTCGAAGCCCGGACCTCGGCACGATGAGCTCGCACGTCTCCCCTCAACTGGTTCATCTGGTGCAAGCAGGCTCTCTGCAGGTGACGGAGCTTCGCCTCGGACACCGAGGCATCTCTCTCCGAGCTCTCGGCTGCGTACGAGCAGAAGATCCGTACGTCGATCAGGTAGTGCCTCACGGTGGACACGGTTAACTTCCGACCGTAAAGCACAGCGAGATAGCCGAGCAAGGCATCCGTGGGCGGCATGGTGTCGAAGAAATGATGCCCATAGCTCCGGCTGCAGAATTCGAAGAAGTCCCTGGTCCTCCGTGTCCGTTGCCTGGCATTCTCTGCCCGCTTAGCAGAGGGGTGAGGCCCGCAGCTCTCCCGCTCGAAGGTGCCTAGCATTCGGCTAACGTTCGCCATCTGCTCCCCGGCCGCGGAGCCCGTGGATGTGCCGCTTAAATCGAGCTCACTCACCATCGGAGGGTCCGGAGAACCGGCCCTAAGCTTCCGCAGCTCGTCCACGATAGCATGCCGGCGGGCCGCCGCGATGAGACGCTTCTTCTCGGCCTTATCCACGCGGTGAACGCGCTCCAAATGGCGGTCGAGCCTAGCCGTCTTCCCCGCGGTGCACCCGGGCACGGAGCATATCAAATCCGGCCCCGACTGCCGTCCTTTTATAAGGCAGCATATGAGCTCCATTTCCCGTTCGTTTGACATCCTGTGGCGGTCGGAGAGATGATTTTGAACGTTTTCTATCTGCTCGGAGCAGAGCTCGCAGCGGAACGACATGTCGACGGAGAAAAAGAACTCCTAACCCGGAAGCGGCTCCCCTTTATAGGGAAGGGGAATTTGATAGAGAATGTGATGAATATGGATGTTTCCCTGTGACCGAACAATGGGGTCGTATAAAAGATATGATATTGGCCCAAACAGAACTAAAACACCATAAGAAGGAAATGAGAATATTAGGAGAGAATTGGAGTCGGATAAGTCTTGAAAATGGATGGGATAAACCACCACGGGTGCCCTTGGCACCCAAAATTGGGGAGATGGAGAAAAAAGCACACATGCGCGTTAAAGCACATGAGGCAGAAAAAGATAGAGTTCCGTTTTTTAAACAACGTCAGCACGAAAGGGTGAATAAAGAACTCCGTGAAGTACAGAGGCAGAGGCCAAAACAGAACCCCTCCTCAGGGCCAAGAGGTGGGTACCAAAATTTCAGGGGTGGATACCAGAATGATAGAGGAAGAGGCCCAAAAAGGGGGGGAGTGTGTTATGGATGTGGGAGTTCTGATCATTGGAGGAGTGCATGTCCACACCAACAGGGCAATCAGGCCATGGGACCAACTGCAAGGGGATGGGGTCCTTTTAGGGGAGGTCCCAGAGGGCACGGCCCTCAAACCTCACGACACTCCCCGGGGCAACAACACTCTGCTCCTCACAGCTTTCAGGCACCCATGCACCCAGAGTGCGACCCAAATTGGGGCTCTGGAGGAGACGGAGGGGATTATTGAAGGGGCCCACACAGAGAATCCACGAGAGGTATGGGGGAGCCTCTCATGGAAATAGTGGTAAATGGCAGGCCACTAAAAGCACTGGTAGATACTGGTGCAACATACTCTACTGTTCAGAAATGTCATATAACTGAGGCACAGATTAGTGACCGAACAGTAGGAGTCGTGGGTTTCTCTGGTGGGTTAGAATACTGGCCTTTTACCACTCCTCTTACCACCACGTGTGCCCTTGGCACCCAAGGTACGAGACATGGAAAAGAGAGCACATGTAAGACTAAAAAGACATGTAGAAGAGAAATTAAATAAATAAATAATTTAAAATGGATAAATGCAGGGAAACATTTTAGTCAAGAAAAGAAATTGCAAGATGAATTTAGAATATGGACAAGCATTGCGCTTACGGCCACTGCTCTGAGTCCGGTTAAAAGAGAGGGGGAAGAAAATTTGCAGATAAAGAAGTCAGGAAGTGAACAGGGAGACACCTCTGAACAAACAGCATATTACCAACCCCCAAAACTATATCTAGACTTGCAACTATTGACAAAACCACAACCGTATGACGAAAAAATGAAGCAAGTTATGGTAAAATTAAACCAAGGAAACGTAGTAAAGAACTGCATGACAAAACGTTCGATATAAATGAAATAAGACAGCAATTACACCAAATAACAAGATTAGTCAGTGGAACAGCACAGCAGTTAGCCCGCGAGGGAGAAGAACAGGGAGAACACATTCCACAAGGGGAGGGGGAAAGAAGAGTGTGGAGAGCTAATAAATCACGAAGCACCCCTGTTTTATTGCATTGCCAACAGAGTTTAGATAGTGCTGGAACAATTGCAAAGTGGAGAGAATGAATCTCACTCTGAAACTGAAATTGGCTAAAATCTGTGCACAGACAAAATTGACCTGGTTATCTGTACTAACTCTAGCATTAATGACTGTACGTTCCTCTATTAACAGGATTTCTGGTTTCACACCGTTTGAATTTCTTACAGGTCGATCTTTTCCAGGACCGACAACACCGCTTCGGCAGGAGATCAGTGTCACATTGTGTTTATTTTGACAAATTAACTGCTATGAGCAAACATTTATCACAGCAGGTCACCCCTGACACTGAACCAGGACCGATCCCACCGCGAAATGAGTGGGCAGGTCTTTGGAACAGACGGCTGTGGACCTGAGATCTCAGGTCCAAGAGAGGGAGGGTGTTGACAGGTCATATAAAGGAAAGGTGACATTTGAATCTTTAGCGCACTGTGTAAGTGAAGATTGTGCATATGGGGCAGACATTGCAGTAATATTTAAGAATAAATATGGTGAAAAGTGAAGCATCACATGCATTTCTAACTTTTATGGGTCAAAACCATAAAGACTCATAGAATTATTCTATTTTTATTTCATTGGTCCACTAAACAGTGCCAAAAAGGGGGCCATACTTTTTATACTTTTTCATTAACACTATAGATACCATGGCACAAGTAATAGTGAACCATCTGTTAAATATCACACAGAAATTCCCTAGTCCTTACAGGCCTCAAAGATCTCAAATGGACAGGTGTGGGTAGTGCCATAAAAAATGAACTGCCATGCAGACAACACCACAACATATGGACTGATATTTAACCCAGAGATTTGACTGAATTGAGAGAAAATTTTTATCTCTGTCTGTTATCCTAAAGTCTTTCTTTTCAGATTGATCACTATGACTCCTTATAGAGTCCAGATACCAGAGAGGTGTCTTAGAACCTGAAATGGAGGAGATGGGTGAGATTATACTTCAAGGGGTCATTCACACTTCACAGTTACATCACAGAAGTAGTTACACGGCCTCCCGGTGTAGCACCGGATCCAAATTGTGCAACACAGATTGATGTAGATACCCATCTCCCAGACATGAACATATAGCATTGTGGACACACTTTCGCTACTACAACCTCATAAAATGATTATCTGGCATAACCTTAAAAGTTATCCAGACTCAAAACACTACACATCGCCTAGGATGATTAGTCTAGATTTCAAATATGATACATAAGAAGGATCTATAGCCTGTCATGCATATAGAAAACTATATAGCATCTCACACATAGGACAAACTCATGATGCTAATTTAATTATAAGATAAAACCTGTTATTACAATTCTGTTGATTTATGTGAAACCTTGCAATGTACATAGGAGATCTGCATGGTTACAGTTGTATGGAATAGGAAATGGTTTAATTTCTGATGGAGAGATGTGAAATTGAAAATTTGTGCAATTTTCAATTGAAATCATTGGCATTGTTCCAAACCAGATAGCACACTGGTTTTTTAACATATGTCTAATGATATTTTTAAAGAGTGGTTAGATCTGAAGTGCTGGCGCTTCTGCAATCGGCCTCGAAATTCTCAATCAGATTTTTGCCAGTGAACGTGACGTAGCGTACTGTACACATCAACATTCACAGAATTTTTTGACAACAGCTATATTAGAGATTCAGAATATGTCCTAATACTTCTTTGTAATGATAGATCTGCAGGGTTAACTCGTATTTGAGTATTCTGAATTACTATTATGGTTATTAAAATAAGTTATATAACTATACCATATTATGCATAACGTTGTATCTGGATTTTATTAATACCTGAAAATACATTTATATGCATACTGTAGATCTGTATTTTGGTTGCAATATATTTAAAAGATATAATTATAAACTATTATTGTATGATGTATACCACTGGAGAATATGCCAGTTAAATAGACTTTTGCCACTCTTCCTTTAAAATACTCAGAGTATCTAAACTCCACCATAGTAGTGAAGAATCAGGTAATCAAATGGGATCACTTTATGTGGCTTTGGATGAAATTGAGACCTTATTCACCATTCGCACCAGGTACCATGAATTTTTTTTATTGTTGTAACCCTTTATCATCTTATCCCAATGTTACTAAAATCATCAGTTTTCAGTTGTTGTATGGTTATGAAGATGACGTTCAGGTGTCTCATACACAATGGTGTGTTATTAGTGAGATGAATTCCTTAACCTATGGAGCTGCGCTGCAAACCATACCTTCTACTTAGATGTAACTAAGGATAAATGGGTCAGATAAATATCATGGGGAGGATACTACTATAAACAGATGTTTCTCTTCGGTGGGAAGACACCTTCTACGAACAGAGCACATGGGCTCTGACTGAATGGACTTGGCACAACAAATTATATTGCAGACTATCAGACTTAGGTGGAAACCAACCTGGGCAAAAGAACAGCAAAGATCCACCTGCTCTGCACAGTGCCAGCTCTACAGAGACTTCTGCAGTAATTGATACACAATGACAAAGAATGCCTAAAAATGTCCCCTTTGGGACTGCTCTGAGATTGCCCCAAGGGGTCAGGGGAGGAACTGTAAGGCAGCTGTAAAAGTGCAAAGAACTAAGGTTGTTTGTGATGCGAAGACACAAAACAATAAAACCCCATTTGTTATTAGAACCTGAGGAATGATATCCTACCCTCCCCTCAGGGGTTGTTGATCCCCAGGAATGGAACCCCCTATTCTTATCACACCTGTGCCCTTGATCTCTTCAGGACCTTATCACTAGGAAAATGCTTACGCTTTTTATTCTGTGTATATCATTTATTGTCAGAGTATGAAGTTTTGATCATCATGTTTGGTATTGTTTTAAAGATCATGGTGCGATGGGTGAAAGGGTCTAGTTCTTTCAAATCTAACAGAGAGTATATTATATGTATATTGAGATCTTATTTGATGTTCTCTTCAGTGAAGAAAAAACAAACAAACCAAATTTCTCGCTGACCATTGGCTTTGTTACATCTGGGTATAAAAGGTGCATTGGCAAAAGACTGAGGGAAGCTTCTGTAACCACAACTTCCCACATTACAGCTGTGCATATCGATTTGGAAGCATCTGTAACCAGAACTTCCCACACTGGAACTTGACAGCCATAGGAAAAAGAGACCCCAGAGACCCCAACCCACCCCCTTACGGAATGCCATTATTAGCAGCAGACCACTATCAGGATGACAGTGAGGAGGAGGAAAGCCATGCATAGAAATATTGATTTTGTTTTAATTCATAAGCTTCAAACGCATTACTTTAGCAGATCTTTGAATTTTTAATACGATTGTGTTGTACCCTATATAATGAAGAGGGACTAAATATGTGGGATATGTGTTTGTGACCTCTTTCAGAGGTCAAGAGAGGGATTGAAGGGTTTTAAAGTTATGTTTTGTATTACAATGTTCATTTAATTACAATCTACGTTTTTACTACATTTTATTTTCTTTCTATGGATCACGTATAATCAATAAGTAAAACTGTGTGCATTAAGTGTATATCAGTATGAATAATGTGTGTATGTTTAAAAGGGTGAAAACTAAGCTTGAATATTAGGGTGCAAGATGATGTTCTCAACAGGATGTGGGGGTTGGGAGTATGTGTGTGTTAAAAGGGTTGAGAGACTAAGCAGGCATATTATGGTGCAGTGAGACGTTTTCAACAGGATGTGAACAGGTGTGTGCGCGCCTATGGTTGCCCAACATTCCATAGCCATTGGGGCCTCAGGTCAGGGGTTAACTGATGTGATGAAGTTGGGGAAGTGTGTTGTTTTTCAGATAGTAAAAGAAGAAGGGCGTAGTCTACGAAAATATCAGATGAGACATCACTCCATTGGACACAAAGAAAGCAGCAAATGTGGAGGCGCTCAGGGGTTGGCCACGGTCCGGAGCAAGCTGGAAGATACACCCACAAATACAAATATAAATATGTTGTACACCGTTTAGGCGGGGCTGATCTCTGGTAATACTCTGTGCGTAGAGTGAGTGTGTGAGACAGCCCAGCGCTGAGCCTCAAATCAATAAACTTCAACTTTTGTTCATCCGAAGTCCAGTAAGTCCAATTTTTGAACACGCAGGACACTAGATGACCAACAATACCTGATATTGTATTCAAAGTAGCCTGTACATATTGTATTTTTATACTAGTTGATCAGTTATGGTTCTCACTTGATATGATTTTTCTCATTTAACTGTGAAGATCTGTTAAAATCTTTCAAATTGAATGATGTAATAACGTGTTTTGCGGCATAGATGTGCTAATGTTTTGCAAACACAAAATCAGCATAATGATGCATTACACAGCAAAATTCCCAGTGTTATATCAACACTGCTCAGAGTAAATCTGGTCATACTCCCTAGAGCAGTGGTCACCAACCCTGCTCCTGGAGATCGGCCGTCCTGAAAATTTCAGCTCTAACCCCAATCAAACACACCTGAACTATTTGATCCAGGTGTTCTGGTTTGCTTGATAATTTCAGACAGGTGTGCTGAAGCAGGGTTGGAGCTACAGTCTCCAGGACGGTCGATCTCCAGGAGCAGGGTTGGTGACCACTGCCCTAGAGTATTAAAGTAACACTGATGTAGTGTTGAATATAATGAGGCAATTCAGTGAATAATTTAGGGATGATTAAGCATTAATGACAAACACCTGCTTTTAACAACCAGAATCACTGGGACCCCCACCCATCCCTGGCGGCCCAGCCCGAGGTGGGTAAAGATTCTGCCGGGCCCAGATGAGCGTCATACGCCCAGCCTATCCCCGGTGAGAGATTGCGCCAGCGGCCTCTGGGAATCCCCTGTCGTCCCCCTGTGGACTGAGTGACCATCCTAGCCTCATCTCAGGCAGGTCCATTGCCTCCCAGGAGGAGAGTGGCCTTCTGGGCATCTCAGCTCAGACAGTTCCATCCCCAACCAAGAGCAAGGACGGACTAGTTATCACATTAATAGACTGCTTTGGAACAAGGTACGTTGTGAATAGCACTATATAAATAAATAGAATTGAATTGAACTCAAAGAAATTCAAGAGATCAAGTACATAAAACACTGATCTATGGTGATTTGTGGAAATATCAAAACACTTTTTCAACATTAATTGCGAGTACAAAAGTGCAGTTTTGTGATTTTAATTAATGAAGGGTGTATCTTTTCTTGTATAAAAATGTATGGTTCTGGAGATACTTGATAAGATAAAAAGGCCTTTGTCAAAGCATAACACATAAACCCTAAAAACTTTCTGATATATATATATACTCACGTAATTTTGGTTGATATTTTTTTGGTCTATAAAAAGCAAAGTGTTCTAAACAAGTACATAGAACATGGTTAAAATGATCTACAACAGCATATCTCAAAGTGCTATAAAACATGTGAAAGGAAACCACATTCATGCATGCACAGGGTTCTCATGGTTTTGCACGTAACACATGTATATTTGGCTTCCTAGAAAAAAAATTAAGCATCTTGTTTTACACCACAAATGATTGTCATTAAATATTTACTACAAGCACAGAGACATGGTTTTGCACGCCAACATGTGTACACTTTTCTTCTCAACTATCACAAGTTTTTTTTCATTTCACTGTTCATGTTTTTATTTGTAGAAGTGTTGGTTTGTGAAAGATCTATACAGGGATGGGCAGTATTTCAATCACATGTTGTAAAATACGTTTAAATAGATTTACCACCATTTTTGCTTCCGATAACGATTCCGATACCTTGTTTTCAATACCAGCTGATACCGCGTATCGATCGGATACTAGGTAAAATTGCTTTATTATTTCACAATCTGAATGCAACAGTATGCAATGTGCAAGGCATCAGGCTCAACTATTAATATAAGATTCCTAACCCTATAAAACAAAATAACAAAAATGATTCACAATTTAAGTGAATTTTTTAATAAACCAGCATCAGTGCAACAACTGTTCACTAGCTTAAACTTGACATTCAAATTTAAAGTGGAAATAGGAATTAAACATCTTAAACAAAAGCAGCGAAATTAAACAACAGCTTCATTAGCTTGGTAAACGTGTCCAGAAAAATTGGTGATGTGACTAATTTAACAGTTGTTTAAATGAAAGTTTTTAACCCTGTAGAAAAAAGAATGGCCCAGAAGGCGGTCCAAAAACTTTGTGCAGGGCATGTGTAATAGCCTATACATGTACAGACTAAAAAATGTATCAACTAACTTAATTAACTGTCAAATCCAATATTTAATGTAGCTAAAACAGGCATAGTTCCACCTTCCTTACGTTATGATCAGTAATATTTCTGCATTTGCTTATGCGCCAACCCTGACTGGATTGTTTTAGGAATCAAATTGTATTACATTTTAGTAAAAGTGTGTCTATTACACTGAAATCATGAAACTCAATATATTTAACAACAATAAATTAAAAGCTTAAAATGTATTGTTTCATTGTTTGTTTATTAAAATGAGGTTTATTGCAAAAAAACATTGCTTTTTAATTCTCTTTATATTTTAAATGTTCTTGTTGAAAAAAATGCACGCATTATGCTCGGATGGAAGTCGACTCAATATTTGTAAACAATAACTCAGTCTGAAGAATCTGGGCAAACTAAAGGATAACAGCGTTTGAGAAAGCAAGCGTTTGAGAAAGTCAGAAGACTCTGAGAAGGAGGGCCTGAAACCTTCTTGGATGAGATCAGAAGACGCCTTGCTAACCTCCTGAAGGCAGAATGCATCAGAAGACAGAGGAAAAGGAAGGAGAAGGAAAGATCACGTTTTTCAGGAACCCATTCCGGCATGCACGCCGGCATGTAAGGGAAAATCTTCTTCTCTGTGATGGCAAGAAAAAAGACGACTACATCAATAATAGCTTTCAGAAACCTGGGATTCCAGGTTTTCCTGGTTGTGTAGATCATGCTTCCATGATTTGGGAACAGATCCAGACCACTAAGAGAGAGAAGAAAGATCTGTGTCTATGGTTCAGTGCCACACTTGTACACAGCCCATACCTTGGAATTCTTCTACATCCCTGACAACATCAGAACCATGATCATGAACTTCTTCCAGGACATGCACAAGTGCTGTGCACTGAAGAGAGTAACTACTGGCTGGCAACAACTGGAAGTAGGGATCTGTTAGAATGTAAAATTCTCAATGTCCCCTACAAAATATTATTCTATGGTTGAAAAGTCTAGTCGACGGAACACACAGAGTTTACTGGCCAGGAGACAAAGTTTGACACAGACACAAGAGTCTAGTTCAATCAGAGTCCAATGTTTATTTGTATGAGGACTAATATTTATAAGATTAAAAGGAGGTGTCATAAAAAACCACAAGGGTGGAAAAAGACAAGACTTGATGTTTAGTCTCATTCCTCCTCAGAACGATCAGATATGATTACAACTACGTATTAAGCATCAAAACACATCAATTCACATCATTAGGAGCCTTGAGATCGAGACCAATAGTCACTCAGGTCAGTACGACTCTCAACGAGGTTTAAACAACAGGAAAGTAAGGCCCATATTAGGGTGAAGGAAGCTTATACTAATCTGAATGAATACGTATGATAGACAAATGTTCTATTAGACACAGATGATATATTTAAAGAGGACAGGACGAAATCCAGATTCTCACAATGGCCACTTTCAGACCAACAGTCTTACAAGCAGTCCTGTGTCCCTTTAAAGAACAAAATATAGAGCAGAAAAAAAGGTTAATACAAATCTTTAATAAAAGGATATTTGCAATTGCGTATCTTTGTGTGGTTTTCTCGTTTGCAAGCTGTTCTTTGAGGTAAAAGATCAATCAACGTGATTAGTAAGTAATGAAAATATAACAAAATCATTCATCCTCAATAAAAACAAAAACATAAACATAATTATATCTACTCTTCATCATCTTCCGTGCCAATCTCAATTACCGAATCGTCAAACCCATTATCTCTTTCCATTTCATTGTCACGTTCATCAACATTTCTTGGTCCTTCTATCACCGGTATTGGTTCTATCATTGTGGATGTGGGCAACTTCTATTGTCGTCTTCACTGAGTTAAGAAGATCTGGGCACAATAAGGGCTTCGGTAATTGTGCACCCAGTATAAGAATTGATATCTAAATATTCCATAGGAAATTTGTACTTAGGATAACAATTTTTCCCTTGGTCTTTTTAGAATAAAATTTGGCCCTCAATGCACATCAGGGGAAGCTAAGGAGTCAGCACTGTTGGCTCAATGGGCCTTCTACCTTCTTGCTTTGGGTGGCCCCCACCTCATGAAAGGTAGTTCTTTCCTCAGCTTAGTCAGTGCTTTCTCCACCCTGAGGTGTAGTAAGGTGAATCCCCTGTTGAGATTCTATGTTAAATTGGAGCTTGCCTGCTCTCCTGAAGAACACAACTTCAATCTGGAAGCGTGTATCCACTGTGGCTGGTAGTCCGTCAGAACTCCTGTTCGTGTAACGGCAATCACAGTCGCAGGTCCGTGGTACTTTGGTTCTCCAACCTTTGTTGGTTTCAGACTCCTCACAAAGACTTTTTGTCCTGGAACAAAGTTATGAGTAGGCTGCTCTGAGGGAAGAGCAAGGCACAAAGAAACATCAGTACATATAGAATTTAACTTTTCGACTAGGGAAGTCACTTAGTCCTCCGGGATCAGCTACAGATCACCTAAAAAAGAAATGACTGCGCAGCCTTTGACCCACGGGGTCGGGAAAGGTCTACCCATTAGTATTTCAAACGGCGACAATTTTGTCGTGGAAGATGGAGTCATTCTTATTTCTGCCAAGACTGCGGGCAACAAATCAACCCACTTTCTTCCTGTTTCAAGTACCGCTTTTGTTAGTCGTGTTTTCAGTGTTCGGTTGCTTCTTTCCACGACTGCTGCACTTTGCGGATGAGAAGGAATATTAAAATGTCAATCAATAGACAACGCTTTTGATAAGAGCTGTTACCTTTGACTTAAAACTCGTCGCTTTGTCAGATTCAATGGTGACTGGTCTAATATCTCCTTCGTTAAGATATTTACCACTGTTTTGGCGTCCTCTTTTGCCCTTCAGGACACTTTGAGAATCGATCAATAATTACCAAATGAATTTCAGATTACCTATCGGCGGCATGTGCGTAAAATCAATATGTAGATGTTGAAAAGGAGCTTCCGGATGTGTCAATGCATCGTGCTTAGCTGATTTGTGCGGGTTCACCTTTGCACATGTTAAGCATGCATTCAAAACAAGTTTTGCTGTTTTATGAACATCGGCTATACAATACAATTGATTAATTGCTTGAACTACTTTTGCACAACTGGTGTGAGATAACCCATGGTAGTGTCTAATTAGGATAATTAACCCTAATTTTGGTAGTGCTATCCTACCCTGTTCATCTCTAATACTCCCATCTAATAATGGTTGACTTTGCAGGATTTTGATATCAATGTCAGGTACATTCGTTATGTGCACTGTCATTGCTATCTGTGTTTCATCTTTCGGATGAAATGGTGATTTAATCTGAGCTTGGGCTGCTACCTTTGCCGCTTCATCAGCCCATTTGTTGCCTACAGCCAGTTCATCGTCCCCCCGAAGCATGACCCTTGACCTTTACGATGGCCACTTCGAGTGGAAGCTGAACTGCTTCAGTTAACTGTCCTATCCGATTTGCATGAGCTATTTTTGAAAAACTCCACGCATACTTACAGTCTGTGTTGTTAATTGTTACTCTCTTTCCTGTCATCAGCTCACAGGCCCGTATTAATGCTATCAACTCTGCTGCTTGAGCCGAATTTTAGTCTAGAGCAAAAGCTTCTTTTACCTCTCCTGTATCGGAAATCACAGCATAGCCACAGAGGTAGACACCGTCAGAGGGCTTTGAACAAGACCCATCAACATAAATGTGTTCTCCCCCCTCTAGGGGCGTATCCAACAGATCGAACCTAGAAGAGTAAGAGGTGGTCAGTTCAAAGATGCAATCATGTTCAACATCAAAATCTGCCATGTCTACCATACCCAAAATACCCAGCAAAGCAGGATTAATGTTTGCTGTCGGTTGAATGCTAAGATTTTTCGTTGCCACAAGAGTAGCCTCGTAACCCGAGCGTCGTTGCGCTGTCATGTGTTGTGTTTGCATGTTGTGTAAAATTGCACCTAAAATTGATGGGATGCATACAATGTTAAAGGGTGTGACAGCACAGTTTTCTCAGCCACCTGTACAATCAGAGCATCTGCAACCACAGCACGAAGACATGCTGGCATACCTGTGACTATGTTATCTAACTTCTTAGACAGATATGCAACTGGCCTATATATTGAACCATGCTCTTGCAATAGGACCCCTAAAGCTGCACCCACCATCTCCCCAACATGCAAGTGAAAAGGTTTGGTGTAGTCTGGCAGGCCCAATGCTGGTGCGGTTGTGATGGCTGCTTTCAAGGCATTGAAATGTTCATCTTAGTTTTGACCCATTGCAGTTTCTCTTTCGAAGCTTTGAAAATTGTTTCAGCAAGTAAATGGCAAACAATTACAGATGCTTGTTTACAGTCCTCCTCCGTCTCCCCCGACACGAGGATGTCATCTGCAAACTGAAGAAAACAAACTGATGAAGGCAGATCAGTCATTTTGGCCAGAGTTCTGTGCACTGCTGCAGAAAAGACAGCGGGTGAATCTACGTAGCCCTTTGCAAGGCCTTTCCACGAATATTGCTGTCCTTTAAATGTCAATACTAACAAAGGCTGAGTATCTGGGTGTACAGGTACAGAGAAAAAAGCTGCACACAAATCAATTACAGTGAAATACTTGTGCGAATGTGGCACTGAATTCATAACAGTCAAAACATCAGGCACAATTGTTGCGAGTAGTATAATCAACTGATTTACTGCTCTTAAATCTTGAGTTAATCTCCAAGTTTTCCCATCAGCTTTCACTATAGGATTAATTGGTGTGTTGTATGGTGAGTGTGTGTGTTCGAGGACACCCTGCTTGACAAAATTTTCAATTAAAGGCGTAATACCTTCTTCCTTATCTTTAGATAAAGGGTATTGTTTAATGTAGACAGGTTTGTTTGTTTTAAGTTTAGCCCTGTAAGGGTTCATATCAATGAACCAGTGCCATCTTTGAACTGAGACCATAACAAAGGGTTAATCATGGAGTCTACCCGTGTAGGCATGCTGCACCCGGAAACAGGCACTTGTGAACCGCTTGGCTGTCCACCTGTTGGCAAAGGATCGACGGATGCCTGTAGACTATACAGAAAAGAAAAAACAACCTTGTTATCAGTAAACTTAATATCCATGCCTAGTTTGTGCATCATATCACGACCTAAGAGATTTAGTGGAGCTTCTGGAATAATTGTGAATCTGTGAAAAAATGGTTTAAATACCAGAGGCTTTAACCTGTAATGGAGGTGTGACAGTACAAGCAATGTCAGTTCCGGAAATTCCCACAGAGTGAATAATTTGATATACTAATAATAAAAAGAACTTTGTTCAGTGTTCCTCTTTTCCGGATAGCCTGTAAACATAGCATTCATTATGTCATTATTTAATGGCAATTTAGAATCTTCAATCCATGCTTTTCTAAAAACACACGAAAAATTGAGCAGCTGATTCTCTCGCTGCCTGTGTGGTGCTTTCTGCAAGAGATAAGACCTGTTGACTCCCTAGACATTTATCAAGAAACACTCTTATCTGTGTAAAAAACATTTCAAAATTAGCAGAAGTTTCCCAAAACAACTCATGTGGGTTTGCAGCCGTACCGCTGTAAAAAAAGTGTTTTTATCATTGTCAATAGATAATGTGGGACATTTTTCAATCAGCATTTCTTCAGTTACATCTTTCTTTAGTGTTCTTAACAACACCGCTCGGAAATCTCTTCCTGTAAAATGTGAATATTTTGTGTGCGTTTGTAAAATTGACACATATTTTCCCGCTTCCTGTGGGGAAGCCAAACTTTTACAGATCGCCTCCATATCAGACATTCGTAAGGGTCTAACATTTAGCGTATTTCCAGCGCGTACCCAAACCATTGAATTTTTCGGGTTTGTAATTATGTTAGGTTTAACAATGCATTTTTTCGGTTTTATCTCGACTGTTTGTTCTTGACCTGTAATGTTAAGTTTTGCGGAAACGGTATTACCTCTGATGATTGGTTTAACAGACAGAGTGGGCGCAGAGGGTGCAGTCTGACCTTGGCTAGGAGCCTGGTAAGAAGGCGGTGGTCTTTCTAATGGCCACAGATTGTGACTTGCATATGCAACCATTTTTTGTTTATCCGGACCCTGGTCCCAAACCTTCCTCATCTCTTTCCATACGGCATAAGCTTTATTCATGTATGGATAATCCCACATTGGGTCTCCCCACCCTTCTTTTACCAGGCTCTTTGCAAAAACATACAATCATCAGAAAAGGAACCTTCCCTCGGGTAGGGAATATCAATTTGCGGTTTTATTCCCTCCGACCATCCTGCGAGATTGCTAACATATGGATTTGCATAAAATCCCTGATTATTTCTATGCATAAATGCGACAGGCGTTTCGCCCGGCAGTGGCTTTGAAGCAGAATTCCCCATCTTACACTCCAAACAAGTTAGTGATAAAGACAGTACAGACAAAACAAAGATAAACCCTCGTGTTCAATCGACCAAAAGTTTCAACACTACTGCATGTATTATATTGTGATCAGAGGTGGATATTAAATTCACCGTCCTTTTCCTGATAACAATATTTCAATATGTCATGCAGTAACAGTGAAATCTGTAATAAATTATTCTTTTTTTTAGAATAAACTCTAATAAATTTTGTTAACAAAGCACTTTCTCTGAGAAGCCAACACCACGATCCAAAATTACAGTGTGATCAGTACTGCAAAACCTTTCATATTCTTACGTTAATAATTATTTTACTAATTACTGTTGCCAGCCGCATTGTCACAACAATGGGAAAGCGAATTCCCACTAACATGAATTGAAAAAACCTATTTCGTCCCACGAAATATTAAACCACAAGAATCCTACAGGGTAAGCGTTTTATTTCTCTAAGCCAGAAAAAAACTGTATAGAAGAAAAAACACTCACCCTTTTCCTGTAGGTCTGTGCCCGATCGTCAGGTGCGCTTTCCTCAGTATGCTTTGGCCTCTTGGTTCTAAGAGAGAAGAGAGCCTCTTCCTCCCCTCATAGACGAGCCCCCAACTGTTAGAATGTAAAATTCTCAATGTCCCCTACAAAATATTATTCTATGGTTGAAAAGTCTAGTCGACGGAACACACAGAGTTTACTGGCCAGGAGACAAAGTTTGATACAGACACAAGAGTCTAGTTCAATCAGAGTCCAATGTTTATTTGTATGAGGACTAATATTTATAAGATTAAAAGGAGGTGTCATAAAAAACCACAAGGGTGGAAAAAGACAAGACTTGATGTTTAGTCTCATTCCTCCTCAGAACGATCAGATATGATTACAACGTATTAAGCATCAAAACACATCAATTCACATCATTAGGAGCCTTGAGATCGAGACCAATAGTCACTCAGGTCAGTACGACTCTCAACGAGGTTTAAACAACAGGAAAGTAAGGCCCATATTAGGGTGAAGGAAGCTTATACTAATCTGAATGAATACGTATGATAGACAAATGTTCTATTTGACACAGATGATATATTTAAAGACGACAGGACGAAATCCAGATTCTCACAGGATCGCAATGGAATGCTCCATTTCCCCCATCCTCTTCATGGCAGCATTCAAGATCATCCTGTTTGGTTTGTTGTAGCTGGCTAGCTCCAGGCCAGAGGCTCCTGCCCCTAAAGAGCTATATGGATTACATAACCTGTCTGCTCCGAACCGGCCCATGCACATCCAGGCTGCTCAAGAGGCTGGATGAGCTGATCACCTGTGCCAGGATGAGGTTCAAGCCGCAAAAGTCAAGGAGCCTCTCTTTGTAAAAGGGGGAGAGAAATGACAGAGTTACCTTCACCATCAGTGGAGAAGACATCCCGGGGTCACTGAGAGCAGCTGTAACGCATCAAAGGGGATCTGGACCCTCCCGGCTGAGCCTAGTTTCTCACAAGTTTTTTTTTCTCCATTTATTCATCATTGGAGTTTGGGTTCCTCGTCACACCGAGGCAGTATTGGTTGCTCACCAGGAGACTGCAGTTATTTATTTATTAGATACTATTTATTAGAATGATCTTGCTTGGTCTATAAACACAATTAACTGTGCTGTGTTTACCTGTTTTCTGTTTGTCTTATTTGCTCCTGAAAAACTGCTATGGAACAAGGTACGTTGTGAAAGGCGCTATATAAATGAATGGAATTGAATTGTACTCAAAGAAAGTCAAGAGATCAAGTTAATAAAACACTAATCAAAATAATGATGATTTTTTTTAAATTTCAACACTTATTGAACATTAATTGCGAGTTCAAAAGTGCAATTTTGTGATTTTAATTAATGAAGGGTGTATCTTTTCTTGTATAAAAATGTATGGTTCTGGAGATACTTGATAAGGTAAAAATGCCTTTGCCAAAGCATAACACATAAACCCTAAAAACCACAAGCAGCTTTTGTAAAAGGAAACCACATTCATGCATGCACAGGGTTCTCATGGTTTTGCACGTAACACATGTATATTTGGCTTCCTAGAAAAAAATTAAGCATCTTGTTTTACACCACAAATGATTGTCACTAAATATTTACTACAAGCACAGAGACATGGTTTTGCAAGCTAACATGTGTACACTTTCTTCTTAACTGTCACAAGTTTTTTTTTCATTTCACGGTTCATGTTTTTATTTGTTTAAGCTTTGTAGCACCTTGAGATACGCTACTTGTAATGTTCTCTATAAATAAAACAAACACTGTTGTAGATCATTTTAAAGTCATCATTTGCAATGCAGGAACTTGAAATGTCAATATTCAAATACATCTTCCATGGGATATTTTTTCTTCACCCAGTGTTTTTAAAACATTTTCAAAAACTGCTACCAAAATGCGACGTTGTGAAAGGTTTGAACATTTTGTGTTTGCTGGGGTGGTATTCTATTTCAAGTGAAAGGGGCAGGGACTTCAGACCCCCTTCTTTGAAGAGTTCCTCCATAAAGTGCTCCCCCCCTCCAGCGGCTCAGTCCATCCTCTGTCTTCAGGAAAGAGACGCAGCTCTTCAGTAAGTACATCAAAAACTGATACTATTGCTGCATTTTTTACAAATGTACTTTAACTGTTGTTCTGTCACACCCATCCTCATTCGACTTCAAAAGCGCTAAATTATCCTGAATTGTCAATAAGGAAATAATTCAGCTTATACCATGGTTACCACACCACCAGATCTTGTTGTAGGTGTTTTATTTTAAGACATTTATAAGGTATTTGTCCTCATTTAAGCCGCTGCTTTAGCCTGTATATCTGCTGTTATCAGAGAGAGAGAACGAGAGAAAGACAGACAGTGCACACGCACACGCATTTGCTTCTTCGTGAGAGAAAAAACATGTATCTATATTTGTTTTCATCATATTTAAAATCACTGTCATGTAAGAAAAGCATAAGGAGAAAAGACTTGACAGATTTTTGCGCCAGTTTCACTTCTCACAATGGCATAGACGCTACCCAGCTAACAGAAGGTTGTTATAAGAATGTTCCTTCCCAGCTAACACTTTGTGGTTTCCAGAATGTTATTTTCTTAAGGTTTGTTTTTTTCGGAAATAGAACGTAAGTTCTGATTCCGATAAGGTATCCCGACATTTTAGAAACCGTTTTTTTTCTGTAAATATAACTAAAAGCAAACCTTAAAAAAACTTTCTGGGAACCATAAACTAACGTTAGGGGAACTTTAGCCTAAATTATTTTTCTCGGATCCATTTTGCCTCACAACAGGTCAGTTGTGACGAGTACATCCATGCAGTGTTTTTACCCATCGCTTATCTAATCTAGTCTAATTAAAATACATCATTCCACACAATGGAGGATGAGATCAATGCAGTAGATTATTCTACAAGCCTACTGATTCCTTTTTCATATCTCCTAATTTTAATTTCTAATAAACCATACCACGTTTACCGCGGCATAAGACATTACCCAGATAGCAAGTAACCATACAATCAATGTTAAAAAATAGTTGATTTGTCAATGTTAATTGCTTTAAATCAATATCACTTTTGCACTCGCAATTGATGTTAAAAAAGTGTCGAAATTTCAACGAATCAACATTATTGTTATCAGTGCTTGATTTAATTGTTGTGTGCGCAATAATGATATTGAACTAATGCAATTAAAATTGACAAATCAATTATTTTTGAGAATTGATTCAATAGTTACTTGCTGTCTTCAACACAATAAGCTCTGTAACATTGAAATAACCTTTTTCAGGAAACACAACTTTATGTTTGCTAGTACTTGAAAATATATCAGAAAGTAAGTGATTATTATATAATAAAATAATAATGCATTTATTACAACAAAATTTGTTTTGTAAAATGATTACAGCTGCTATAATATACAGATATGCGTTAAAAAAAATCTCATCAATGGTGACAATCATGCGTGAGTTTTGTATAATGTACCCAGCATGCATTGCAGCATTGAGCAGTTCAGTTGATTGTCACCATTGTTGAGATTAATATGTGGATTATGGATGTCTATGAGTGTCTGAGGCAATCTGTGGATTAAATTGTTTCTATATATTATGAGAGCATGGAAATTTAAATACCATAGATAATTTTATTGGTTCACATAACTTCATGACAATTTAGGATTCAAGACAATGTTAACCAAAAAAATTGAATTAGAGGTTATAGTTAGAAAGCTATCTCTTTAATAAATGCTGCTGTTTTGAAATAATCAGATATTTCAAAGGTCTTTTAACAAATAACAAATGTGCACCATAAGGTAAACACACTGTTACAGAAACCAGAGGAAGAGAAGTCAAACACTGTAGAGTCAAGCAAACACTCATCAACATAATGGTGACTTCAAATGACAAACCAGTCACATCTAAACCTCTAAGATCACAGTTTGAGCACACAGTGAGTTTGCTGTGAGATTACATTTTGACCTCATCCTGAGCTTTCTGTAAATTCATGGTGACATCACTGTGAGATTGCTGTGACATCATCGTGTTGACTGGGATATAAATATTATCCTAAAATGAAACACACATTTAGAAAATTTTGTTAAAACAGAGAGATAGCGAGAGAAAGAGATTTTTTGAGCCGAAGGTCCACCCCCACAAAATTTTGGATTAACTAGATATGATTTACTGCATTCTAGTGGATTTTTGGGTGATCTGCTAAAGATGTGCAACACCTGAACATATTCTGATTCATGTTTGGCATAATGACTTCTAGCGTTCTAGACTTGAGCTAAACACTTAACCAGAAAACTATTGTTGTGCCTAAATGACTGCCTATGTACCACAATAAAACCTTATTTATAGACCAGTGTTTAAGATTTGACCTAGGTAGGTTGATTGATATTTTGATTAGAATGGTATTAAACTATTTCTTAACTGAAACCTAGCCTATGTTGTGAATAATTGTAATCTTAAGAGCATTTGATGATTAATTTTCATCCAAAAACGACACAAGATTAATTAGGGAGGGACATTATTCTTCATTCAAAGCCTCCCACCATATAGGCCATCAGAAACAAATAAAGGGAAACAAATAAAGTGCTTGAACAGTACAACTTTTTCAAGCACTAAAACAGATGAATGCATTGCAAAAATAACAAAAAATGAGGCATAATCAGTATCAGATGAAGATCAGAAGCTGGGTAAAGTCCTTGTCTATGATCTGTGGGTAGGGATGCAACAATACTACTTTTTCCTTGCGGATCCGATTCCGATACCTGAATTCTGCGTATCGGTCGATACCGATCCTAATCCGATCCGATACTAGCACTGTTTTTCTTGATCAAAATAGAGTAGCATATTTTAACTTTTACTGCCAGAGGTGGATAGTTCTTAAGCATGTTTACTTTCAAGTACATTTTAAAATATCTGTACTTTATCAGAGTACTTTGGAAAAAAAGTACTACCCTACAGTATGAAGCACATCATACTTACTCCACTACAGTCCATAAATAAATGTTGTTTAAACTTTTAATCCATGAGAACATTAAAATCTAAAATCTTATCTAATCTATTCTAAAAAGCTTCACTAACGAGCATTCCGGATAGTTCAAAACAGTTATAACACAAAAAGAAGAGATATGCTATGTGTATAAATGAATACAGTGAGTATGCTGTAGGTTGATCCATTAACAAAGTAAAGATAAAACACGCATAATTTGCAACATACATGACACATATAGGCATGCAACAATTTTTAAGCAACAGACGTAGCCAAGCCACACCTGCCAAAAGGAAAGACATAACAATTATTCTACCTTATGTTTCCGGGTTGCCATTTCAGTACCCTGGTGGCAACATGAGTTTTCAATACGGCAGACAGCACACCAGTAGTGCCTGTAGAGGCTCCCTCTGGTAATAAATGGCCATGAAGTAGTCCACTCATTTCTGAAAATGGATCTATATCTTGCTGCTCGAACCAAAGCACGACTCCGGCCCTCCTGTTGGATTGGGGGTGTCTCTTCTGTAAGTCCCTCTGTGTCTTTTTCCATCTGCCCTGCTGGTCATTCTATCTTTCCTGTCTGTTGCTCCTCTGCATGTGTCTATCTGTCCTGTCTGTTGCTCCTCTATGTGTTTGTCAGTCTGTGTTATGACAGCTGAGTTTACATTCACCGCACTAAATCATATTCACAGACATACGCACATGTAATCATTTATTTCAATATTTTAAGTCTAATAGAGTGAGTACTCAATTGGACGACATTTCATTGTTGCATACCTAGTCTCAGATTCCTCATCAGACTTCTCGAGGTGGTAGTTTCTCTCGTTGTCTGTCGGGGAATCTCTTCTTCTGTCGCTAACTTTGGGGTGCAGCCAGCCATCAGCAGCATCTACCGTCGGGGAGTTTGAAAAGGAACGAACGAGTTCCGCCCCACGAACGTTTTTATTTTGCGTGGGTAATTGAATGTGTGGCGTGAGTGCATGTTAAAACAGGCAAATCCATGTGTCACACGGCTACAGCTTGAGAGTTGGCAGAACTGCCATTGTTCTGTCTGTCCCAAACTCAACATGTTTGATGAGAGTCATGCCCTGAAAGATGGGTTAAATATATAGATATTAACCTACAGTATTGTAAACAGCCGGTGCACTGTGCGGCAGTGCACTTTTGCAAGACCCCGACCATCACAACTCGCAGCTTTAATAAATTACATTGTATTGGTTTGAATGCCAGCATTCGTTGCTGCACAACATTTTATTTTATTTATTGTTACTACTTCTTAAATTGTTGCACTTGATTCTTGGGCCTGTTTTTATAGACAGGGTTTATCTTAAGCCAGGACTAACCCTTAGTTAAATTATTTAAAGGCTGAGCAGGCAATCCTGTCCAGAAACGTTTTTTGTCATGCTAGTTGGAAGTCTCTTAACAACCTGATAGCAATCAATAAGTAACGCGAAACATTGGTATTTTTATAATTATATATCTTCCGTGAAAGGCATAGGGTCGAATAGACGTTGGACCAATTACTGCCCTCGGTCCAAGGGCAATGATTCGTTTTGTGTACATTTTCAGTCAGTATATTTTGCATCCCACTGTGCACCCTGTTCACACAGACATCATATGTCATCAGCGTGCTCATGTGCGATGTGCAGGCAGCAGGACAATGGCGGACAGCAGGTACCTGGAGATGTTCGTTATTGTAGTAATGTAATTCACTTTGTACTGTTTCACGAGTACACATGTGCAGATAATAAAGATAGAAGGGGTAGTTAAGGTATGCATATTTGGTGTGCTGTCCGGGGAGCGGGCTCCAAGCTCACCTGTTCCTTCCATACCCCAGGGTGCTCTCTCCCCAGATAGGAGGATTTGGTAATCAAACATCATAATGTTGTCGTACCGGTGAATGTGACATGACTTCACCTGAACCGATCTAACAGCTTCTGGTCTGTGCGCACTTATGTGCTTTAGAGGAGGCGTGGCTTTGGATCATGATTCCAGAGAGGGAGGGATTGCTAGCAGGCAAATGTTAGCATTTTCCAAATGATCTACTCTGCCTTTATGTAACATAAAAAAAATATATATATATGTCAAAAACATGTGCATCTAGAGACAAGGCAATGGAAAGATTTTTCAGGGCATGTTATTATCAGCTGCGACAGTGATCATCTCTGTAATTTCAAACACTGATTAAGTTTTTAGTTGCCCAGATCTTTTAAGAAATCAAAGCACAATTCAACTCACTGACATTATAATGGTCTTAGAATGGTCTGGCATCACTATTATGATTGTTAGAACTCACATGTTGGTTAGATAGTAATTAGAATCTTCTGCAATAGTACATTTGGAAACTGTTTAAAAAAGATATTGTAAGCTCGTTAAGAAATTTTAACTCTAATCTCTTTTTTTCTTTTCTGTCATCTCATATTTGAATAATTGGAATATCTATTTCCATCAAAAAGTTTTCCTGAAAATGGGTTCATCTTCATCTAAGCTATCTTGGGGAGCTTTGAAGGAAAAATATAATCAAGCCGAAAAGGAGAAAAAAGAAATCCAGGAAGAACTGGATATAATTAAAAAACGAGAAAAAGAACATAGAGAAGAAAACGAGAAGAAATCAAGAGAACTGGATGGTTTTAAAATGAAAGCAAAAGAAAAAAGAAAACTAGATGATCACAACAGAGCTCAAGAACAAGAAGAAAAGAAAAGAATCCAAGCAAACAAAAATTGACCAAACAAACCAACACGTAATGTGCAACTACCTTATAGAACAGTACATAGGAGGCGTTAAAACTTAAAAATGCAAGATACGTTTTTTATTTGATTTGATTACTAGAGGTAAATGCTGTAAAATGCTGGACTGCATTATGCTGCGTTCTTGATTTTCTTGTTTCCAGAATGATGACAAATTGTGTATGCTCATCTTCTGTATGCTTTTGTAACTCCTGTATACACATCATCTGGATACACTTCATTTAATTTAAAGCATTGTATTTTGTTTTATAATGTGTTAAGCTGTATTGCTGTCAGATACGTCATTCATGTGCTTTTTCTTTTTTGTATTGCTGTTAAAACAACAGCTAATGCCATTCACACAGTAATTAAAGAAAAATGTTCTGAAATCCAGACCAGTGTGCTTTTTTTGTAATTTAGTTTATTCTTGTTTTGATAAGAAATTATTCAAAGCTTGAAGCATGCAAAGATCATCTCTTTCTGACGAAAAGAAAATATCTGAATGCATTTGGCAAACTTCTTATGTGGCTGGGAAACAACAAATACGTACAATATATTTTAAGCAGTGGTGTAAAGTAATGAATTACAAATACTCAAATTGCTGTAATTTAGTAGGTTTTTTTTAGGAATGGTATTTTACAAACTTTTACTTGAGTACATTTTTAGTGCTGTATTGGTACTTTTACTGCACTATTTTTCCTCACATTTTCGTCGCTACTTTATATGTTTAAAATTCATGTGATTGGCTGAGGAGAATAATTAGTCCAGTCACATGACCCCGTCCACTCAAATCCGTACAAATAAAACTTTTGTCACACAGATGTCAAGACACCTGCTTCCAATATAATTTAATCGTGGAGGGAGAACAGGAGGTGGGGCAGGCAGGGCGTGTATCAAACGGCCGTTTGGCGCTTGAAAGTCACTGCGGTCCACAAAGCGTCTCCTGGCGGATTTACCAAACAATCTTCTTTATTGTTCTACTCAAGAAAAAATGTCACCTACGTCAAGTATGGGCTGGGGATGAGCAAATAAACAGCAAATTGGAGTTTTTGGGTGAACTATCGTTTCAAGTACAAATTTCCAGTACTCTTTCAAACCGCTGATTTTAAGGGCCAGATTTTGTTGTTGTACATTTCTATTTTTGTTTAATATAAACAGGCTGAGGGAAGAGTTCAATTGTAAATGTGTTACCAATTAAACAAATTTAAAATTTACACACATATACTTTATGTTCTAGAAAGGGAAGCCGTATTCCAGAACAGAGGCCACAACCAACTTCATTAGAAACATGTCTGAACATGAGACCATTGAACTGTCTTGTCTTGGCCGATCATTTCAGTTGGGAATGCTGTATGACTGCAGAAAGGATTCTCTCATTCCAGGTAAAATCACAACACTCAAATATGAAATAAAACTATCCAAACAAACCTAAACAGAGAATTTATGAATACTTTTGAAGTTACTACTACCAGATGGCAAAATGTTGCGGCCCAAATCCAGCCCACACCTTATTCCCGTACCACATAATTTGGCCCACATACCGCGTTGAATGGCGGCCCTTGGCGGACCACTCCTGTTTGCCAGGTTCAGGCCACAGGTATACCAAAGCATTGCCGCATGTCAGCCTAAAACAAAATAAATAAAGCAGTGCTGACCTTGATATAAACAACAGTTCAATTTGGGCCCAGATTTATCCAAAAACCAACACCTTTCTGTGGTCCTCCTGACAGAATTTGTTTTAAGTTTCATTATTTCTAACACAACAACTACAATCTGGATACTACCCAGTTTACACACTTTTGTTATAAGAATGTTACATAGAGGTTTCTCACTTTTTAAAACATTCCAAATGTCAGTTTATTATGTCTTAAGAACAGCTGAAAAAAGTCATCATCATGGTGATCTGTATTTCCTTGAATTGTGCTCTTGACCCTCAGCTTTAAAAGTACATTTGCTATGGAAATGCATGTGCTGATCTAAGTTCTTAGTCTGTTAATTATCACCATTGCTGAGATTCATACACTGATTATTGATGTCTTTGTGATTCTTAACAGTTTATATTAACATCATTCTATACATCAAAATACAATCCATCTCCCTGATAGTTTTTTTGGGGATCAACAGCATAGCACTCAATCCAAATCAGAGCAGTGAATAAAACTACAACACTACAGTGTTTCAATGGTTTGCAACCAACACTATTTAATAGGTTCTCATTTGTAGTGCCATAACAAGTGCACTTAAAATGCAAACAGTTACAGCTCATCAACAAGTCAAAGTCAAGGGTCAAGAGCCCATCCAAGGAAAAAATGATTACCATGATGATGACTTTCGCTAGCTGGGAACGTTCTTAAAACATACAAAATGTTGTTGAAACAAATTCAAAAACAAGATAAAAAAGGAAGTTCTTATGACAAAGTTTTGTTAGCTGGGTTTTTACGTATTATTTTACCATAGATGTAAAATATAGTTTGACCAGTCATACATTTGGCTGAGATATGGCTATGCTTGGGCAATCGCTGGGCCAAATAAATTTTGCTATGTGGGTATGGGCCAATAAATGCACTGAAAGTAAAATGAGATTGTATTTACTGTACATGTTCATAACATGTTTACATGGTTCTTGGCTCATTCATATTTTTTTTTAAGGAATAACTCTCTGGGACCCCAGGATGCTGCAAAATAATAATAATGTACATCCACAGCCGAAAACTTACTTTAAAATCATTGCTTCAGATTCAAGTGAGGACAAAACATCAGCTTTGGATGTCTCTGGATCTCTTGAAGCCAGCTTACTATGTGGATTAGTCAAGGTAAAAGGCTCAGCTGAATATTTACTTGACAAGAAGAAGTCCAAAAATCAGTCTCGAGTCACTTTACAGTACCGGACAACAACAACATTTAAGCAGTTAACTATGCAACACCTTGGAATAGGGAACATAAAGCACAGCAATGTATTTAAAGAGGGTTCAGCCACACATGTTGTCACAGCTTTACTGTTTGGAGCTCAGGCATTCTTTATTTTTGATCGTGATGTTTCAACTAGTGAAAGCCATCAAGACATCCATGGCGATCTCCATGCAACAATCAAAAAGATTCCTAAAATATCAATTGAGGGTCAGGCATCTTTGACCATGAAAAAATTGGACAAAGACAAAATAGACAAGTTCAGCTGCACCTTCCATGGAGATTTTGCTCTGGCAAATAACCCAGTTAGTTATGAAGATGCCGTCAAGGTGTACTCCGAGCTGCCAAAACTGTTGGGGAAAAAAGGAGAGAATGCTGTGCCCATTACCGTGTGGCTTTACCCTCTGAAAAAACTTGATTCAGCAGCTGCTCAATTAGTCAGGGAGATCAGTGTAAGCCTAGTACGACAAGCCCAACGGATAATGGATGGGCTGGATGATTGTAATGTTACGTGTCAAGACCTGATGAGGGACAATGTCACCATCCAGTTACCTGAAATCAAAGCCAAGCTCATAACATTTAAGGACCTATGCTCAGAGTACAAAGTTGTTTTTCAGAAACATCTCTGCAGGCTTCTTCCATCTATAAGGGGTGGAGGAAGAGAAGAACAGGAGCTTTCAGATTTTCTGAACAGAAAAGAAACATCTCCATTCCAGGGTGCTCTGATGAACAAGTACCTAAATGAGCGAGAGCGGGAGATAAATGTGGTTAGATCTTACATTAACATCATGAAAGACGTCCCTGTTCTTTCAACAAGCAATGATCTGGACAACATTGTCTTGAAAGCATCCAATGACTATGTGATAGTCTTTGCACTCTCCTACTTAAATGAAAAGGAACCCTACCTTTTAGACTTGAAGAACTACCTTAAACTACAATCAAGTGACAAAGAGGAACTGCCAAGCTATGACCCTACAGAAATGGCGAATAAATGGTTTTGTTTAGAAGATGTTACCACACAGAACAGGGAAAACATACAGGCCTTCCTAGATTTCAAAGAAGCCAATAAAGGGAAAAAGAATATTGAATTCTGCATTGCATCAATCCCAGATAAACTCAGCACTGCCTCTTCAATTCATGTTTATGAACGTGCAAGACTCTTCAGCTCAGACTACAAGCTTCCCTCAAAACCCCTAATGCCAAATCTCTTGAGTGCCGAGCATGATTGCATGCGTCTGCAGATCGTGCTTCCTGACCTTGATGCTAGTTGTGTGACTGCATATTGTATTTCATACAAGTCTTTTGAGAGCTCTGAATGGACAGACATGTATACTGATGGGATTCCAGATCAGGTCACTGTCAAACAGCTACAGCCGCATGAAGAATACTGTTTTACATGTAAGGCAGTGTGTCATCCAGGTTCAAGTTTGGCAAGTGACAAAACACAATACTTCAGAACCCTTCCATGTGCTCCTCCAGGAGCCCCCACAGTCATAAGAGTAAAATCTAACTCTGCAACATTATCTTGGGATGTCCCTCAATCCGTGGGTGAAGATATTCTGGTCACTGGATACGTGTTGGAATTCAGAGAACGAGCAAAGGATCAGCAAACTGAAAAGCCATGGGCATCTGTGAAATGTGAAAGCAGAGAGTGCACTCTTCCTGGACTGAAGGCAAACACAGACTACACAGTCAGAGTTTTGGCAAACTGTGGAAGTGGACAGAGCCTCCCAAGCTCTGAAACTGTGTTTTCTGCATGTTCAAAGGGAAAACCCTCAGACAAGGCTGAAAGTGGATTGTTCCTGGATCAATCTTCTTGTATATATAAAGGAAATCCTTCCATTGATAAACTGGCTCTACACAAAAAAATGGAAGAGAATGAAGACTTTGATCAGTATGTCTTTGGAAAACAGGTGGAGGGTGTGAAGAACAAAGTAATTCTTCTTATAGGAGCAACAGGTGCAGGAAAAACCATGCTCATTAATGCGATGGCCAACTTCATACTGGGTGTAAAGTGGGAGGAAGCGCATCGCTTCAAACTAATCCACGAAAAGACTTATCGCACACAGGCTGAGAGTCAGACATCTATCGTTACAGCTTATGAGCTGAACAGTCAGCCTGGCTTTCAAATTCCCTACTCACTCACAATCATAGATACACCCGGCTTTGGTGATACAAGAGGAATCGAACATGATAAATTGATTTTAAAGCAGCTGAAAAGCTTTCTTTGTAGCCCTTTGGGAATCGATCACATTGATGCCGTCTGCCTCGTAGTCCAGGCCTCTCTGGCTCGCCTGAGTGCCACTCAGAGGTACATATTTGATTCAATCCTGTCAATTTTTGGCAAAGACATCGGGGAGAACATCATGATTATGATGACATTTGCAGATCCTAAAGAAAGTCCTAAAGCTCTGAGCGCCATCAAAGCAGCAGATCTGCCTTGTCAGAAAAATAGAAAGGGAGAACCCATGCATTTCAAGTTCAACAACACGTGTGTGTATGCAGACAAAAACATAAAAGAGACTACAGACTCTCAAAGCGATTCAGATGATGATGGTGAAGATGGTGGTAATGAACTGAACAAAATTATCTGGAAATCAACGTTTAAACAGATGAAAGCCTTTTTTGATGCACTGGGAAAATTTGAAAGCAAAGATCTGACACAGACCACAATTGTCTTGGAAGAACGAGAGCGTCTCGAGAAAGCCATGGCAGATCTGACCCCTCAAATAACTGCTGGCCTCAATAAACTGACAGAGATTAACTCATTTAAGAAACTTTTGAAAAATGACGGTAAGAGCATGCAGGAAAGTAAGAATTTCATGCAAGAAGTTGAGTTGACGATATCAAAAAGAGTCCTGATAGACAATTTTGCCCTGAATTGCTATAGGTGCTCTTTCACATGCCACTCCACCTGCTTCCTCCCTGCAGAAGATTCCGTGGAGACTTGCGCTGTTATGGATGAAAATGGATGTTGTGTTGTCTGCCCTAAAACCTGTTCTCACACTTTACATTTAAAGGAAAATGCAGTGTGGAAGTTCGAAAAGATAAAAGAGACAAAAAGCATTGATGAGCTGAAAGAAATCTTCATGAAGGCACAAGGAAGATTTATGAACAACACGGACTGTATTGATGTGCTCGAAAAGGAATTGAATTCAATAAACGATGAAGTTAAGAAGCTGATCAAAATGTCCTCTGATTGCTTGAAACAACTGAATAAAATTGCACTGAAGGCCAGACCTCTCTCCACTGCAGAATACCTTGACATTTTGATCAAAGCGGAGGAGGCGGATAAACGTCCTGGATTTGAAGACCACATTGTTGAACTCGAGAGGATTAAAAAAGAAATTATTCTTCTGGAGAAGATTGAAAAAGGAGATGATCTGCTCACACAAGCTACTGGATGAAAACACACACACTGGAGTTCATCTAACTGAAGCCTGAGGGCTGTGGAAATGTGAAACGGACTGTAAAATGAAAATGAATAATGATGAGTTCAAAAAACTCTATAAGATATTGATGGACGTCAACTGTCCTGCGTATTCAAAAATTGGACTTATGGACTTCGGATGAACAAAAGTTGAAGTTTATTAATCAGAATACAGCGCGCTGGGCTGTCTCAGACCAAAGAGTCTTCACAGAGAGTCAGCAACGCTTCAAAAGTTTACATCATTTTTATATGTATGTGAGAGGGTGTATCTTCTTTCTTCAGGCCGTGCCTCCCCCGAGCGCCTCCACATTTGCTGCTTTCTTTGTGTCCCATGGAGTGATGACACCCCTCGTTCTCATTCCGGCCGCACCCTTCTTCTTTTACTATCTGCAAAACAGCATATTTCCTCCCCCCTGGTCTCCACATAAACTTGTTTCTTAAAACCCGTGCTATATGGGTATGTGCGTTGCATGTGCAGGATGCTCTCCTGTCCTCCCTTCCTGCATGGAATGCAACACACACACATACTCCCAACCCCCATATCCTGTTGAAAACACCATCCTGCACCCTAATATTCTTCCTTAATCTTCCAACCCTTTAAGCACACACTTTATTCGCAATTGTTCACACTAATACACACATTCTACTATTGATTATATGTAAGCAATAAAAAACATAAATTGTAATGAAAAACCCTTCAATATGAAGTCGTCTTTCTTTTTACTTAGAGGTCTGTCTCTGAACAATATTCAGCTGTTTATTACCAGCAAATGTATTGAAGTAATGTTGTTGTTTTTGGAAAATGCGCATATCATAATGTTACATTTTTATAACTTGAAGGTTTCATCATATGTTTAATAATGAAACATTACATAATTGAAAAAGTGTCAAAATAAGTGCTACTATAGTTAATGGTGTAATACGTGACTAACAATGAGTTAAAATAATTGTGTGATAAATAGTCTAAAAACTATAAACATGAACAATTAAAATAGTCTGTTATGTCATTTCAGTACCATAACGTGCATGTAAAGTAATTGGAAAGTATTCGGTTCGTTCGGAATCCGTGTATCATTCGTTCTTTTCATATTCAATTGAGATTCTAAAATCGGAAAATTAAAAAACGGTTTGTTATTTCGTTATTCGTTTATAAATGTAATACCAAAAACAAATAACGGGTCATTTTTCGTACTTTTGATTTAATGCTCAGATCAAAAATAGGAAATGAAATAAAGGGGGCACGACCGATTTTCATTTTGATATTTAATTTGTTCGATTTGCGTGAACCGGAAGTTATCTTCGTGTGTGTGTGTGTGTGTGTGTGTGTTGCACTTGGAAGTTTGCCGCAATTGCAAACATTTAAAAGAATGTTTCTCTGCTAAAAAGCTCTCTGCTTTTTAACCACAAAGGAATAGTTTAAAACGGGTTTAAACCTACATCTCCACAGTGTATCTTTGTCCCCATGTTATTTGGCCTCGCCTATAAACTTAAAAGTATGTGTATTTAGTTGTGTTCTGCTTATATTTCCATTCTTGTACGAACTTCATGTCAATGTATTTATAATCCTGGCATGTTTTATATCTAAATGTTTCTCTCATCATTCCTGGAAAGATGATGTATAGCACAAATAACGTATTTTATACCACATCCATTTTATGTCATTCTAAGAGTTCTACAGCGCCAAACTTCTAAGTGATCCAAAATGCAAATGAGCTAATAGGCGAAACAAAGGAATTTGACTTCCCTCCAAAATCAGCTCATCACATTGGATAACTCAGTTTGGAGGGCCGTGGATCCCCCCAAGCTTAAAACATCCCTGAACGGATCAAACAGTGCTCAGCTCTTCCGTGTTCGCGCGTTCCCGTTCGAACCACCTTCTGAGACCTGTCTCTCTCTTCGGAGACAGATTTTCTTCGGCAGAATTACTTCGGTAAAGTTCGCTTCTGACTTCATGCGCCAATCAGGCTACAAGAAAGGACCCGACGGATCGAAATCATCAAGACTTTGGAACCACCTTCTACGGGCACAAGACCTTATCCATGCACACTCAAAGGAACCCAATGCAAGTATTAGAAATTATTCTAAAACAGCTGCGTTTAAGCGTAACCCCTTTTAGAAGGAGATTGTCCTCGTTGGTTCATGCAGATATGAAAAGCCGTTTGTAATACTGCCACTCTTTACTTTGTCTATTTCTTACCTTTCTTTAATGCATTTATGTTTCATGTTTTGTTTGTTAGGATCTGTTATTTTGTTATTCAGTCGGTTTGTTTTCTCTTTTAGTATAGTCAATAAACCCGCATTTGTTATCTACAATTGAATTGTTGCTGTGTCTCTTTATCACTTATTAACGTCACTTAAACTGCTTGATTTCGTTATAATTTCTGGAAGCGGTACTGTACTAGAGTAAGGGTGTTATGTTTCCAAGGCCAGGAAAGTAATATTCCTTAGATTTGATATACGATCTGCTGATCACTTGGTGGACGAGTGAATCTAGTTTGTCGATATTATTAGGTCTGCTGAATCCGATAAAAGTGTATAAAATAGGTATAGTTAATCATCATTAATTATCCGTATTTTACTGTGATCAAGTTCATAGTTTCCCCGAAATACACTACATATATCACATTGAATTTCACTGTTTCACAGTACATGTGGTGAAGTACTGAAGATGCAAACTCTCCCTTTCTGCCTCCTGGCGGAAGTTTTGCGAACGAGTTTCACATGTAAATGTTTTTTAACTGCCGCCCTTCCCCAACGGTGGCACTCAACACGGCGGTAGAGAGCATTCTGGTTTTCTACCTACTTTACCACAGGTGTCAGTGGAAGAAATCAAATCTATTGCTAACACAAATGAGTCCTCCATCAGTCAAAAGCAACAAATTGAAACCTCAAAGAAAATATCCAAAGCATCCTCATGGTCTCAAAGCATAAGCTTTTCGTCAACATTTTCGATGGAAGCAAAGGCAGGTATTCCGGAAATTGCTGGAGTTTCAATAGGATTCAGCTTTACCATTGGGGTAGAAAGCAGTTATGGACAGGAGTATATGGAGGAGAGAACAGAAACTGTGACATCTGAAATAGACAAAAAAAGTGGCAGAATCAAAGTGTGTTACAATATAAAACCAAGGGCGAATATAAATATTTACACTGAAATAAAGGCTCCTCGTAAAGAGTTAAAACTTTGATAGCTAGAAAGATTGAGAAATGAAATATGATTTAATTTGGCTGATTATTTGATTATCAGTGATCTCACATGTTTTGTTTGATTTAGAATTTTCGTAGGTTTTTGGAATGGGGAAATGTTTTCATGTGTTCAATTTTAGAAGAAAGTTTCAGGCTCTTTCCAAACACAGGGAAAATCTCTCTCTCTTTTTGAATACATATACAAACAACATTGGCATGTTCATATTTTTTTATTGTGTTTTAAATGCTTTGTTGTCAGGAAACTGCATGTACAATGCCACAACCCATTGTATAACAAAGAAAATTCCATATGCATGAACAAGAAGAAAAAAAAAGAGTTTACTAAAACATCACACACAAATGTGTACTAGACATAGTTTACAATTCCATTGGATGTTACATTGCATTTTAAACCCAAAATATATAAATAAGTAAGCAACATAAAGTCATTTTTTGTGTGAAAATGTTAAAGGAAGAGCATATAGTAACCGTATTAATTGCTTGACTACTTATTGATTTTGACATCACATCCATATTCATTTTAATCTCTTTTTCTAGCACTACAAAAATAGGTTCGCTCTTTGTGAACCTGCATTTATGAATGTGAAATTTACACAAAAATGAAATAAAATGTATAATAAAACAAACACCCTTAAAAGAGTGATCCATGTACTAACATAAAATCACATGTTTAAAGGACATATAAAAATATTATAAAAAATGAAAACCTCCACATTATTTCAATCTGGCATTTTCAAATCAGGCGTTAAGTAATTAAAATGTGCCTACTTGCATACTTTTGTCAGGCATTGCAGATGAATAGTATAAACTAAATAACTAAAGCATGTCACCAGTTATCAGTTAATATGATTTATATAAGAGTCATGATATATTTATATATTATATGAAATGTAATGTTTAAATATGCAGATATATATATATTAGCTTTCCTTTAGCTCAGTGTTTGGAGCATGGCGTTAGCAACGCCAAGGTCATGGGAACGATCCCAGGGATTGCACATACTTAGAAACAAATGTATAGTATTATGCAATGTAAGTCGCTCTGGATAAACGTGTCTGCCAAATGCATAAATGTCAATCATTCAGCGAGATGTTTAATTACAACCCTTCTGAAGCTGCTTCCTCTCTCAACATCTGTTGCACAATATGTCTTCACGAGTCACTGAGATGGCTTATATCTAAATATATATATCTTAGAATGAGTATGTTCATCGCAGGTTTGGTCTTAAATTTCATATAAAGTGGCGCTAAAATGGTCTTAAAAATGTTATTTCCTTATATCTGTAGACACCCTGAACTAGAAGTCTACACCATTAAAAAAACGAGATGCTTAGTACTCCAATTCTTTTTTTATTCGTATCTTTAAAAAGTTATTTGAAAGTGATGTTAGGTCATTATGTTATTTTTAAATTTGCATTCTCATTCAATCAAAAATAAAAAAATGGGTGGAGGTGTCCTCTTGATGATGGGACTTGAATGGAAGAGGAACTAGGGTGAAGAAATGGACTGGGAATCCAAAATGTTCAGGGTTTGAATCCTAGTTAATCATGACAATAAACTGAAAGGTCCTTAAGCAGGTCTGGTCTGGATGATGGGAACATGGCAGGACAAACAGATAGATGGGAGGTGGAGTTTATTCTGGTGAAAGTGCAATGCACAAAGATTAACAGGGACATTAACAGGGACACGAACATGAACATGAACTAGAACCAGACCCAGAACCACCACTGAGACCACCAAGTAGAAGACATAAGAGTACAGCGGAAGGGTCTGATGAAGGTCTCGGCATGCTCATGATGGCTTTCATCTGCTCGTTGTGTTCCCTCATCATCAGTTTCATAGTCTCATCATGTTTTTTGTTTATGTTCTTTATCATCTTTTTAAACAGCTTGTCACTTTTCTTTTCTGTTTCCTCATTCTTCCTCCTGAAGTCTTCAATCTCTTTAGACATCCTCTCTGCTTTCTCTCTAAAGTCCATCTCTAACAGAGCAGCTTTCAGCTTCAGTTTACTCTCTGTGGCACATCTGAACTCCTCTTTCTGAAGCTTCATCTCTTCATCCATCTTCTTCATCATCTCTTTTATCCTCTCTTTATTACTTTGTCTCTGAGCTTCCATCTTCTCTTCTAGTAGTCGCTGCTTTTTTTCTTTAGTGTTTATTTCCTGAGCCAGAAGAACAGCTTCTCTCTTTCCTCTGAAAGAAGAGGAAGACGAAATTCTTAAAGCGTACGTGTTACGAGATCATGTAAATGACATTTCATGCAGTGTGTAATTGTGTGTGAATGTAAGCAGTCTGCCATGTTGTGAATGAATCACAAAGTTACTGGCTTGGAAAAAAGGGAGTTGACTTTGAATCACCCAAACAAGTCGTCCCCTAGTCTGATCCGCGAACTGAAATCTTTTTTTTTTGCTTCTTTTTTGTATCATAAAAGTTGTATGCAAAAAAACATACCCATAATCTTTCTCTCCTTGTCAGTCAGATTTTTGTCAGCCTCCAGAATGGCTTTGGAATCCACAGACTTCCGCTTCAGAAACTCTTCAAGTGTGTCTTCTGCCTGTGGACATCAGGTTGCATTGAGTTTAGTGTAAGAATTCCAGCTACCAGTAAGCATATGAGGAACGTCTTGACTTAAGATGACACATTTAGGTCTGAAAAAGTCAGGATTCAAACCAGGAACCTATTTATGTCCACATTACTTCATTACCTCTAATCCACTCTCTCATTCTATGAAGTCAAATTCTGTGAAAATGTCAGTCTGTCTTACAGATATGAGTGGGTGGTTTTGGGTGAAATGTTGATTTTACTCACCTTGACTTCTTTATTTGCTTGGAATTTGTATTTCTTTACAATGTCTTCAAGGTCCCTGGAGAAGAGAACGTAACCACCAGGTATGGCATAAAATCCTGTCTTGAGTTTTTCTGTCATTGTTGCAGAGAGGAATGACAAGAAATCCTCACATCTTTTCTTTGATGCCTCCTCGTTTTGGCCCAGGTATCCACGAAATAGGTTATGAATGTCTTCCTGTAGCATCACACAAAATATCCAACACAGAGAAATATAAAATGTTTTACTTCAAGCGAATTAAAGACTTTGATACTTTGAATATTTACTGATACATTTAGCCTTTGAAGCTATAGTTCACCCAAAAATCGTTATTTTCTCAGTTTTTCTTACCCATGTTATGTTCCACAGACTTTAGGGCATCCCAGTATATTCGAAACACAAATAAAGATTTTTTGGTAACATCCAAGTTATTTTGATTTCTTTTGCCCGCTTAAAGTACTATCGTTACTCATTCAAAATTCAATTGACCTTCTATGTTCAGATTAAAATGACACCAATTAAATAATTTCTTCATGACTTTTATGGACCTTGACGTAAACTATTATTATGATGTCTATGAGGAGGCCTGGAGACCTGTCGGATATGATCGTAATAACTTTGTTACTGTTCCGAATGCGCTGGAAGGTCTTAAAACACGTAGAGCGGCATGTTGGTGAGAGTCATTGTGAGATCATTCATTACAGCCAAATCACCCAGGTGTAAAATGTCTCAATTCAATATTGTTCTTAAAGTGCTCGATTTTTGCACATTCATTTTGCACTTATTATAAAAAAAATATGAACAAAAATATGCTTTTAACATACTATCTCTGTATTAAACAAATTATTTAGTGAGCACTTGAACATAAACTTGAACCCTTCTTTCATATAATAATGTGTTCAGGTTTATGTCAAGTACAACAGAGATGGTATGTTAAAAGCATATTTTAGCTAATGGTGTCTCAAAATACACTTGAGTACAATATCTGTCTACTGTGCATAAGCAATTTGTATTTATAAACAAATACATGCATAGAGTTAAGAAAAATCTAGAAATTAATAAACATTTATATATAATTTTAATTATTGGTAAATATAGATAAAGATGTATTCATTTGTATGTGTTTGTATTTATAAATACAAAATAAATATGCACAGCACAAAGACATTATGTAAACACAAACTTTCATTCTGGATGTGATTAATCGCGATTAATTGTTTGACAGCCCTAATATCCTGTATAAATATTCTTGAAAAACAATGTAATATAAATTGTTCATTATTTATTTACTGGGCATCACCTCAAGACGTTTGATATATGTTCCCTCGCTGTCCTTAAAGGAATGCTTTATGAAGGTTTGTGTTGCCATGAGGCTGAGACATTGGTGTTCTGAGGACACATTCTTCAGTTCCAGAGGGAAGGACTTCTTCAGCTTCTCCATTCCACTCTTGTACACCTCAAGCCCCTTCTTCTCTGCAGCATCATTCTCAATGGTTGCCATGGCAATTACAGCATTCTCCAGAAATGGAACTTCACCACTGGAGATTGTGTCTACATATGTCTTGACCAGCTGACCCAAGACTTTAGGTAAAGTTCAGATACAAGAATATGAATATAATAAACTAACATTTAGATTTTTGAAAATTAAAACTGGCCCATCTTGCATCAGTGTGGCAAGTGAGACTGCTTGAAGAAATAGTCAATTTCAATTTCAGTAAATTTACACGTGTAATAGTCACGTATTTGCCATTGATTTTATGTTCGAGGGTGAAGTCCCTCACAACCCAGATGAAACTAGGAAAGAACTTAACAAACTCTGAGCCATCTTCATCTTCATCAGATGATTTGATCTTGATATACTCAGTCAATTCTGTGACGTATCTGGAAATGGTTTAGGTTTCAATGCTAATTTAAATTTAGTGTCTTCTATATTTTAAATATTGAACTCTAATTTAATTTAAAGTACACATGCATTTGACACATCTTAACTTCATTTTTTTTATTTAAAGTCTTTTTTTTTCCCTCATGTATCTTTCATGTGCGCCATTAAGATAAATGGAATGACATAAACCATGAAATATCAACTGTAGGGATGTAAGGATTCACATGAGTCGGTTGAGAATCTATTATAATATGAGACAATTTAAGTCGGTTGAGATGTTAAATGAATCACGGTACATGTTTTGAACAGCAGGGGTCACTGTGTTCACTGCAAACTTGGTGAACATGGATACGCTGATATTTCTTTAAAAGAATGTTAAAACAAATCCAAGTTAAGAAAAGCACAGTTAAGTCTTAGTATGTTTATATAAAGGAGACTTTTGTATTTTTCCTTTTTGGTGGGGGATTTGGTTTAAAATTGCAGTTTATTTAGTTTTGTTATTTGACAATAAATATATATAATTTTTTTAAGAAATATGCGGCCTTTGAAAAACAATAAAAGGGCACAAGTTCATTTTTAATTGGTCTCAAATCATTTTGTTAAATCGCCTTGTGAATCGTTGCATCCCTATTAAACTGTTAAAGAACAATGTATGGAAGTATACTGCAGTTCCTCAATAGCCCTGTTGTCAATCGTCCCTATGCTATTGAGCACTAGAGTGCTGCTCAGAAGGATGGCAAGAGAGAAGATCTTGATATCATGCTTTGAATCTCCCTGACAGATGAAACACAATTATTTGACAAAGAATGACATTGTGTTGTTGTCACACATAAACCTCTAATAGCCTTTTGACTATAACTTTTTGTCTATTTGTGTACTTCTATATGTCTAAGCATATTATGGATCTATGTACATCCTGGTGGTAAAAATGTGTCAGACACAAGACTGTAGGGTCTCCTCAGTAAACTCCTCGCTAAAATAATACTTCTAGACTGGGTGTCCCATTATTATGATGTTACAGTTTAGAAGTAAACAGGAAGAAAGTGCTGTTTTGTTACCTTGTCCACATCTCCAAGACCCTCAGTGTCCAGCAGGACCAGGGTGGTTCCTGCTTTAGTTGGATGGTTCACACACCACATCCAGATGCCCTTCGTCTTCGACTCAACTGTGCTGCCCAACGCAAATCCTATAAGAAAGAAAAAGCTTCAAGAAACTTTAAATCAATCACATCCGCCATCATTTATTTACCACCTCGGCAAACTATAATGGGGGTATTATTTTGACTGTAATATTTTGTCTTGCTGAAATAAAGGCAGCTATTTCTTGCTACATACACCGCTGGACACCTTACATAGAATTTGGCATGTTTCTACAGTATTCCTAAACGGACAAACTTATAAAACTTTATAAATATGTTTTGTCCATTGGCAAAGAATTGAAAATCGGATGACATTTTTGTCCATGTGTCAGCCACCATAGTGCTTCAAAAGGGAGAGTTGGAGTGAGCCAATGGTTGCACTTCACAACCTTGCCACAAGATGCCACTAAATACCACTGACTGGTCCTCGCAGTAGCAGGTTAACTGTCGTTCTTCTTTTTCCCCTGCCCAGAGACAATTGTTGGGCTTCCGCGCATTGACAGGAATGAGCAGTATGTGAGTGTGTGTTTGGTGCCTTCCATGTCAACCACAGCTGATCGCAATGCTTCCACCCAGGGTACCCAGGCAACACCCTAGTAACACCTTATCAATCTTTAGTATCATCCAGCACTTCTACTGGCAGCAGGACGTCCTACAGAAATTTCCTCCTTGACGCTTTAAGGGTTTAAGGTATATGTTGTTCAGAAGTTCTGGTGTTCGGTTGGTACAGCCTTGGGTTAGCAGCACTATCTGGTTTGATCCCCAGAAACACATATAGTGATACAATCTGTACCTAAAGGAGAAGTTCAGCCAAAAATTAAACTTCTGTCCTTATTTACTCACCTTCAGGTTTTTTTAAATCTGTATACATTTCTTTGTTCTGATAAACACAGATAAATAGTAGAATGATTATGGCCAAACAGTTCTTGGCCACCGTTGACTACCGTGGAAGAAAAATTCGATTTATAAATTTCTGTTCTGATGAACACAAATTAATATATTTTGAAGAATGCAGGAAAGCAATATAGTGCAAAGAAAGTGTGTAAGGAACTATTCATAATGTTCAGATATTATTAAATCTTGATTGGCCGCTATTGTCACACGCAGCACAAGACTGACAGGTAGAGAGCACATAACTTTAAAACTTTACTTTTAAAAAATGCACCTTAAGAAATAAAAGTGGTGGAAGTAGCACTGAATAACTCACCCTGATTCTGATGTAATGTATGAAAGTTGACATTGGATGTTTATTAGTTGCACAGGATTTTTTTATTTGGATCTTTGAATTTATTCGAGGAGTCATGACAGCCCCAAGCCTAAATCAAGTCTAACCTGTTTGCTTCCCAGCGAGACGGTTCATCAGGAAAGACTTCCCGGTGCGGTAGAGACCCACCACAGAGACCACCACCACCGGCTGCTCAATCTTCTGCAGGATCTGCAGCGCTGACTGCTGCACACACAGCTTCCCATCTGACGTCGTGTCAATGAGGCAAACCGGTTTGTCCATGTTCACTGGAGACGGAGCTACAAACGGGAATATTAAAAAAGATGATTTTTGTTGAGCTAAGACTACTTGAGAAATATTTCAGTAATTCAATAGTGCACAATACAGTAATTCCAGTTGTGTAACTTTGTCTTTTTCAGTTTTGGGAAAATACATTTTTAAACACATACTCATAAAATGAACACATAAACATATTCACAACAAATGATTGAAGCACACCAATGGCGTTCATATTGAGCTAAAACTATTATCTAGAACCACAAGTCAATATAAATCACACAATAATAATAATTATACAAATAATATAATAAAAATAGTGATAATAATAATTTGTTGACTCAAATTGACTGTAAACTTTAAGAAAATGTGCAGCATTCATAGCAAGAACCGTATAAATAGACAGAATAAAGAAATGCAGCTTACCTTTATTTAACTTCAGGAGCTCTGAGTCGTCCAACTTGTGGCTTGAACTGTATTATTACCTGTTTATCTTAAACAGTCTTTAAGATCCAGCCCCCTTAATTCTATCTAGTCTGGAGTGAGTTAGAGATTGACCGTAGTCTCTCAGTATCTCTTCGATTATCCTGTGTGGCATTCTACTGACTGAGCAAACAACATTGTGCTTTTTAACGCTTTGTTTCACTTTCACAATCAGCAACTGCAACATGTGATGCAAGAAGCTCACACAGTTGGTTTTCTTTCTTATTCCTGCCCCTTTAAAAAAATTATATTTCACTATAGTATTAATTGATTTCTTTATATACTTTTAATTTATATTGATTATTATTTGACATATTTATTTTTGCCCTTTCATTTACACACAAACCATTGTTAAGTTTGTTAAACTTTCTTTTAGTGTTGTTTGGGGTTGTTGTCGGAGGGTGTTTATATTTAATCTGTCACATGAAGACAAAAGCTGAACAGTAACATTCCAGAAGAAAAGTAGTACACCTTTTATCACTGTTTGTTTCTCTCTCTCTTTCAAACATTAAACCAGACCATTATTGACATTTTTTCAAACTGATCCAATAAAGAAAACATTGCAACAATGTAAAACTGTAACTGAAGCTTCTGAGATTAATTCATTCACTATCAGCATTGTGTAAATTAGATGTAAACATTGGAGATTGAGACATTCCCCCCAGATAACCGGCTTTTACGACGAACACACTGAGGGGTGTGCGTTCACTCAGACAGCTTTTCAAACAACTGTGATTTATTAAGTAACATACTCCAAAATAATCACAGAACTTTAATAGCTGTACTAATTTGTTATTTTATGTATACTTTAATGTAAAGGTATAACTTTACACCAGTATTATTTGAGGGAGTACATCCACATAGAAACATTTACAAATGTCTCGTCTTATAATATATCCATTGTAAAACATTACCAATTCCCTCTTATTATTGTAAAAGATAACTTTGGTCAGTCTAATCCAATTTTACAAAACATGTAGATCTAGACAATGTCGAATCATACTGAAATATATGAAGAGTTTGGTTCCAAAACGCTATAAATCCATTTTGATTCATTTCAGTAAACGTGTGTTTTCTTTAGAAAGAAAGTGGCAAGATGAAACCCAATATATTCTGTTTCAAAGTTTCACATGTTCTAGAAACATAAGAAATTCAAATAGAGATTTTGGTTTATTATAAAAATTGATCATTTTTCCCACAATGCAATAAATCCATTCTTTTTTCAAAATGCAATAAATCTTTTGAATAAATCTAAAAGTTATTTTTCATATCAAAAACTGTTGAAAATACACAAAAAATTGAGTTGATCCACATAGGACTGCCTCTGAACTCAAAACAATACTAATCCTACATACAGGCACTGGAATAAAAATTACATTCAACCAGTCATCGCTCCTAAAATGAATTCAACGGTTCATAATTTCTTCCCCACAGCAGAAACCAGCACATGTCCATCAATGCCGATACATTTCCTGTAACAAAATTACATTTTTGCCCTTTGTTTAAAAGCAAAATGGGTTTAATAGTAAAAATAAGTTAAATATTAGGTTATTCCTAAATAAAAATAAACAAAGAACATTTAAAAAAATTAATTGTTGAATTAACTTAATTTTATTATGACATAGATAACATAAGTCCTCATAATCAGTAATAATGTTCCAACTACAGGCAACAAATGTCATGTTTATAATAGGGTTTATTGTCTTTGTTGAGTCGCAGCGAGACATGGCGTAACACTGGTAGATCACTAACGTCGTATAAACGTGGTAAAATCTTTTTAACGTCGTACAAAAAAGGTAAAACACTTTGCTATAGTTTTTAATGATTTACTGTTACAATATACATATTTTTAAAACCTTACAAATACTTTACATCCTGCTCAAGCTGCGCTGGCAAAGTTTATATATCGGCAAGAACATCTTCATTTTCCTGATCAGATTCAGGCTCGAATTGATAAGGAAAGTACCGATGACATTTTATCACCTGTCAGCACAATTGCTTGGAAACATGATGTTCTGAATATGGCAAAACATTGGAATTAAATGCATCATCATCCATTAAGGGGTTTATATACATTGCAGTGAAAGTTTTCTATTTATTACTGCTGCTTAATAAGCTTTACTTATTACTACAAACACTTATTTAAACTGAACATCTAGTTTATCCAGACAAATGCAAACATGAAGAATCAGAGTATGACTCTCAAGCATGGTGACAGTCAAATGTAAAGTCAAGTTGCAATGCATCTCATTCAGGACTCCCAGTATGCATCCTGTAATGGACAAATGAGCTACTGTTTTTCTTAGCTTTTATTTTTGCTGTTGTTTTGTCGTCATTCTTGAGATTTATACTCTGATTATTGATGTCCGATTAAACCAGTTGTTCAGTTTAAATAATATATTAACTTTATGGTTACTAATATTAAACTCTTGTTTGAAATGCAAGCAAATGTAAACTAACTTTTACAGATCCGACCCTTTTTTAAGGATCTGACCCTTCTCCGAGCTAGGCCTGCTCGGGCAGGTCCGAGGCGCGTCATGACAGCGACTCCCTGCGGGGTGGGGTGTAGTGTGCAATGGGCAAGCAGTATCGGGCAGTGACTGGTTCCCAACTGCCTAGAGTTTTTGGCAGTCCCCTTGGCACTCGAGGCTAGGCCTCTAGTGCAGGACAAATCAGTGCTAGTCCGGTCGGGCAGCACGACTGCCGTGGCGTACATCAATAGCATGCGCTGACAGAAGATGCCACAATGTTAGCAGGATGATCAATCCCTGTGGGCCACGTTATCCCTGGCAAGCTGAACCAGACACCCGTTGCGCTCTCTCGTCAGTGAACGCCTCGGAGAGAGTGGCGACTCCATCCTCGTGCAGTCCAGCTCTTAGGGGACCGGTGCGGCCAGGATCAGATCCTGTTGCCCCCCAGAATCCCCTTTTGCCCGCTTTGGTACCCCCTGACGGGTGGGAAAGGGCACGGTTGGCACCCCAGGCCAGGCCTCTGAAATCTCCATGCCTCCCCACAGGGAGAACCCACAGAGTTGCTTGATCCGGTCAGTGTTGACCTTCATAGACCAGAGAGTAATCTATCCCCATCCGCGTTGAGAGTGTATGCAGCGGCTGTTACCGCTCATCACGATCGTCTGGAGGTTAAGTTTCATGGTTAACATAACCTGGTCACCAGGTTCCTCAGGAGCGCGACTCCGGCTGCGCTTCGTACCCTCTTAGGACCATAAAGGGTCCTACATGGCCTTGGGGCCTGTGAGCCCCTCGGAGACGCCTCTAGTCCTTATTACAATGAAGGCCGCTCTTGATGGCGCTTGCCTCTACAAGAGGGTAGGGACCTCCAGCATTCTTCGTGTCCCAAGGCTGCCTAGAAATTGGTCGGTAAGTCTCACTGAGACACCGGCCCGGTTACGTGCCTAAGGTTCCCACACTCCCTTCCGGGTTCAGGTGGTGAATCTGCAGGCGTTCCCCTCTGGGGAGAAAGACCCAACCTCTCACGTGTTGTGTCCAGCGCACTGCGCCTCTACTTGGACCACACACAGAGCCTTAAGCTCTGGGCAGCTCTTGTCTGTTCAGAAGACAGCACTAGGGGAGGGCTGTCTCAGACAGAGGCTGGCGCATTGGATTGTGAGTGCCACGGCGTACCAATCCCAGGATCACCCGTGCCCACTCGCAGTGAGAGCCCACTCCACTGGAGTAGGGTCTCCTCGTGGGCACCGGCCCAAGGCGCCCCTCTGGCAGACATGTGTAGCTACAGGTTGGGCTGAGCCCAGTACCTTCACAAGGCTCTGCAACCTCCGAATGGACCCATTGTCCTACACCCTACCGTGCAGGACAGGCATCTGGCCTGGGCGTACGCCTTCTTCCCTCTTCAGGTAAATACAGTGCGCTATGTAGTCTCCCTACTTCCCCCCTTTGGGTGAAGTATAGGCATTTCCTCCGGTGGCACACCCACCTGGGCTGGCCCCCTACGGCCGGGAATTTTCGCATGTGATCTCCTTCGGGCGACCATGTCAGTATTTCCACATGTTACCTCGCGTACGGCAGGATGTGGTCTCCGTAACACACTCTCCAAGAGGAGAGCAGTGTTTTTCCCAGTGCGACGGCTCCGGACGACGCCTCACGTAAGGCGAACGCCCTGTCTGTGATGACTATCAGTACAGGCTTCTCAGTATGTCCACTACTATCCACTGGAAGGTTACATCTCGCTGCACCTTTTACTCGTGACTCGCCAGGCTAGTCAGTGTCGATCAGCTTGAGGTCGTAATACGTGTTAAGATAGGTCCCCAGTCTGTCTCTCAACACAACGCTGAGAGACCGACTGAAGGGGAACGTCTCGGTTACGTCTGTAACCTTTGTTCCCTGATGGAGGGAACGAGACGTTGTGTCTTCATGCCACAACGATTTGCCGATCCGCTGCAAGGATCACCTCTCAGATTCCTCAGCACAAAGGGTGATGAATGACCGCCGCCATCTTCCTTTTATACCCGTATGTACGGTGCGGAGACTGGTGTCGACGGGCCATTGGCCAATCCCCATTGGCGTTTTATTTTATCTTGGAGATGATAGGTGCTTAGAATCAAACCCCAGTCTGTCTCTCAACACAACATCGTAACCAAGACGATTTTAGGGATGATGATGATGACGATGATGATGATGATAATGATGATGATATCAGGTCATTCCAAATTACTCCACCTGCGATAATTTACTTTAACAAAAGAGCAAGTAAAACCATTACTCCTCACCTCTATGGCAACCCCGCCAAAAAATCACAGACAACAGAAAATCTTCTCAATTTTAACATTACAGAACAGTAAACACTAAAAAGTTTTGTTGAAGTTTTCTTTCTTTATCTATGATTTCCCAAAAACATAAATACAATAGCACTTTAACTATTTTAAAATCTAAATCCAGTAATAAGAGCAAAGCATGCTGGGAACTCAATCCGCTGTGTAGTTTCATTTAGTCAATGAAAATGATTCATGTTTTCCCAACACAAATGGACTAAGTTATGTCAAAGAGTTGCCTATTTATGTCACTATTACACAATGTAACCAATACAAATGTGTTTTGTCAAACTATATTGATTAAGTAAAACAAACAACCTTTAAACATATTTGTTTGTGTGTTAAAAATGGCATATGCATTCATAATAAATAATCTTTTTACCTTTTTGGCTTTGGTAAGATTTTTATATATTTATATAAAATGTAAACTTAAAGCAAAAACACAACTTGAGAAAAAGTAAGGAAATTGGCTATAACAAATTACAGTAATGTTCTCAGTTTGTCCAAAGTTGAAGTAATTCAAGGTTAAATTTTTTTCAGTGTAGGATGGATCTTTTAGGGATTGGGACACATGGAAAGAGAGATAACTGTGTCAACTGATTAATATCAATGATTGTTTTGCAGCTGGCCATTCCTTCTGTGGCCTCTCTTATTTAACTATATAAACTTTTAAACACATTTTACTGTACACAGTTAACATGTTGACCTTTGTATTGTGAACGCCATGCATGAATAATTCACAATTACACATATTATTTTCAGCATTTTTTATGGTCCCTGATACTCCGAAGTGAGCTATTATTGGAATTAAAGATGTGTAATTTATTTAGATAAAACATACAAAATGTCACTCTGGTATTGTGTGACACAGAAAAAGCAGACATTTCAACTTTTTTGAGTGTGGTTGCACATTCTGGAAACTACCCCACCCTCCTGTATCTTGTATCACATGTTGCAGTTGCTGACTTAAAAAGTGAAACCGAATTAAACAAACTGCTGTTTGCTCAGTCAGACAGATACTGAGAACATGGACATCCTTTAACTCACTCCAGACCAGTTGGCTGAACCTGAAGGAGTACAATTTCAGAATATCAGTATTTCACAACGTGCACAAAATAACTGTTAAGTTTGGCAAAAAGGTAAGTCATTTTATAACATACGTACAGCTCTTATGAATGTCTGTGGTAGATGTTTTTCAGCATATTACAGTCAACAGAAACATGTTATTTTTGTTTCTTTAGGTAAGGTTGTGGTTTTCCTGTTGTTGATAGAGTGGTGTTAATCTATGCAGTATTTATGTGTGTAGGGTACATTTGTATTACAATGTAAACATGGTGTATGTAGACATCACATGTGTAACCAAGAAAGTTAACACTCGTAAAATTGTTTGTATGAGTGAACTCCTGATACGTCTTGATATATTCCTTGTGTAATTTTTGCAGACTTGCTTTTTTAAGTTTAGTTTTTATGTCTGTATGAGTTGAAGTGTGGTTTTTTTTGTATGTGTCAAAATCACATTTTTATTAACACTTGGACAGTTAAAGAAAACTTAACAGTAAAACTCACGAGTCAAGAGCCCAACCTAAGCAAACACTGATCACAATAATGCAGATGTGTTGTAATAAAAAAAATGTGCGGCTGCAAAAGTGACATTAATTCAATGCAATTACTTTGATTTATCAACAATTTATTAGCATAGATTCAATGGTTGCTTGCTATCTGGGTGGTAATCTGGTACATTTTTGTAGCGCTGTCTCCAGTGAACATGGACAAACCGGTTTGCCTCATTGACTCGACGTCAGATGGGAAGCTGTGTGTGCAGGAGTCTGCAGTGCAGATCCTGCAGAAGATTGAGCAGCCGGTGGTGGTGGTGTCTGTGGTGGGTCTCTACCGTACCGGGAAGTCCTACCTGATGAACCGTCTCGCTGGGAAACAAACAGGTAAAACCCTCACATGATAGCATCATAAGACTTAGGAGAAACATCATTCAGTTATGATTCATTGTGGTTTCATTAATTTTATTTATTTATATTTTTGATGGTGTGGCTTTATCAGGGTTTGCACTGGGCAGCACAATTCAGTCCAAGACGAAGGGTATCTGGATGTGGTGTGTGCCCCACCCCACTAAAAAAGAAACCACTCTGGTGCTGCTGGACACAGAGGGACTTGGAGACGTGGACAAGGTGTGACTGTTTATATATATACATTCATACCTGTGTATGGGCATGCAATGGTAAACCTCACCATACAAAATGACCAAAGGTTTTAACCATACTGAAAGCTCAATATTTGACCGTGACATCTGAGAAAATAAACTACTGGTCATCAACACATACAGTTTTCGTTAGTGAATATGTTATGTTAAATATGTAGTGGTATTACCTTACTTCGCTGTTTTAGTTTCCAGAGGATATCAAACTTCAATCAAAACTTACAATAACGATTCCCAAAAATGTATACAAGGATTCATGGAAATGTATGTGTGGTTTACACTGCAAGCACACCATGTACTAACCAAATCTACACCCCTGCAGTCACAGACCACTAAAATTTCAGGAACTGTGTGTTTCTTTTGGGTTCTGGTCTAATCAATACATCACTTCTGTTCTAGGGAGACTCAAAGCATGACACAAAGATTTTTTCTCTGGCAGTCCTTTTGAGTAGCACTATAGTCCTGAACAGCCGAGGAACTATTGACAACAGGGCCATTGAGGAAATGCAGTATCCTTCTGATCATAATTAGATTTTCATTGTAAATTAATAAGTGTAGTCAATTTTGTCTTCTAGAGTTTGTAGATTATATTTTCTAAACTTCTTCATGCCTTTAAATGACAGTATGATTCAGTACTACAAATGCAATTTAAACAAACTGGTCACCTGTACTTGGTTTTAAATATGGATGCATATAGTGAAACTCCAACAGATCCTTACATTGCACTTAACAGATATGTGACTGAGCTAACAGAGTACATCAAGATCAAATCACCTGATGAAGTTGTAGATGATTCGGAGTTTGTGAAGTTCTTCCCCAGTTTCATCTGGGCTGTGAGGGATTTCACTCTGCAACGAAAAATCAATGGAAAAGACGCAACAGATGATGAATATCTAGAGTTCGCACTTAAACTAAAACTGGGTAAAATGTAGACCCAGTCCTCCCCAAAAAACATCCAGATGTTGTTTGTGCAAGTTGCTTATTAGTACCTGTATTTATGTTTTAAAGATAGGTCATCATAAGTCATAAAACATCATGTTATATTTGACATTAGGAAATTAAGTTTGACGGTCAACACTATTTAAAATATTATTTTAGGTAATTTGTGAACTTTATACACAGTCCCCTATTTTAGCTCCATGTGACATTAATATACAAGGTCATTTACCATTATCAAGTTTGTTTTTCCAGATAAATTGAGTTTCTTTGATTTTAATGTTTTCATTTTGTATTTCATTGTGTCTTGAAGGCAACTCAGTTCAGGTAATGAATTACAACCTGCCAAGAGAGTGCATTCGTAAATATTTTCCATCACGAAAATGTTTCACCTTCCCATTCCCAACGAACCCAGACAATGTCTCTTATCTGGAGACACTGGACCCAGCTGAGATTTCAAAACCCTTCTTGGAAGTCACTGATTGTTTCAGCCGGTTCATCTTTGATCACAGCCAAGTGAAAAATCTAAAAGATGGACACAAGGTTACTGGCAGAGGTAGATTTAAGTCTCTTCATATTTTATGTCTGGCAGTGCTTCCTATTCGCATCAGAGCGACCTGTCATATGCTGCTTTCAAATTTCTTATTTCCTTTTGTTCCCTAAAGTTTTGGGTCATCTTGCGAAAACATATGTGGAAACCATCTCTAGTGGGGCTGTGCCATGTCTGGAGAATGCTGTGATTGCCTTGTCAACGATTGAGAACGAGGCTGCATTACAGGAGGGGCTTGAGGTGTACCAGAGTGGAATGGAGAAGCTGAAGAAGTCCTTTCCCCTGGAACTGAATTAAATCACTTCGGAACATCAGTGTTTCAATCTCATGGCAACACAAACCTTCATGAAACGCTCATTCAGAGACACTGATGGAAAGTACTTGACATCTTTAGAGGTAGGGAGGCGGTATACCAAATTTCAGAAAAGATCATTTTATGTCATGTATTCACATGGAAGTTATATTTTTAGGGCAATTGTAGGTTGCGATCTAGAAAGAAGAGAGCATGTCCTAAGCTAATTACCACCTGTTCTTATGTTTAAAAAAATAAGTCTAGTCTAGTTTATGCAAAAACCGACTTGACACACAAAACAACACATCTGTATGAAGGGTGAGGTTTTCAGTGTCCTGAGAAGTGACTCTGTTGAACCATTCGCCTTTCTGGTCACATTCAAAATCATTCATAATCCATTAAAATCTGGAATCACCGACAGCACAGAGAACATTTGAACTGTTTTTAATTCTCGGCAATTAATGCCTATAGACAGGTCACAACAGGTCACAGTGTAGATCACTTGGCAACTAGAGAAAGTTTAGCTACCCCTGCTAAAACCTGCATCTGCTGGTTTGATATGTTTTGAGCATGGTAGCTGGTTTGAGCTGGTCACATGCTGGTCTTAAGCAACTAGCTCCAGCTCATGAACAGGTCAAACCATAGATATGCTTCATAACATACCTAACCAGTAGTAGGGATGGGCGATATGGCCCAAAACTCTATCACGGTCATTTCTGGTTTTTATTGCGATATAACTTTTTTATTATAACACCATCCACTACTGTTTTTTTGCTGCAAGTGACAGTAGCTGCATGTAGTCTAGAGCCTCAGAAACAAATTCATTCATCAAAAAGTAAAACGCACCCCAAATTAAACAGGCTCTTAAAATATAACTGCAGTATTTTTGTAAATATAAAATATAATAGTGACATTCAACTTCAAAATGTTGTAGTAAAGAAAAATTGTATGAACTAAAATTCAATAAACACATCAAGTCACACCTAAACTGTATATCGCCTATTATTGGGTTGAAATGATCGCATTACGCTATCAATCACTCTCTCTTGAACTGTGTGAACCTTCTCTTCTCACTGAAACATAAACTGAATCGGCTGAGACTGGCATTATAGAAAGAGAACCGAAAAATGCAGATGAAATAAATTATTAAAAAATCTATGCTTGCATACGGTAATAAACGTATTTAAAATAGCGTTGCACAAAATCCATAATATGAAAATCAAGGGTCAAGAGCCTAACTCAGGCAAACACTGATCACCATGATGGTGACTTTTGTTTGCTGGAAACGTTCTTATAACATTTAATAAAACGGACAATAGTATGTTTTTAAAACGTTGTCAAAAATATAAATAACCAAAGGAACGTTCTTATAACAGACTTCTGTACAATATCTGTTATGCTAATTTGGTTTTACCAAATGAAAAGGCAAATAGAAACCACAAGGGTGCCTCTAATACGCAAGGTGCTTTTGTTGAAAATAACCTCCTAATTAATTTCGATAAAAATATGCATTCCCCACAAAATGAGGTATCCTTTCTGTTTATCTGTGTGCTATTATAGGAAGCCATCAGACATCAGTTTGATAGGTATCTCTCCAACAACGAGAAGGCTTCGGAGGATAGATGTGAAAGTCTTATGTCAGTTCTCTCTGACCCAATGACGGAAAGAATCAACGAAGGATTATATGCCAGAGCAGGAGGTTACGACCTCTTCTGCCGGGACCTAGAGGACATCGTGAATCAGTACAATTTGCTAGCATATAAAGAAGTCAAGGTCAAAAATCTTGCATTTTATTGTGATAACCATTCAACAATGCTACAATCATGACAATATTGTGTATTGTTAAAATGTATAAATGCCATTAGAATGCTATACATTTCAAATGTATTTAAGGTGATCAAACTATAAAGCGGTAAGTATCTATATATTACTGAGTATGAAGTTTACCTTCTTATGTGCCTCTACAGATTGCCAAGGTGTGGAGAAGTTTTTGCAGCAAAAAGCTGCACTTACCACGGCCATTCTGCAGGCTGATGATAAACTAACTGAAAATGAAAGGAGAATATGTGGTAAAAGATTTCTGTTTTCAACTCACATAGTATGCTTAAAAAATAACATTTTAACATAAAAGTCAGAAAGCTATAGTATACATATATCAAGAAGAAAGGGGAAAGTCAGTCATGGCCAAGATCATTTTAAGGGCTGCGGTCTTCACAATACACTGAAAAAAATAATTCTTGAGGATTAGTAAATATTACCCATGCAAATCAGTTCAATTTTACTTACATATACTAGGTAGCAAGCTAAACTATAGGTAAACTTCCTGAATCTGCTAAATAAAATTGAGGCAAGGATTTCCACTCAACTGGAGGGCGCCAGTGCTGATTGTGCGAGTGCTGGATGTGATTTTCCCCATTCTCACTAACTATTGCCTGTCTGTCAGAAAGCTGGTGATCCACTGACAGAGAGAGCCAGGAACAGATAACTGGGTTAACTTTGTCTGGAGCAGTGATGGGATGATGGTGTTGAAAGCAGAGCTGAAGTCCACAAACAGGATCCTTACATAAGTCCCTGGTCTATCGAGATGTTTCAGGACAAAATGCAGCCCCATGTTAACTGCATCCTCAACAGACCTGTTTGCTCTGTAGGCAAACTGCAGGGGGTCCAGTAAGGGTTCTGTGATGTACTTCAGATACGCCAATACCAGTCTCTCGAATTACTTCATGACCACAGATGTGAGAGTGACGGGTCTATAGTCATCCAGTCCTGTGATTTTGGGTTTCTTTAGGATGGGGATTATGGTGGAGCACTTGAAACAGGAAGGAACTGTGCACGGATCCAGTGATCTGTTGAAGATCTTTGAGAAGATGAAGGCCAGTTAAATAGCACTGCTTCTTCTGTTTCCTAAAGACTCTTCACACATCCTCTCCACTGATCTGAAGTGCAGGAGGTGGGGTGACTGAAGGTGATAGGTGTTGTGTAGAGAGAATGTCAGAGTGGGGTTGAGGTGTTAAGTTAGCATTTTCAAATCTGCAGTAAAAGTCATTCAGATCATTGACCTGGTGTTGATTGCCTGCAAAATTTGGGGATGGTGGCTTGTAAGTTTTGCATGATAAAAGTCACCAAGAATAATGATAACAGATTCTGGATGTTGTTGCTCTGTGTCCGTGATCTGATCAGCGAGCTGTTGGAATGACACGCTCACGTGCGCTTGCTGAGGAATGTTAACTCACACGAGAATGAACGAGGAAAACTCTCTCTGCGAGTAAAAGGGCTTACAGTTGATAAAGAGTGCTTCTAGGTTGAGACAGCGCATCTTCTTCATCACAATTGTATCTGTACACCACTTTTCATTGATGTAGAAACATACCCCACCTCTTTGCGATTTTCCCGTTGATTCTGCATCGCAGTCCGCTATGAACAGATGGTAGCTGGGCAGATGTAACGCACTGTCCGGGTCATTCATTCAGCCACGTTTCCACCAAACACAAAACAACACGTTTGAAAAGTCCTTATTTGTTCGGGAGAACAGAAGAAGTTTGTCCGTTTTGTTTGGCAAAGAGCCCAGATTCGGCAGATGTATGCTAGGCAACGCAGTTTTAAAGCCACACTTTCTGAGCCTGAATAGCGCGCCGGCATGCTTACCACGCTTGCGCGTCCTGGAGTGCTTTACCACACTGTAAAACCGGATAAGTTAATATAACTCAAAAAAATTGTTGAAACTGATTACATCGAAAATTTTAAGTGATACTAACTAAATTTTATAAGTTAAAGAAACATAATTTTTTTAAGTAAATGGTACTAGGTAATTGTAAGTTATATTAACTAAATTGTATAAGTTAAAGAAACATAATTTTTTTAAGTAAATGGTACTAGGTAATTTTAACGGGCACTTACTTACTATTACAAGTTAATTTAACACTATTAGTTAAGTAATTTTATAAGGTGTTTATGGGTTCACATTACCTATTAAAATTAATTAAAGATAACTTAAATGTTTATGTTACAATACAATTTATTTTACCATCATAAAAACATTTTAGTTTTTATTTTACCTTCATAAAATGATTTTAGTTTTAATTTCTCAGTAACAAATTACTCACTTTATTCATTTTTGTACCTTTTTAGATTTACATTATCAAGTAATTAAATTGCTAACTATAACACATTCTGAAAGAAAAATAACGGTTAACAGACAATTTAAATGCGAGTTACTCTTTTATTAAGTAATCACAAAGCATCAACATCAAAACATGTCTGTCAAATGGAAATACTTCTATACAGTGCAAGGCATTTGAGAAATGGGCTGAGATAACAATCACTTTTAGAAGTGGACAATATGGATATCTGGATATCACCCAGCTGTAAACACTTCGGTCAAGTAGGAACACTTTTCAAAATTCACGCATAGCAGTAACTTTAGAAATATAAAAGTTATACTAGAATACAATATAAGAGAATGATTAAAAAAAAGTTTTTTAAACTCATCTCTGAGTGGTATATGGTAACTTCTACTGTGGTAGTCATTTTTTACATAGTAAATCAACTGAGAAACTGTTCTGCAAATTACATAATAGACAAATAGTGTACAAATCCAATATTGACAAAAAGAAATCTCGATTTACTAAACTGCACATAATGACCCATGTACTATGTTTTAGCATAAATAAATAAAAGATATAACTACTAAAGTGTAAACTGCAATGCAATGCATTGTCTGTCGTACTGTATGACATCAATAGTGTAAACATGCAAACTTGAACAGCAACTGTATGTTGAACAATCATACAATATGTAAGCAAATACTGAGGTTACTCCACTGCGAAAAGCTCATTTTTAAGGCTTAACACTCTGGGCCTTAGCTTCCCATCCTCCAGACCCATCAGGACTTTCTGGGTGAAGTCAAATGTGTTGGCCAGTTCTTTTGGGTAACTTAGGTCCAAGGCGTAAGTTAGCCCAAAAAGCATGGCAAATGCATCAGCCAATGTGGAAAAATCAATAACCATGGTACCCTCAAGTACAACTGCAATCTTCTCTGGGCAGAAGAACGTGGCATCTGATGAATTGCCACTAATGGAGAGGAGACCAAGTGGTACTGCATCAATGTCTGGTTCATCAGATTGCTCAACCTGAAGACAAGAACAGAGAACTGTTACTCTAAACTTCCAAAGGATGATTGCTAATAAGTGACATATATTTACATCTATTTCAAACCATTCTATCCCATACAGTAACTACAATTCTAATTAATATATTAAAAACATGGAACTAGAACCAGGATGACATCTGAATGGTAAGGGAGATTATTGGTAATCAAACAGTGCAACGCTTACATCCCACGTCTTGAGAAAGTTGGAGTTGGAGTTGTCAAGTTGTCATTACAAAGACACTGACAGGTTATGATGTATTGGTTAATGTCAAGGTGTCATAACAAAGACATCTCACTCAATGTCATATTTGCATTAAAAATGTCATAATTGAGCGAATGACACTTAATGACAGTTGTCATAAACATGCATAAAATCTACTTCATATTCATGACATGTGTCATGTCATGATTATGAAGGTGTCATGTCAGTCTTCATTTTCATTTCATTTAGTCATTTGGCAGACGCTTTTATCCAAAGCGACTTACAGTGCACTTATTACAGGGACAATCCCCCTGGAGCAACATGGAGTAAAGTGTCTTGCTCAAGGACACACTGGTGGTGGCTGCTGGGATCGAACCAGCAACCTTCTGATTACCAGTTCAGTGGTTTAACCCACTAGACCAGTCTTATGCACACCCCTTCAAGTAAAGTGTTACCAATCATCTTTAGTGTTATACTGAAGAAAGAACGCCGCCTACATCTTGCATGGCCAGAGAGAGAGAGTAAAATAACAGCAAAAGTTCATTTCTGGGTCAACTATTCCTTAAATAACACATTTTCAAGTGTAGTAAGAAAAATATTTTTACCTGTGACTCCATTTTAAAGGCAGGCCAGCGTTCCAGGATATCACCAACAGGTAGGTTTTCAGTGATAACCTCTTTGCGTCTCAGGGCAAAGGTCGTCTGCATTAACTTCGTAATCAGGACAAGATTTTTGACAACTATTCTTAACTTCTTCTGCAATTTGTAGCCTAAGTTGTTCCAGGCTTGCCGTGTCTTCGCCTATTGGGAAGTTAGGTAGGAAATTCACTTCTGCCCTCTTGGGGCGTTTGATGTTTGTGTGAGGAGCTTGCTTGTCCGGGTTGTTTCTACTCCTCTTTCCACAATTTACAGCAACCTCGTGAAATCCTGCTCGACTCAATTTAGTGCAGTAATTTCCCATCTTAAACTTCAGACTGTTTTTCCAACCATACCACCCTGTCTGAGATCCTGGCTCTTTTAGACTAGGGTGCTTGGTGACAAGTGCTTCTGCTACCATTGATACTTCTTTATCATTCGGGTATGCTTTGAAACTATGCATTTTGGCTGCAAGGGTCTCAAGAATGTCATGTTTTTGTCCCCTGGATAACTTGAGAGTCTTCCCTGTTTTCTCACATGTAGCATTTCCCTCACCAAGTATGAGTTCTACCTCATAAGAAAAAGTGGGCACTGGAAAAACATAAGGCCATCTCTCAGCCCTGTCTGGAGTCACAGCATGGGGCAATGTTATTGTGTCATCTGATACTACTGAACTTGCATCAATCTCAGATCGTACAGCTTTTAGCAAAGCCTTTTGTGGAAGTTCCTCAATGTCTACAAGGGAGCATAGCTGCCCGTCAAAATCTGGATCTTCATAAGATAGGTTAAAGTCAAAGTCTAGCTTAAACTTCTCTTTTATCATTGTTTTTAAATCATTCACAGATTCTGGACGTGAAGACAGAGTCATCTTCCTCACAATGTCTGATGAGATATGGATATGAAGCAGGAAGTTCTGAGCTGCCATTCTTCCTGTTTAAAAGAAAATAAAGAATGCATGAATGAGTTTAAATGGAATGTTCACCAAAAAAGTGTATATGACTCTCTTTCTTTCTTTACAAAGAAAAATGAAGATTTTTAGAAAAATAATCAGTTTCTGTGAGTCCATATAATACAAGTGAATGGGTTTTGAAGAGTTAACACTTCAAACAGCACATAGAGCAATAATGATGCTATCCGTACAATGACAGTAGATTAATCGATGTCTTCTGGAGTAAAATTATTGTTTAAATGTTGTTGTTTTTTTACTTGAAAGCATCGCTTTCAGTCAACCATAACACGCATGTTTGTTTTTTGGAACTCATTCACTTGTTATATGGACTCTTCATTTGTTTTGTTCATTTGAAGAAATAAAGTCATATACATATGGGATTGCATTACGTTTGTAAATAAGAATTTTCTTTTTTGGTATACCTTTAACATTATTCTGACAACAAACTGTTCTAGGTGACTGTATATTTTCCCATTTCTAAATGTGTTTAATCCTCCAAATCTCTGATCAAAATAGATCTTTTCTGTGTTAACAGCAAATGTCCACCGACAGTGTATGCAGTGAGACTTACTGTGTCATTTAGTTCTGACAGTTGATGCACAGAGAAGATGTCCAATGATGTCAGCTCAAATGATCTTAAATGTTCTCTGTACCAGGACTCGTAGTTCCTGCAAAGAAAGGAAGCAGAGTTGTTCACAAGCAGTATATTTTCAATCCTGCTGAATTTTGGAAGTCCTCCTGCCTGCCCTGCGGAAACAAACATTCCAATTGCATATTCTGTGCCATCAATAGAGACTTTTGATGTACTGTATATGTTTTGGCTGTCTGTCTTGGTCTCTATGAAGTCTCTTGCCACTTGAGGCAGAGTAGTGACTTGGACAGTAGTAACACTTGAGACCTGTATGTGGGGTTTGAAAAAAAATGGAGCATTGAGGTGATACGCCATCATGTGCTGATGCCTGGTAGCCAGGGTTTTCAAGACATTCTTGAAATTCTGTGTGTCATGCATTACCCTTTTGAAAAAGCGGTGTTTTCCCTCAAATCTCATGGTCCACAGATGAACCAGAGGCCCAAAACGCTTTGTCAGTTCTGGGTAGTGTTCGATATAATGATGCTTGGGTCGGAGTTTAAAGTCTGGAAACACTGCTTTAAGAACCTGTCTGTGATCACTTATTTTAGTTTGCATGTAGTGGATGGATTCTTCTGTGAAAGATGGAGACAACACTAGCTGCACAATTTCTTTAAGGTCCATCAATATGGCCCATGCTTCATCTCCTTCAGGGACTTTACTTCCTACCATAAGTGGTAATAACCTCAGCAAAGTGGAATTCTCATGCCCATTCCCACCAATGGTTCGTTTGGCAGCAACATTTTTGGAGATTTGCTGAGGTTTATCAAGCCTATCAGTTTGCTGATATGGAAATGTGCAAATTTTTTTGTTTAGATCTTCAAGGGTGAAATACTTCTTTCGAATCATTTCACTGATGCACAAGGCCAACTCAACAGGCACAACACCCTCAAACAAATCATGCAGAATATCAGGTGGGAATCCAGTAATGGGATGAAAATGCTGCAGTGCCTTGCTGAGAGCACACTCACCTGTAACACCAAAATGGGTTACATTTTCTCCTTGCACAACACTTTGCACATGAAGATCATGGCAGGCCTTGGTTCTCATGCTAAACTCTCCTTCAGAAACTTCACTGGCCTGTCTTTGATCTGCAGTACAGCAACAAAATCTACAGAAATAATGTCCTCGGAAAGACTGCACAAAACCTGCAAGACCATGAGCACCCAAATTATCAGCTGCCACAGACAACACAGTGCCCCTGATGCACTGACCGAGACTTTCAATGAAAACACCATCCTGCTCAAGAGTTTGCAAGTCTTTCAACAAAGGTGACAGAACACTTTCATAACCACACTTCTGCACGTCTGGTACTTTGCATAGCAGAGCTAGCTGTATGACATGTAGGCTGGATCTATACTTACTGGGTAAATTGGCTAGTAACCAATACACTGCACAAAGCTTGTGGATCTTTCTAGCTGTGCCTAAAGGATTTGCTAGTTCAAGGTCATCCACATACAGAATCAGTGACAATTTCAGCTCTCCTACTTCTGACAATACCTCATTTTGTTTGAAATACATTCCGTCTTCATGAGACATGTACGTTCCAGGTGGCGATGGGTTGGCTTCTTGAATTTTTTCAAGAAGATCAGTATTTTTAAACATTGTTTGAAGCATCTGAAGTATTGGAACATACACGGCTGTGTGTCCATTGGAATCTACTGTATATTGAACTGGCAATACCAGAGGATAGTTACTCTCCTGGCTGGCTCGTTGCCCCTCCGCTCCTTTACTACATTTCGTTACACTGTACTTGTATATGTGTAATGACAATAAAGTTGAATCTAATCTAATCTAATCTCTCCACAAATCTTTTCCTTCGCTTAGCAGTGGACAGCTCCGCACCTTCTGCAGTAGCACTGACAAAGATGTTACTTTTCACTACAGCTTCCACTAATTCATTAAGAAGGACTTCACTGAGAGTCTGATCATACTCTCGCAGAACCATGATGATTGAGTCTCTCACAAGAGGTTTGGACAGTGAGAATATTTGTACCAAACTTTCAACTATGTCTTGTATAGCCATCTCTGATACATGAAGAACACTGTGCATTTTCAAGAACAAAGAAGCCAAGTTGTTCCTCAATTGAGCTTGCAATTCATCGGTGTCATATCTTGACTCAAGAGGATTAATGTCAGTAGTCTCTAGCTCTAGAGAATCCTGAGAGGAATCTGGCTCATTAGATTCAACTTGACTTTGCATTGAGGGGCTGTCAGTTCCTTTCAAGATGATCTCATCCTTAAAATTTGACACATCACCATCTGGATGATTCCTACTTTTGTGGGCATTGAAGGAGGAATAGACATTGGTAGAGTACTGACAATTTCGGAATGGACAGTCCACCGTCTCATGTTGTTTTAAATGTGTCCTTAAATGACTGAGAAGGGTTTTATCGCTAAACGGCTGCTTCAGTCCACATATAGGACAGATGAATGATGTGTCCATATAATTTACACTATGCACAGCTGTCTGAGTATGCAACCGTGTTAAGTGAATTTTCAACGCATTTATTGACGGAAATGTGCAGATACAGTCATCATAGAGACATGGCAATGGGTGACTGAGGAAACATTGGCATGATGCAAACGATAGTGTTCAAGCACCTGTAACCTTTTATCAAAGATAGCAGCACATAGTTTGCACTTCCACGCCATTGATTTTTTTTCTTCAATTTGTTGTGCGCACCCAACATTTATTCACATTTAAGCATCTCTATGCAATGAATGTGTATTAATAATTGGACATAAACATACCAAACTGAACTGCCAGCTGCTTCACTTTTAGCCTGAAAAAAGAGAGATTGAGAACTTAGTTAGGTTGTGATATTTGCCAAAATACTAGGAAAAATATGTGAATGCACACAATGCTAAATCAGTTATGTAACTTATTAGGCATTATGCTCAGTCAAACAAACCTTAAACTTTTAAATATTTTTTTAAACTGCACAATTTGCTTTTTGAAATGTCAAATTTTAAGCAAGAACAAAAATGTCTCCGCTAAATAACACAAGCTACTGGTGTGGCTTGGGCAATAAATACCTTTCCTTACAAATTTTTTTTACAACACATGGAACAAAGTGCATCAAATTATTGTCAAACTTCTATGAAAACCACTAGTTGTCTATTCATGCGTGCCAATTCACAGCCCGCCATTTTGAGGTCGTTAAAATGTGTTGTCCGAAAACGATTTAATGTGAAAACCGATGCTGATGCAAAAAGACAGACTTTGATATATTTTTAAACACAAAATACAATTCAATCCATTTTACCTTTAGTGAGGCAGGATAAAATGTCTCGAGACATTGTTACTCGCTTTGAAAATGCATAAATTACATTAACTGCTAAGACACTTAAACTTTGCAGAAAATAAAACCAGCAATTTACCAGATTAGCGTGCCCAAAAAGAAGAGGAATAAAATGGATGGCAGCACAACGAAGAAAATCTTGTCACCAGCTGGTTCAGAAAATTGCATGGCACTTTTCTCATCAAAGGTCCTCACAGACAACACCGCAGCAAATTCCCGATCGAAAAAGATCTCCTCCTATGCTATTTTTATAAAATAAGATCGAGTTATTCACGTGTTGCAAACTTAGATTTATCAAATTGTCATCAGAAGCGAGTCAGGGAAGCAACAAAAACATGGCGTGTTTTCGCGAACTTGCAACTGCTACTAGAGGGAGGAGCACATACGCACGTGGGTGACGTCAGACGGGAGTATAGTAAAACTATTTGAGTGCACTGACAAAAACAAATTAAAGCATTTGAGTGCTGTACACTTAGAAGTTCACTTTCGTTTTAATTACACAGAAAATTTAAGGCGAATGAACGTTTTTATTTTTTTGAGTAATTACAACCCATTTTATTTATCTAAGTTTTACTGTTTGGTCTTACAGTGCAGCACCGCTACGCCTCCGACGACGATGTTAAATAAAACATCTGAATCATCAAAAACCGGTAAAATATCAGATGGTGTGCACTGCTGAATGTTCAGCAGTTCATCTCTTGTGAAACTGATTGTATGGGAAAAACATAAAACAGGACAAACTAACAAAAACACCAAAACAATTGGAGAGCTCCACACCGAGGCAGCCATTCGCGACGCCATCTTGGTTATTTATAGAGATCAACATTAATCATACACACCTCAACCATGGCGATAATCATCAAACTAATTCAGGTAAACTGCAATGCATGCTGGGAGTCATGAATGAGTTTAGTATTATGGTGTTACCCAGCTTGCATTGCAGCATGAAGCTTTCTTTTGTTGATTCTCACCCTTGTTGAGTTTCATACACTGATTCTTTATGTGTCTGGACATCTGTGTGATTCAGTCAAATATGGTTATATCTAAATAAAATCTAAACAGTCAGAGATGACCGAGTCTTAATGTGATTCAAGCTTCTCTGAATAAGTCATATTTAATGTTTAATTATTCAATATTTATCATTCAAAATAAGCAGCTGAACTGTTGTCGGTTATATAAACTAATATTACTCCATTTATTTTTATAAGTAATTCATATTGAGAAATGTGAGGTAGACTTTATCTAATTTATTTAAGTGTGTCATGACTAGGGATGGGTACCGAAACCCGGTACTTTATCGGTCCCGGTGTTAAATTATGAAAGACCGAAGTATCGATAAGCTCTGACGTTAACGGTTCTGCTGTCGGTACTGGAGAGATTAAGAAAAACATTTCCTATTTATAATGGCTAAATAAACGTTACCTAGCATATTTTAACTGACCAACCATTTCTAATTTGCGATAATATTTAAGACATTTACCTGCATTTTCGTTATTCGCAATCTCGCACGCGAAATGTCCGTCTGTCCCACACTACACAGAGCTTGCGCGCACACAACACGAGAGCTTGCAAGCACAGAACGCGAAGGCTCGCGCTTAATAGAGTAACGATGGCGGAGAGAATCAAACGGTCTAAAGTATGGTTACATTTCACTAGAGTGGATACAGACATTGGTCGTTGCAACAACTGCAACAAGATTTTTGCTTATAAAAGCGGAAACACAAGCAAAACATCTTTCAAAAGTGCATTATGTGTAGACAGAGAAATGCAAAGTTTTCAAATGCCTAGCTATTAGTTCATCATCCACGTCCTGAGGTACGTATGCTAGCCTAACAGTCTTCCTAAATAACACCGACATAAACATTGCATAAGGTTTCTTTAAATTAGTATGTAATAATGTAATAAACACACATCACATTAAAAAAGCCTAAATATAAATCTTTAGAGTATTTTTTCTGCAGTAGCCTAAATAAATCTTAAACATTAAAAATTCTTTCACAGTACTGCATTTAAAATGGATGAATAATAATAAATTATGCTTAAGAAATTATAAAGCAGAGCTTACCTAAAAATTAATTTGTAGTGATGAAATACATAAACTTTTTTGTGTGTGTACTTTGCAACAGGTTCCAAACCTGTATAACTTTTAAGCCCAAACAGAGTTAACTACATTATGTCAATGTAAAGCTGCAGTAATAGTGAACCAATCCACTCCAGCATCTGGTCCAAGCAAAAGAATAACCCGAAAAAGTCTAAGGCATGAACCTGACCGGGCCTGGTGCTGATGCATATGTGCTACACTACACACATCATCACAAAAGAGAAGATCTCCAGCCACAACACATAATTGGAATACCATTTCTTTATTATTATTAAACAACAACAATAAAAAACACAAACAAACTTAGGCCCACATACATTTTAATTTAATTCTCTATGAATAATAGGCGGGTATCAGTCATCTTTTACCTGCATTAAGATACGTTAGGTCAGTAAAGAATGTTTTAAATAGCGAAAACAACTCCAGCTTTAGTTTTGTCTTTCATAAAAAAACACAACAAAAAGTACCGATTAGATTACCGTTAAAGTACCGGATCGATAAGTGGTATCGATAAAAGTAATAATACCGTTAAAACCTTAACGATACCCATCCCTAGTCATGACTCATATCTGATAAATTTAGGTAATCTTTACTTAAAAAGGTAAAATAAAATCTACTCAATTTAATTGAATGGAAGTCCTTGCCTCAATTTCCTGAGTCGATTCATGTAGTTTGCATATAGTTTAATTTGCTAAATATCCAAATAATATGCTAAATAATATGCTAAATAATATTTATTGCTAAATAAATATATAATTTGCATATACCTAATATATGTGAGTAAAATTTAACTGATTTGCATGGGTAATATTAACTAACCCTCAAATTTTTTTCAATGTATGTTAAATACATGGGATCTGTGTTAGATCTGTCTTTTATTCACACGTTTCACCCTGTCGACCACTTCTTTATTGCTTGACGAGGGCAGTCCTTCTGGAACAAGAAATTAAGGCCCAGGAAGAGAACCAGCGTCAGCTAGAGGAGAAGATGGAGATCGAACAACAGGATAATGAAGAAAGACTGAGACAGGTCATACAGAAGATGGAAGACGAGATGATCCTCCAACAACAGGAGACAAAAGTTGCAATGGAGAGTAAGCTAAGAGAGCATGCTGTCCTGATGGAGAGGGACTTTCAAGAGAAAGCTAATAGTATGGGTCAGGAGATAGACGAGTTGAAGAGGAAGAATGCAGAGGCAGAGGAGAGAACTTCAAGAAGTTATGCACAGATGATAGCAGATCAGGAGCAAAGAAACGCACAGAACATGGAGGCGCTGAGGCAGCAGCATCAGCACCAAATGCAAGCAATTAACAGACCCAGACCTAGATCTGGATGTTGTATACAGTAAAATGTGTTTTAAAGTTTTTGAATTCAGAATTAATAGTCTTCCTTAATTTCAAGGAATGTCTATTATTTTTGACAACATATACAAACGATGACTATCACCTACTTCAGGTACTTTCAATTGTGTGAATGCAACAGATAATGGGCCTCATTCATGAAGCACGGGCAGAACGACATTTGACGAATATTTTCGGATTCATGAAAATGTTCGTAATTTCAAAATGTTAGTTGGTACAAAAAATATGTATGCCTGCTCCATACCACGTGTAAAATAGTGCATAAAACTGCACGTAACGTTCTGTATTATTTTAGGCAAACTGATGACACAGCATTTTGATGCATTATGTATCGTAATGACATATCACAGGTTATTTTGCCCGTCTTTTATCATTTTTTACTTTTTAACTTTGGTTAAATGCAGAGCTCGTCACTGTCCTTTTTTACACAGCCGTCCAAGTGGAGGAGATTATTACTGCATGTCATATTCAGTAACATTCCTCAAAAATAACATACTAATAACAAGTAGGCTAACTGTTCCGGTTATTCTAAATCACACCAACCAACACATCTCCGGAGTAACTAGCGCAGAGCCTCCAAAGTGTTGTCAGTCGCCACCAGCTTGTCATTTTCAGAAGAGCACCAGGTTTATTTTAGCTGTCTAAAAACACGTTGGTGGACAAATTTGAATTGATTAATTTGTTGGTAAGCATATAGCCTATTATTCCCTTATGCATTCATGCAATAAAATGTAGCCAAACCAGAATGAAGTCTAGAGGAATCCAGCACTCCTATATACATAATTTGCATAGCTTTTAAAATAGGATATCTGACGTTTACAAAGTATTTGTGAATCTGGAGGAAAGGTTTCAGGAAGGTCTTGTTTATCCGCAAATCACTCGGAATTTACTCATATGTTTACGAATGTTTCATGAATGAGGTAGCTGATTATTCATCAAGATTATTGATCAAAATTAAACACATGCATATTTTCAAGTATATAATCTAAAAAAAAGTTCCGATTCTGATAAAAGTAACTATGCATGCATGGTCTAAATAATAACATTATCGTTTAGCTTTGGTGCAAATCAGATGTATTACATTTGAGAAATTTATCTCAGAAGCTTCAGTTACAGGGTTACATTGTTGCAATGTTTTCTCGTTAAGATCAGTTTGAATCGTGCCAAGAATGATCTGGTTTATCATGTTAAAGTACCTTATCATATTGGTTTTCCCCGTGTGGTTTATTTATTGGTCCTGTTCAGTTTCCTCTTCTTAATAAAGTTTTGGTTCCTGTAAGAGCCGTCTGGCCCTTTGTTTTTTCTACCTAAATAAGAAAGAATATGATTGACACAGTGAAAGCCTGACATCTCCCCTCTATAGACCTTTAACCAATTTGACATCAGGTGTTGAAGGGTTTTAACTACAATTTATGTTTTAAATGTCCATTTAATTACAGTCTATGGTTTTAACTACAGTTTATCTTTTTATGGCTTATATATAATCAATAGTAGAATGTGTGTATTAGTGTGAACAATTATGTGTGTGTGTGCAGCATTGCGTGCAAAGAAGAGGGTCAGCAGTTTGAGGGTTTGCACGAGATTTCAGCTGTTTGACCTGAGGTCATGCTGTACATGCAACGCACATACCAATATAGCGAGGGTTTTAAGAAGCAAACCATATGTGGAAACTGTGTGGGGGATGTGTGGTATTTTTCAGAATGTGTCTTGTGATATGTCTTATGATATGTCTTGTGATATGTCTTATGATATGTCTCATGATATGTCTTATGCTATGTCTTATGATATGTCTTATGATATGTCTCATGATATGTTGCAGAAAACGAGGAGAATAGAATGTGTGTTTTGCTGTATCATGTGATGTGTTGCAGACAAAGGAGAATGAAGCTGAATGGAGGAAAGACGAGGCGGAGCTCTGAAGAAAGAAGACACACCCACACATAAACACATAAAATGTTGTAAAACTTTTGAAGCGTTGCTGATCTCTGATAATACTCTGTGCGTAGAGTGAGTTTGTGAGACAGCCCAGCGCTGAGTTCAAATTAATAAACTTCAACTTTTGTTCATCCGAAGTCCAGTAAGTCCAATTTTTGAATACGCAGGACAGTAGATGTCCATCAGTGTGTGCATCAAATTTATGTCTCTAAAAATCAATTACTTTGAGTAAAAGCTAACTTTGGATTTTCCAGTAAAATAGAGAGGGGGGGGATGAGAGATAAAGAGAAAGAGTGATAAGCTGTGTACTACTTTTTGTTATAAACGACTCAATAGTCAAGATGCAGGAGAAGACAAGTCTTTATTAGACCCAGCACAGCACAAACAGTAGATAATTGACACAATGATAGAGAACGTGAGAGTCAACGGCAACAGTCAGTAAAGGCTTGCCAGTGGAAGTCCGTTAACTCAATCCCCTCAATCCACAGCCGGCAGAGAACCGTGGAACAGAAAGACAGGGCTGTGGTGAGCAGTGCGGAAAGCAAGCGGATTCCACTGCCAATCTGAGGGAATCCCACAAACCTTGGAGGTAGCAGAGAGATCCTTCGAGCAGAGACACCGGCAGCCGGAGATTCTGGTGATAACAGAGAGCAAGGCAGAGGTAGATACCAGGTGCAGACAAACGGCTCTGGAGCCTAGACAAGACAAGGTGATTTTAAAGATGTGCACTTTCACAACAATACAAGACTCAGTGTCGACAACCTTCTGGTGACTTAACCAAAATGGACTGACGGCGGACAAGAGGAAATATTAAGAATATAAGAGAAAGTGATCAGGAGGAAAAAGAGCGGGAAAATCAGAAAACCCATTGAAGAGTGGAAACTAATAATGAAGAAGCAAACAAGGTAACGAGAGGACACGTGACAAGCTGGCATAACAAAAACCACGTGCCTGACAAAACATATCAAGACGTAAGTGAAAACCCGCAGGAGCTAGACCAGAGAACAGACACTTTTCTTCTGGAATGTAACTGTTCAGCTTTTGTCCTGACGTTTACGAAGTATTTGTGAATCCGGAGGATTTTTTTTCCGGGAAGGTCTGTTTTACACGCAAATATATACTCATATATTTACGAATGTTTCATGAATGAGGCCCAATGTGTTTCAGCTGATTATTCATCAAAATTAAACACATGCATATTTTTTGAGAATATAATCTAAAAAAACTTTCAGATTCTGATAACAGTAACTATCCATGCATGGTCTAAATAATAACATTATTTAGTTTAGCTTTGGTGCAATTCAGCTGTATTAAATTTAAGGAAAATTAGACATTTGACCATGAAAATTCTATCATGAAGTTCTTCCAAACCTGCATACATTTCTAATTGACTAGTATAGTATGAGAATTGTGGTCAAAGGTGCCTTAGAACTGTTTGCTTTTATAATTTCTTTGAAATATTTAATTTTGTGTTCAACAGTTACCAGTTTAGCATTAAAACCATTTCAAGACGCCTTCAGTGTGTTTAGGGCCTTACAATTTTGTGTGTTCTATTGGGTCCCATCCTCCAAATAACATCTCTCGAAAAGAATCAAACATGATACCAATATAGTTTCCATTAAAAACAATATGATTCTAATTACCATTCAATTCCAAAAATCTTTGATGGTTTCTGTTGTTTATTTCAGTATGATTCGACATTGTCTAGATCTACATGCTCTGTAACATTGGAAAAGACTGACCAAATTAAGATGGACAATAATAGGAGGGTCTGACTCAACATTTCTCAGTGAGGCGGAAACACCACCCAGTGGGCATTCAGAGAATGTTGGGGGGGGGCGATGGAAGCAAGATCTTTGAAAGGGGGACGTTCGGATTTGGGGGAGTTTACACCAAATATCCAGGCAAGACAAGTTGTACAAGCATTTCACCGATTTCTGTTTCTGCTGGGTGTTCGATAACCTCATGTAGGATGTTGACGGGCTAAATTCTCCTAGAGCAATGAAAGCAAGTTTTCAAGGCAATGTGTTATAGAACTTCACCACTAATAAAATAATCCATGAACCGAAAATGTGCATTTGACATCTTGAGTTGCGCAGACCGATTAGCATTCAACTTTCGAATCAACATATGGCAATAGATATATGCAGTGTGGCAAACACACCAAAATACACTGATGTGGTATCATTTAAAATTCGGCAGAGCTCTTTCATGTTACCTTGACCTCAGTTGACTGTATGGGCAGATTTAACTTGAGAGTTAAAATTGTCCTTTTGCTGTGAGTGTAACAGAGTCAAGCCAGTAGTGTGCTGAGCAAGTATGTAAACCTCACTCCTCTGCCTCAAGGACTCTCTAGCGACAGACGCTAGAGACTGCGGTCTTTAGCCTCCTCGCTAGAGCGCCCGACTCCCGTGCAGAACCGACCCGGTTCGAGGCCCGCCTGTGTAGGTGTGGTTCGTTCCGGTTACAGTGGTGCCGTGACCCGGATTGGGAGTGAGGTTTAGAGGGGTGAATGTAACAGAGTCAAGCCAGTAGTGTGCTGAGCAAGTATGTAAACCTCACTCCTCTGCCTCAAGGACTCTCTAGCGACAGACGCTAGAGACTGCGGTCTTTAGCCTCCTCGCTAGAGCGCCCGACTCCCGTGCAGGTTCGAGGCCCGCCTGTGTAGGTGTGGTTCGTTCCGGTTACATGAGCATTGTCTGTAGTTTTCATTTAACATTATGACAGTTGAGTTTGCATGAACTGAATTTTGCATGAAATACTTATTTGGAAGCCTTGGAAAATATCTTGAATAAATTATATTCACTTCCACTCTAATGACGGCATTTATAATGAATTACAATGAACTCCATTTATGATGTAGAAATGATTATGCATAAACTAATAGACAGTATTAGTCTAATATATTGTAATCATCGTTGGGTAGGATGTTTCTTATCTACGTATCTAATCATCGTCATATCTGAGCCCAAAATGTGCTTGGACTGTTTCAAGATAGTAAAATATAAATTCGTCCAATAATGTCTCCATTTCTACACAATAAGTGTTTATTCTTGTAAGACGATTGTATTGTTTTCATTTGCCTAATTATGAACACAAATTATAAATGACAAACCTTGTAGTATACCTCAGACGCAAGCACACACATTTAGGCCTGTAAACTTACACAAATAACACAACTTATGGAGGTGAATACAAGCAGCTTTTTAGGTTTTTATTATGCATTAAGGAGAATATCGATACTAAGTTCAAACATTCTACTTCACATCGTTCTTATTCCTTGGGTAAGTATAGTAATATTCCAACTGACCATTCAAATCTGTTATTTGACTTTCAGTGACATGCTTTCTATTCATTTTTATTGGTATTTCACGAGACAAAACTAATATCCATTTATTGAGATGACCTATTATACCAATTCAGTGACGTATGTTTGAACTTCTATTTTAATAACAAGTAATGTATTAGTATTGTTATTATTATTATTATGAAGACTTTTAGCCCATTATTTTTGTGGGGGGCGGTAAATGGAAAATGGATAGGGGGGCACTGGCCCAAAAAAAGGTAGAGAAACACTGATCAAGATAATTGGTAATGTTTTACAATGGGTATAATATAACACAAGGCATTCGTATATGTTTATGTATGGATGTTCTCCCTCAAATAATACTAATCAAAAGTTATAACCTGGGATGAAAGTACGCATGAAATATGAAATTATTACAGCTATTAATGTTCTGTGATTATTTTGGAGTCTGTAGCAAAATAAATCACAGTAGACAGTTGTTTGAAAAGCTGTCTAAGTGAACAAACACCCCTCAGTGTTTTTGCTGTAAAAGCCGGTATCAATGCTGATAGTGAATGAAGTAATCTCAGAAGCTTTGTTGGAATGTTTTCTTGTTTCGATCAGTTTGAATAAGGCCAAGAATGATCTGGTTTAATGTTTGTATTCATCATGTTAAAGTACCTTTTCATGTTGGTTTTCCCCATGTGGTTTATATTATTTGTCCTGTTCAGTTTCCTCTTTTAAAGTTGTTGTTCCTGTAAGAGCCGTCTGGCCCTTTGTTTTTTGGACCTACATAAGACAGCACACAGTGAAAGCCAGACATCTCCGCTCTATAGACCTTTAACCAATTTGACATCATGTGCGTGCATGAAGTTTATGTCTCTAAAAGTAACATATTTAACACATTTTATTACTTACAGTTTGAGAAAAAGCGAGCTTTGTATTTTCAAGTTAAATAGAGAGGGGGGGTAAGAGAGATAAAGAGAGAGAGAACAAGGATAAGCTGTGTACTACTTTTCTTCTGGAATGTAAGCCTCTGTTCAGCTTTTGTCCTCATGTGACTTTTGCAACACAGGTTAAATATTCACACCCTCCTACAATAACCCAAAACAACACTGAAATAAAGTTTAACTCTTTCACCGCCATTGACAAATTACCTCGTCATTTTAAAACCAAGGTTCCCTTTCTGTCGGTCTCTCGACGTTGTGTCGAGAACAACAGATGGGGTTCGTCCTTGAGAACCAATCAACTCTGACTACTATAGAAAAGGCCAATGAAATTTGGCGAATGAAATTTGCATGCCGGACTCCGCCCCCGGATATCCGGTATAAAAGGAAGCCGGCGTGCAGCATTCATTTACCTTTTGTTCTTCAGAGCCTTCACTCTTGAGTACAACTTAGGATTCAAAATCCTCTACAAACTACACTGCTGGTGCTACGACGTGTTGCAGCGGATCGTCCCTACCTGCAGCGACCTTCCCCTGGGCGTCTCGGCGGTTCCGGAGGTGTTAGAGATCTTCTAAAAAGTCCTTTTTAGGACTGACTGAGCATTCTCCAGCGCGGCATGTCCCGCTGTTCTCTTGGGTGCGGCACCCTCATCGAGGAGGGGGATGGACACGATCGCTGCATTAGGTGTCTGGGCGTCCAGCACACTGAAGCAGCGTTCATTGACTGCACTGCGGGCAGATTGTCTTTCAGAAGTTGCGGTCACGGGTGGCTTTCTTCCTACGGGAACCAGCCACCATTTCGTTTGCTACCTGGGCTGTGACATCTGTGGCTACGGCCCTGATGACTACCCACGTTAGCAGCGTTAGTGATATGGGGAACTCTGCGAACGTAAACCCGCCAGCCAAGTGCTCATGGGCCGATCGCACCCTGATTCGCTCTTCTAAACGTTCCCCAACCGGCTGTGGCATACCGTCCGGATCCTCACGCACACACTCGGAAACGATGTGTGACGTAGATGAGACGTCGCTCGCAGCATCGGAGGGAGACTGGCATCCGGCTCTGACGAATCTGAGCTCCACCCCCGGGTCGAGTTCTAGAGGAAGCGGGGAAATATGTGTCGATCTTGCAAACTCACACGAAATATTCACATTTCACAGGTGCTGATTTCCGAGCGGTGTTGTTAAGAACACTCGAGAATGATGTAACTGAAGAAATGCTGATTGAAAAATGTCCCGCATTATCTATTGACAATGATAAAATCACCAGCAGCGGTACGGCTGCAAACCCACATGAGTTGTTTTGGGAAACTTCTGCTAATGTTGAAATATTTTTTAGACAACTAAGAGTGTTTCTTGATGAACGTCTAGGGAGTAAGCAGGACTTATCATATGCAGCGGGCACTAAGCAGGCAGCGAAAGAATCAGCTGCTCAATTTTTTGTGCGTTTTAAGAAAGCATGGCTTGAAGATTCTAAATTGCCATTAAATAATGAAATAAAGCCTCTGTTTGTTAAATAACATGAATCCTAGACAATCGCAGTTGATAAGAATAACAACTTCTGACTTGCATGATATGACTTTAGATGCTCTAGGAAGAAGGATCAGGGAACTCGATTCATCTGGTGGGTTTTCTGGAAAGGTTGAGAATGCTATGTTTTCAGATTGTCCAGAAAGGAGGAACACTGAACAACCGGTTGTAAATCCTAGCCAAAGGAAAAAGTCTGAGGTAATCTGCTTCCATTGCGGAAGGAGGGGCCATTACAAACGAGAGTGCAGACAGTTGCGCCGATTTCTGGTGAGACACACACACAAAAACAGCACACACCACAGCGCAGACAGGAAAACCACCAGGAGAGAGGGGGGAGTGCTTCATACCCAACCGAGTGGCACTCACACCAAGCATAGGACTCCCCACAGAGTGATGTCAATTCTGATTTATGTATGACGACCCTAACATTTTCGAATACTGTGGAGGATTTGCCTTATTTTTTCCTTCTGATAAATGGGCAGCCTCAAACCTTTCTGCTTGATACCGGCGCAGATGCTTCGTCTATGACTTCTAACAGTTATGAGGGTCCCATAACTAATCAAATTATTCACTCTGTGGGAATTTCCGGAACTGACATTGCCTGTGCGGTGACATCTTCATTACAGGTTAAAGCTGAGAGCCTTAAACCATTTTTCCACAAATTCACAATTATTCCAGGTGCTCCATTAAATCTTTTAGGTCGCGATATGATGCATAAATTAGGCATGGATATTAAGTTTACTGATCACAAGGTTGTTTTTTCTTTTCTGTCTAGTCTACAGGCATCCGTCGATCCTTTTCCAACAGGTGGACAGCCAAGCGGTTCACGAGCGCCTGTTTCCGGGTGCTCCATGCCTACACAGGTAGACTCCATGATTAACCCTTTGTTATGGTCTCAGTTCAAGGATGACACTGGTTTCATTGACATGGAACCTTACAGGGCTAAACTGAAAACTAACAAACCTGTCTACATTAAACAATACCCTTTGTCTAAAGATAAGGAATCAGGTATTACGCCTTTGATTGAAAATTTTGTCCAGCAGGGGGTCCTCGAACCGACACATTCACCATATAACACACCAATTAATCTAATTGTGAAAGCTGATGGGAAAACTTGGAGATTAACTCGAGATTTAAGAGCAGTTAATCAGTTAATCATACCACTCGCACCAATTGTGCCTGATGTGTTGACTGTTATGAATTCAGTGCCACATTCGCACAAGTATTTCACAGTAATTGATTTGTACCTGTACCTTTACCTTGTACCTTTTTTCTTTGTACCTGTACACCCAGATACTCAGCCTTTGTTAGCTTTTACATTTAAAGGACAGTAATATTCGTGGACACGCCTTGCACAGGGATATGTAGATTCACCCGCTGTCTTTTCTGCAGCAGTGCACAAAACTTTGACCAAAATGACTGATTTGCCTTCAACAGTTTGTGTTCTTCAGTTTGCAGATGACATCCTTGTGTCGGGGGAGACGGAGGAGGACTGCGAAAAAGCTTCGGTGATTGTTTGCAATGTACTTCCCGAGACAGGTTTCAAAGCTTCGAAAGAGAAACTGCAATGGGTCAAAACTAAGGTGACCTATTTGGGACATGTGTTAATGCAGGGCCTCAGAGCAATATCCACAGACAGGGTCCAGCTGATCAGAAAGGTTAAGTCCCCAAGAACAGTGCAGCAGCTACAAAGATTTCTGGGACTAATTAACTATTGTAGACAGTGGATACCTGACTGCGCGATTCATGACAGGCAACTGAGGGGACTGATCGATCACAAAGCTCCACCAAACACACCATTGGAGTGGACTGCAGAAGCAGACGAACATTTCAATGCCTTGAAAGCAGCCATCACAACCGCACCAGCATTGGGCCTGCCAGACTACACCAAGCCTGTTCACTTGCATGTTAGGGAGACAGTGGGTGCAGCTTTAGGGGTCCTATTGCAAGAGCATGGTTCAACATATAGGCCAGTAGCATATCTGTCTAAGAAGTTAGATAACATAGTCACAGGTATGCCAGCATGTCTTCGTGCTGTGACTGCAGCTACTCTGATTGTACAGATGGCTGAGAAAACTGTCCTGTCACACCCCTTAACATTATATGCATCCCATCAGGTAGGTGTAATTTTACACAACATGCAAACACAACACATGACAGCGCAACGACGCTCAGGTTAGGAGACTACTCTGCTGGCAACGAAAAATCTTAGCATTCAAACGACAGCAAACATTAATTCTGCTTTGCTGGGTATTTTGGGTATGGAAGACATGGCAGATTTTAATGTTGAACATGATTGCATCCTTGAACTGACAATTTCTTACTCTTCTAGGGTCGATCTGTTGGATACGCCCCTAGAGGGGGGAGAACACATTTACGTTGATGGGTCTTGTTCAAAGCCCTCTGACGGTGTCTACCTCTGTGGCTATGCTGTGGTTTCCGATTCAGGAGAGGTAAAAGAAGCGTTTGCTCTAGATTACAATTCGGCACAAGCAGCAGAGTTGATAGCATTAATACGGGCCTGTGAGCTGATGACAGGAAAGAGAGTAACAATTTACACTGACTCCAAGTATGCATGGAGTTACCTTCACCATTACGCAAAAATGTGGGAAGCAAGAAGTTTTAAAACTGCTGATGAAAGCCAATAGCACATGCAAATCTGATAGGACAGTTAACTGAAGCAGTTCAGCTTCCGCTCGAAGTGGCCATAGTAAAGGTCAAGGGTCATGCTTCGGGGGAGGATGAACAGGCTATAGGCAACAGAAGGGCTGATGAAGCCGCAAAGGCAGCAGCCCAATATCAGATTAAATCACCATTTCATCCAAAAAATGAAACACAGGTAGCAATGACAGTGCACATAACGAATGTACCTGACATTGATATCAAATTCCTGCAAGGTCAACCAACACAGGGAGACTTAGAGCATTGGAGCAAAAGTGTTTGCACTCCTGACAAGGAAGGGATTATTAGAGACGAACAGGGTAGAATAGCACTACCAAAACTAGGATTAATTATCCTAATTAGACACTACCTTGGCTTATCTCACACCAGTTGTGCAAAAGTAGTTCAAGCAATTAATCAATTGTATTGTATAGCCGATGTTCATAAAACAGCAAAGCTTGTTTTGGATGCATGCTTAACATGTGCTCAGGTAAATCCGCACAAATCAGCTAAGCACGATGCATTGACACATCCGGAAGCTCCTTTTCAACATCTACAAATTGATTTTACGCACATGCCGCCGATAGGTAGTCTGAAACTTCTTTTGGTAATTGTTGATCGATTCTCAAAGTGGCCTGAAGCATTTCCGTGTGCAAAAGAGGACGCTAAAACAGTGGTAAAGATCTTAACGAAGGAGATAGTGCCGCGTTGGGGAATACCGACCACCATAGAATCGGACAATGCGACCAGTTTCACGTCAAAAGTAACACAGCTCTTAGCAAAAGCGTTGTCGATTGATTGGCATTTTAATATTCCTTATCACCCCCGAAAAGTGCAGGAGTCGTGGAAAGATGTAATCGAACACTGAAAACACGACTAACAAAAGCGGTACTTGAAACAGGGAGAAAGTGGGTTGATTTGTTGCCTGCAGTATTGGCAGAAATAAGAATGACTCCATCTTCCACGACAAAATTGTCATCGTTCGAGGTACTAATGGGTAGACCTTTCCCGACACCGTGGGTCAAAGGCCGGTCTGCTATTTCTTCCCTAGGTGATCTACAGGTGATTCAGGAAGATTATGTGACTTCCCTAGTCGAGAAGTTAAATTCTATATGTGCTGATGTATCTTTGTGCCTTCCTCTTCCCTCAGAAAAGCCTACTCATAACTTTGTTCCAGGACAAAAAGTCTTTGTGAGGAGTCTGAAGCCAACAAAGGTTGGAGAACCAAAGTACCACGGACCAGCGACTGTGATTGCCGTAACACGGACAGGAGTTCTGACGGACTACCAGCCACAGTGGATACACGCTTCCAGACTGAAGTTGTGTTCTTCAGGAGAGCAGGCAAGCTCCAAATTAACATAGAATCTCAACAGGGGATTCACCTTACTACACCTCAGGGTGGAGAAAGCACTGACTAAGCTGAGGAAAGAACTACCTTTCGTGAGGTGGGGGCCACCCAAAGCAAGAAGGTAAAAGGCCCATTGAGCCAACAGTGCTGCCTCCTTAGCTTCCCCTGAAGTGCATTGAGGTCCAAATTTTATTCTAAAAAGACCAAGGGAAAAATTGTTATCCTAAGTGCAAATTTCCTATGGAATTTTTAGATATCAATTCCTACACTGCGTGCACACTTACAGAAGCCCTTATTGTGTTTGGCCCAGATCTTCTTAAATCAGTGAAGACGACAATAGAAGTTGCCCCTGATCCAACCAGAGTAGTGTTGCAACGTCCAATGCCAGGTAGCCTAATTCTGTATGCTTTCAGGCTAGAAGAGGGAGAATTAGTTGTAAGCAAAAGAGATTGCCCACATCCACAATGATAGAACCTAACAGGCCATGGCATCCGTTCAGGCAGCCAGGTATGTGTGGGCTGCGTGGAACAACGATTATTCTAATCCTAATAAGTATAATAATCACTGGTATAATCCTAAATCAAGAAGTAAAATTAGAGAGAAATGAAACTCTTGCCACTCGGCCAAAACGGGAAATAGATGAAAGCTCCCCTGATAAAGACACGCTTAAGGTAATGAGTGAAATAAAATAAAGAATTAAGGAACTAAGTACAAGCCCGATACACAGATACTCAAATAGGCAGGGAGAAGCATTGCAGGATCTTGATTATTTCATGGGTTCTAATCTCGCCCAAGAAACAAAAGAAGTAAGAGTTGCCAAAGCTAAATGTGATGGTAACTACGCATGTGCCTTAGCCTTATTGCAGAGAGGAGTCTTAGCAGATGAGGTTAGAGGAGATTGTTGGGTATGTCTACAGCTCCACTCAATGTGGAGAACTCAAGAGCTTACAGCAGACATGATTTTGAATGACGAAGGTAACTGCGAGATGCCAAAACAAATGTCTTTAGTAGTACAAATGACTCTGAATATTCGAGAAGGGAGACCACCAACATCGATAATGCGAGACTATAACTGTTCGTATACAGGAGAACCTTTTCAAGGTCCTGCATTTTATGTATATGCTCATCCCGCAGAATTATGTGTATGTTCCAAAGCAGGCAGACATATAGTAGGAATGTCTGATTGTAGAAATGTAATTACATTGTCTCAATCAAATAACGGACGTCATAATTGCACCATACAATATCTCAACAAAACTACTGAGGGATTTGAATGTCGATTTTCACACTTAGATAGTGCACCAGAAATGGTGTGGGTTTGTGGTGAAACTGCATATTACCATTTAGATGCAGGGAAATGGAAAGGTTGTTGTTATGCTGCTATCTTGTCCACAGGAACTAGCATAATCGAAAAGAAAAATCTGGCCACTTCTTTGAAAAGACAAAAAAGAGAAACGAAACGGCCTAATTATTATGCAGGCCACAAGATTAGTGATCCATGGACTACTCCTTCGGAAAATGTGGGATGGTCCATAGCAGGTTTGTTTACAGGAACCGGTACTACTGTTGCTTTGAACAAAATCAATGGTTTGGCATGGCAAGTTCTTTCTCTGGAAAATGACACAGCACAAGCTTTAAACTTAATCTCTATCGAATTAAGGAAAATGAGAGTTGCCGTTGCTTTGGATATATTAACAGCCGAGAAAGGAGGAGTGTGCAAAATGCTTGGAGTATCTTGTTGTTTTCCAATTCCAGATCATGCAGAGAATGTCACTGACGTTGTGAAGCACATGAGAGAATCAGTTCGGGAACCCACAACGGTAGATGCGACATGGTTTCAATGGTTGGACAGCCTATCAGGGGGATGGGGATATTGGATAACCGGTACAGTGATTCCAGTTGTTATAACCGTAGTAGCCTTGTTATTATTTTTGCCATGCATGTTGCAGTGTGTGGCCAGTTGTGTTAAAAGATCTGTTACTTCCTTTACAACCAAAGGAACCTATCGAATGATGTTATCACGGAGAAAGACTGACGTCAATCAGGCTATGCTGGTTAGACGCACACCTAAAGGTTATCATCCGAAAGATCAGAATCAAACATGGGGATCCACAGTTGATCGTAACAGCGAGACGGACGAGGATGATAATGACTATGTTCAGACATATGAGTTAGATCCAGAACCAATACCGGTGATAGAAGGACCAAGAAATGTTGATGAACGTAACAATGAAATGGAAGGAGATAATGGGGTTGACGATTCGGTAATTGAGATTGGCACGGTAGAGGATGAAGAGTAGATATAATTATGTATATGTTTTCGTTTTTATTGAGGGTAATTGGTTGCAAACAAGAAAACCACAAAAAAATACGCAAAGGCAACTATCCTTTTATTAAAGATTTTGTATAACCTTTTTTATGCTCTATATTTTGTTCTTTAAAGGGACACAGGACTGCTTGTAAGACCGTTGGTCTGAAAGTGGCCATTGTGAGAATCTGGATTTCGTCCTGTCCTCTACAAATATAGCATCTGTGTCTAATAGACCATTTGTCTATCAAATGTATTCATTCATATTAGTATAAGCTTCCTTCACCCTAATATGGGCCTACTTTCCTGTTGTTTAACCTCGTTGAAAGTTGTATCATCTCTTATTCTGTCATATGCTGATATAAGCATCTGTTGTCTCCATCCCAAGGTTCCTAATGATGTCTTGGGACAATTTTTTTGATGCTTAATACGTACTTTGTAATCATATATGATTGTTTCCAGGAGGAATAAGACTAAACATAAAGTCTTGTGGTTTTCCACTCTCTAGTGGTTTTATATGACACCTCCTTTTTATCTTATAAATATTAGTCCTTAAACAAATAAACATTGGACTCTGATTGAACAAGCACCTGGTGTCTGTGTCAAACTTTGTCTCCAGGCCTGAAACTCTGTGTGTTCCGTCGACTAGACTCTTCAACCGTAGAATATGGTTTAGACAAGGGGACGTAAGAAGTTTACATTCTAACAAAGCCATAGAGTGGAATATAATTGCAAGCTAAACAAAACTTTTAGCATTCAATGCCCGGTTTCGTAGACAAGGCTTAAGACTAGACCCAGACCCAGACTAAGGTGAATGTTTGAGATGTCTTAACTGAAAAAACTTGCCCTGAAACACCTTAAAATTTGTAACTGGCAAGTTTTTTGTTAATGTAAGAGTTGCTGTAGTATAGTGGTTATCACGTTTGCCTCACACGCGAAAAGTCCTCGGTTCGAAACCGAGCAGAAACATTATGCAGGTTTTGGCGTAAAGCAGAGCAAATGCCTTCGGTGTAGAACGTAGCTGCACTGCGTATCGGTCAGATTGAAAGCATCTCGGGATTGTCAAATTCAGCCTCTCTTAGCTCTCAGGCTCTGTTCTTTTAGCGACTGTCGCATTCTCCTGTCCTAGCGTAGTGGTTATCACGTTCGCCTAACACGCGAAAGGTCCTCGGTTCGAGACCGAGCAGAAACAACGCGTGGCTTTTGACGCAGGGCCATTTTAATGCCGTTCATTCGAAGAACTCCTTCTTGCTCTTTTGAGGTCACCCGTAATGATACTGATCAGAAATTTAGGCTGACCTGGTTTCTGTGTTGCAGTGGGTATAACGTTCACATCACACGTGAAAGGCCCCGGATCGTAACTGGGCAAAATCAGACCGAAATCGAAGAGGAAACTTGTCTTACTTTTGAACAAAATGATGGCAAAAATCATTCTCGAAACATGAGAACATTTACATTTAGTCATTTGGCAGACGCTTTTACGCGAAAGGTCCTTGGTTCGAAACCGAGAAGAAACATCGCCGGCTTTAAGCCATAGAGTGGAATATAATTACAAGCTAAACAAAACTTTTAGCATTCAATGCCCGGTTTCGTAGACAAGGCTTAAGACTAGAGCCAGACCCAGACTAAGATGAATGTTTGAGATGTCTTAACTGAAAAAACTTTTCATGAAACACCTTAAAATTTGTAACTGGCAAGTTTTTTGCTAGTGTAAGAGTTTCTGTAGTGTAGTGGTTATCACGTTTGCCTCACACGCGAAAGGTCCTCGGTTCGAAACCGAGCAGAAACATTATGCAGGTTTTGGCGTAAAGCAGAGCAAATGCCTTCGGTGTAGAACGTAGCTGCACTATGTATCGGTCAGATTGAAAGCATCTCGGGATTGTCAAATTCAGCCTCTCTTAGCTCTCAGGCTCTCCTCATTTAGCGACTGTCGCATTCTCCTCACGTGATAGGTCCCTAGTCGAAACCTGAGTGGAAACGGGTTGCCTCTTTGTGTGCCAGCAGGAAAACGTACAGAAATATAGAAAAAAAAAATGATACTGTTGTTGTGGGGTTCCTGTAGTGTAGTGGTTATCACGTTCGCCTAACACGCGAAAGGTCCTCCGTTCGAGACCGAGCAGAAACAACGCGTGGCTTTTGACGCAGGGCCATTTTAATGCGGTTCATTCGAAGAACTCCTTCTTGCTCTTTTGAGGTCACCCGTAATGATACTGATCAGAAATTTAGGTTGACCTGGTTTCTGTGTTGCAGGGGGTATAACGTTCACATCACACGTGAAAGGCCCCGGGTCGTAACTGGGCAAAATCAGACCGAAATCGAAGAGGAAACTTGTCTTACTTTTGACCAAAATCATGCCAAAAATCATTACCGAAACATGAGAACAACGCTTGCGGGGTCTGTTTAAAACCAGCGCAAGGTAATCGACGTGTGTAGAAGCTGTCCAAGTTTCTGTAGTGTAGGGGTGATCACATTCGCTTTACACGCGAAAAGTCCTCGGTTCAAAACCGAGAAGTAACATCGCCTGCTTTAAGCCATAGAGTGGAATATAATTACAAGCTAAACAAAACTTTTAGCATTCAATGCCCGGTTTCGTAGACAAGGCTCAAGACTAGACCCAGACCCAGACTAAGATGAATGTTTGAGATGTCTTAACTGAAAAAACTTTCCCTGAAACAAATTAAAATTTGTAACTGGCAAGTTTTTTGCTAATGTAAGAGTTTCTGTAGTATAGTGGTTATCACGTCTGCCTCACACGCGAAAGGTCCTCGGTTCGAGACCGAGCAGAAACAACGCGTGGCTTTTGACGCAGGGCCATTTTAATGCCGTTCATTCGAAGAACTCCTTCTTGCTCTTTTGAGGTCACCCGTAATGATACTGATCAGAAATTTAGGCTGACCTGGTTTCTGTGTTGCAGTGGGTATAACGTTCACATCACACGTGAAAGGCCCCGGGTCGTAACTGGGCAAAATCAGACCGAAATCGAAGAGGAAACTTGTCTTACTTTTGACCAAAATCATGCCAAAAATCATTCCCGAAACATGAGAACAACGCTTGCGGGGTCTGTTTTAAACCAGCGCGAGGTAGTCGACGTATGTAGAAGCTGTCCACGTTTCTGTAGTGTAGGGTTGATCACGTTCGCTTTACACGCGAAAGGTCCTTGGTTCGAAACCGAGGAGAAACATCGCCTGCTTTAAGCCATAGAGTGGAATATAATTACAAGCTAAACAAAACTTTTAGAATTCAATGCCCGGTTTCGTAGACAAGGCTTAAGACTAGACCCAGACCCAGACTAAGATGAATGTTTGAGATGTCTTAACTGAAAAACTTTCCCTGAAACACCTTAAAATTTGTAACTGGCAAGTTTTTTGCTAATGTAAGAGTTTCTGTAGTGTAGTGGTTATCACGTTTGCCTCACACGCGAAAGGTCCTCGGTTCGAAACCGAGCAGAAACATTATGCAGGTTTTGGCGTAAAGCAGAGCAAATGCCTTCGGTGTAGAACATAGCTGCACTGCGTATCGGCAGAGGTGGGGGACTCGAGTCACATGACTTGACTCGAGTTTGACTCGAGTCACAATTTTCAGGACTTGCGACTTGCTTGATCGAAGTAAGAAAATGACTTGACTTGACTTTGACTTGAGAGCAAGTGACTTGAGACTTGACTTGACTTTAAATGGAAGACTCGACAATGACTTGAACTTTGTAAAGTAATGAAATTAGCTAAAATAATTATTGTGACTCAGCAGCACTACAGCGCCTGTGCCTTTAACGCTGATCAACTCAAACCGCGTCAAACAAGGTAACGGCCAATTACTGTAGAGCAGTTACGATAGAGAGGAAACTTTGAGTGAGTCTGAAAAACTCTACTATCTGTGTGTCAGCTCATTGTGTCGAGTAGGACAAACTTTCAACACAAATAGTTGAATACTCACCAACTGTAAGATGGTCAACATCACTGCAGGATCATTGACATTCTGACCGGATTTCACCTCAAATCTCACAATCTGTTTCTTGGTCTCTGCTGGAAGGTTAAAAGCTGTATTTATTTTCAACTCCTATAAAGTGTGAAGAAAAGAACATAACAATAGTTACACAAATCTAAAGTCAATGTTTCTAACGCATCAGCTGCATGTTTGGAAATGGAACTAATCATTTGTCAACTTCTCATTTTGCTTTCATAGCAACTGTTCTTTAGGATACACAAAGGAAAAATGAATAAATAATCATCCTTAATTTATCATATGGTCTCCAGAGTGTTTCTGGTGGAACTTCCACTAGCCAAAAAAAAACAGATTAAGAAAATCAGAGCTCATATATAAATCTTTTTTATAAATTTGTTTAATCATTTCTCCTTCTTTACTCCTTCATCCTTCAACGTTTTAACCAAAAATACATTTCAGAAGGACAAAACACATCAATACAGTAGAACGCTAACAATAGCTGGCGCATCTTACATTTAAACAGGATTTTCTTCTCTTGTGTTGCCTTGTTGTACATTGTATACCCACTGCCTCCCACGACTTATTGCTTTATTAAACCCTGACTGTTTAACATCAGATGATCATCAATGTGACTGTTTTACATCAGTTTTTCTTACTGTCTTTGATGTTTAATACAAAATGAAAATATCAATATTTTCAACAGAAAATGTGTGGTCAAACTCTTTATTTTGACTATCAACAGCTATGTTTGTCTAACGTCTCTTCTCTCATTCTTTGTATTTATGATGTTTGTGTTGTGAGTAGCTTATGATCACACATAAAAACGTACGTGTCTTGCAGATGAATGGAAAGGTATTTCCACACAGTTTATCTTCTATAAGACCATCAGGACGTAACACACCACAAGGTTGGTTCAAGTTCTTCAAGTTAGGTTGTCCAGTCATCCAGTTAATGGAGGAAACATTGAAAACATTTCTTCCATCTGACCACTTCCACGAGTCTCTGAACAGACCAATCCATGAATCACTAATGCCTTCCATTGATATCTGCAGCGTCAGCACTTGATTCTCAGTTTGATTGTGAATGACGGCCAGATCTGTGTAACGCTGTCTGCAGTAACTCTGAGCTTCATGCCATGTCATTGACATATTAACAAAAACAAACCTGTCAGCTTCTGTTTCATTCTCTGAAGAGACATTAGATTAAAAAAAACACAATTACAGGACTACTTCAAAGAAATAACATTTTCATGTGAGTTTACTATTAATTTGCATCTCATAGTTTAGACACACAGACACAAATAATAAGTTTATGAATCTTAACACTGATGACGATCAACAAACTATTCATATCAACAGATCAACACTCAACATGATGGACAATTGAATTGATCTTTTTTGATTATTTGATAATTAGCTTTAAGAACTGTTTCTGCTCGGTCTCGAACCGAGGACCTTTCGCGTGTGAGGCGAACATGATAACCACTACACTACAGAAACTTTGGCATAAAACTTGCCAGTCAAACATTTTAAGGTGTTGTAGGGCAATTTTTTTGTTAAGACATCTCAAACATTCATCTTAGTCTGGGACTAGTCCTAAGCCTTGTATAAGAAACCGGGTAATTAATGCTTAAAGGTTTGTTTAGCTTGTAATTATATTCCACTCTATGGCTTAAAGCAGGCGATGTTTCTGCTCGGGTCTCAACCGAGGACATCTCGCGTGTAAAGCGAACGTGATATTTCCTACACTACAGAAACGTGGACAGCTCCTGCGTACGTCGTCTGGCTTGCGCTGGTTTAAAACAGACCACGCAAGCGTTTTTCTCATGTTTCGGGAAGGTTTTTTTACGTTGATTTTGGTTAAAAGCAACACAAGGGTCTTGTTCGATTTCCGTCTGATTTTGCCAAGTTACCAACCGGGGCCTTTCACGAGTGATGTGAACGTTAAAACCACTGCAACAGAGAAACAAGGTCAGCCTAAATAACTGATCAGTACCATTACGGGTGACCCCAAAAGTGCAAGAAGGAGTAGACCTGCGTCAAAAATCGCATGTTGTTTCTGCTCGATCTCAAACCGAGGACCTTCCGCATGCTAGACAAACGTGATAACCACTACACTACAGAAACGCCATTACATCAGTATACTTTTTTTTTATTTCTCTACGTTTTCCTGCTGGCACACTAAGAGGCAACCTGTTTCCACTCAGGTTTCGACTAGGGACCTATCATGTGAGGAGAATGCGACAGTCACTAAAAGAACAAAGCCTGTGAGCTAAGAGAGGCTGAATTTGACAATCCCGAGATGCATTTGCACTGCTTCACGCCAAAACCTGCATACTGTTTCTGCTGGTCTAGAACCGAGGAACTTTCACGTGTTAGGCGAACGTTATAACCACTACACTACAGAATTGCCACAACCCCAGTGTACTTTTTTTTTTTTTCGATTTCTGTACGTTTTCCTGCTGGCACATGTGACCGATGTAGTCTGTGTTGTGTTTTTTCTCGTATGGAGTAGTAACCGCTCGGACATCAGGGGCCCGTTTCAGAAAGCAGGGTAAGTGCAAACTCAGAGTAAGAAAACCAGGAACGGAATACTCAGGGTTTTTGGTTTCAGAAAGCGAGGTATGTCAAACCCGTGACCGCGGGGTAAGTCAAGCCCATTTCAGAAAACGAGGTATCTTATACTCCGAGTGAGTAACCAGAGTAACATACTCCGTGAACCTGACCTGGTCAGGAGCAGGTTTTATTCCACAAACCCAGGGTTTGTTACAATCTCTACCACTTTTCGAAGCGTGAGCGGTGTTGAAATTGCATACGCCATTTGTTTATTGATTCATCTTGCTATTCGCGCTCAATTTAGTCACACAGACGTTAAAGTGTCATGTCCGTTATTCAGGAACCCATAGATGAGGAAGCTGCATTAATTCGCAGAGCGTTACATATATGTAGGGAGGGAATTGTGAGGCCCCGTTTGGATGTTTTATCTTAACTTTTAAGGCCAGTTTAAGTCGTATATTTACCAAACAGGCATCCTACTAGCAAGAGCATTTTATTTCTTTAAACTTTCCTGAAAGATGTTCTTGTATTTCATATTCAGCTTCTGCCGAGATCTTTTTATTGTAGAAGGATTGCACCTACATGAGAGCGAGAGAGACAGAGGGAGAGAGAGCGGGAGCGTTAAATATAATTCCCATTTTCACAGTTTCAACAAAATAAATATAAAAGTGATTGACATATAAACTTGCGCATTAACAAGTGAATATTTTTTTTCTAAATATGTGCTCATATTCACCGTACGCTTGTAACAGTACCTTCAATTCGATTGGCGACAAATGAACATGTGCTTTTGTCACGTGCCAGGGTCATGGTGAATCGTGCTATCTTCACTCAATTGATGATGGCTTTACATCGCCATGCTGCACGCGCATAACCTAGAGTGAGCTTACTCAGAGTGGATTGAACTAACTCAAATCAGCTGGTCTGAAACTGAAAACTCAGAGTAGCGATTCTCTGAGTAAATCAACTAAGAGTTCAGATTTTAACTCGGTGTTGGTTGAACATCCTTCTTGAAACGGGCCCCAGATATCGTTTCGACCCTTCATTTAATCACTGATGGAAAATAATAATCAGTCTTACAGTGTGTCTGGCCCTTTTGTCCCTCTCTCCCATGCACAGCCAGTGCGAAAAGGGCGAAGGAGGTGAACAGACAAAATAGCAGAAAAAAAATATGACGAGTGAAAATTGTAACATACCTGATTGAAAATAATAAACAGTCTTACAGTGTGTTTTGCCCTTTTGTCCCTCTGTTAACAGAAAAGACGTGTAACATTTAACCCACGTGTTCCACGTACATCGGTTAATCAAACAAAAGATATAACTAAATGAAAGTATACAAAACCATGATAAAATAAACACGTAAGACAATATCACTTGTCTCACTAAAACAGAATATATAAAAGAATGAGTTTTAACCAAATATTACAACAATTGGTCTAATCAACAGGAACCTACCTCTCCCATGCACAGCCAGTGCGAAAAGGGAAGAGGAGGTGAACAGACCGGAAATTCCGTAAAACACTGTTCACAGAATATTTAATGGGGAAGGCGCACACATAGACAGAATATCAGGTAAATGCAATAAATATGCTTTTTGTGTAATTCTAATATAAGAAATAAACTAGTTACATTCTGAACCTGTTACGCACACAAAGAGGCAACCCGTTTCCACTCAGGTTTCGACTAGGGACCTATCACGTGAGGAGAATGCGACAGTCACTACAAGAACAAAGCCTGTGAGCTAAGAGAGGCTGTATTTGAAACTGCCTAGATGCTTTCAATCAGGCCGATACGCAGTGCCGCTACATTTTACACCAAAGGCATTTGCTCTGCTTTACGCCAAAACCTGCATACTGTTTCTGCTTGGTCTCGAACCGAGGACCTTTCGCGTGTTAGGCGAACATTATAACCACTTCACTACGGAAACGCCACAACACCAGTGTACTTTTTTTTCAATTTCTGTACGTTTTCCTGCTAGCACACATAGAGGCAACCCGTTTCCACTCAGGTTTCATCTAGGGACCTATCACGTGAGGAGAATGCGACAGTCACTAAAGGAACAAAGCCTGTGAGCCAAGAGAGGCTGAATTTGACAATCCCGAGATGTTTTCAATCAGGCCGATACGCAGTGCAGCTACGTTTTACACCAAAGGCATTTGCTCTGCTTTACTCCAAAACCTGCATACTGAACCGAGGACCTTTCGCGTGTGAGGCAAACGTGATAACCACTACACTACAGAAACTCTGACTTTAGCATTAAGGCCATTCAGAAATTTTCAGGTGTTTCAGGGCAAGTTTTTTCAGTTAAGTTATCTCAAACATTCATCTTAGTCTGGGACTAGTCTTAAGCCTTGTCTATGAAACCGGGCATTGAATCCTTAAAGGCTTGTTTAGCTTGTGATTATATTCCACTCTATGGCTTAAAGCAGGCGATCTTTCTGCTCGGTTCCGAATCAAGGACCTTTCGTGTGAAAAGCGAACGTGATATTTCCTAAACTACAGAAACGTGGACATCTCCTGCGTACGTCGTCTAGCTTGCGCTGGTTTAAACAGACCAAGCAAGCGTTGTTCTAATGTTTCGGGAATGATTTTCGGTTTGATTTTGGTCAAAAGTCACACAAGGTTCTTGTACGATTTCTGTCTGATTTTGCCCATTTACGATCCGGGGCCTTTCACGTGTGATGTGAACGTTAAAACCTCTGCAACAGAGAAACAAAGTAAGCCTAAATAACTGTTCAGTACCATTACGGTTGACCCCAAAAGTGCAAGAAGGAGTGCTTCGCAAGAATGGCATTCAAGTGGACCTGCGTCAAAAGACACGCGTATTTTCTGCTCGGTATCGAACCGAGGACCTTTCGCGTGGGGAGTGAACGTGATAACAACTACACTTGAGAAACTCTGACTTTGGCAAAAACTTGCCAGTCACAAATTTTCAGGTGTTTCAGGGTAAGTTTTTTCCGTTAAGACATCTCAAACATTCATCTTAGTCTGGGACTAGTCTTAAGCCTTGTATATGAAACCGGGCATTGAATCCTTAAAGGCTTGTTTAGCTTGTAATTATACTCCACTCTATGGCTTAAAGCAGGCGATGTTTCTGCTCGGTTTCGAACCGAGGACCTTTCGCGTGTAAAGCGAACGTGACATTTCCTAGATTACAGAAACGTCGACAGCTCCTGCGTACGTCGTCTACCTCGCGCTTGTTTAAAACATACCACGCAAGCGTTGTTCTCATGTTACGGGAATTATTTTTGGTAGGATTTTGGTCAAAAGTAACGCAAGGTTCTTGTTCGATTTCTCTCTGATTTTGCCCATTTACGATCCGGGGCATTTCACGTGTGATGTGAATGTTAAAACCACTGCAACAGAGAAACAAGGTCAGCCTAAATAACTGATCAGTATCATTACGGGTGACCCCAAAAGTGCAAGAGGGAGTGCCCGCTAGGCTTCGCTCGTGCTGCAAAGAGGACGATGTCAAAAAGGGAAAGGCAGGAATTCAATAACACGAAAAGTGCACACATGCGTGTAGTTTATGCCCATTCATGTTTTTTGTGGTCTACTCAATGGGAGCCCATTCATTTCAATGGCCATTCATTCCGATGGTGCGTGGAGGGTCCCCCGCAGGGTTCTGTGGGCCCGAGCTTGATATATATGAGTAGCGTCGCATTACTGTGTTACGTTGTACAAATGTTCACGTTGCACAATAGTGGTTTTGTGACACTCTCAAAATAAGTGTTTTGCTGAGATAATTTTTGTTTTCTTTCTTTCTATTGTAATTTCATTTTATTTTGACTGAACGAATTGAATAGTTCACAAAGAAGCGCAATTACATGCTGTTTTAAAATGGACACAAGGTGGCAGCACCTAGCGGCAGCGTTACACTGGGACTCTTAGTAATGCGCAGAGCAAGAGGAGCTCATAATCCGAGTGATTGGAGCATGAGCTGCTGTTGTCCTGCGTCGCTGATTTCTTTTCAATATTTTCAATATTTCCAGACTCCTATCAGAGGGTTATCTATATATCTGTCAGCGGAGACCTAGCTGGGACCCGCTACAGATTCTTGGGGGCTCGTCCATCGGGATTACTTTGGCGCCACCTATGGGGTCGGGAGCCAAGTGATGACAACGCTGACCAGCAACTAGCCCTGTCCAGCTGTGGGGGACTGCGATCGTGGACAAGTGGAGACCTGTGATCCAGAGTCGACTGCACCATCACCGAACTGTGTTGCCATCCGTGAGGGAGAAGAGAAGCTATCATGTCTAGTGGTGTGAGGAAGAGTCTAGTATGGGACATTAGAAAGAGCCTACTCACCTTGTCAGCTGAAGAGCTTCTTCGGGTCGCCAGAGAGGCGAGTCCAGTGTCGGAGGTGGACCAGTCAGAGTTTGTGGAGGGAGATCAGGAGGAATGCTACGATCACATCAACTCGTACATGTACAGTAAGCAGTTACTTGAAACTGAGGACGAGGGAATGGTTCAGTTGCTGATGTTAAAAGATGCTATTGATGATGTAGTGAAATGTCGTGATGATGATATGTCACTTTTAAATGTAAGGGGTAATCCTGAATTACATACTCTGCAGGGTGGTGATAAGCTTGATTACCATGTTGATTTTTGTGAGGGTTCTCTCACTATCCAAACACATCCTGACATTACCACAGACAGTCAGAGTCGCCACACACTTATTTCCGTCCGTACTACATCGCCTAGTGATAGTGCTGAACTAGATTCAGGCTCAACCAAGGCAACAAGGTTAAATGCACCTGACACAGCAAATGCTGATTTACTGAAAGTGCTCGCTAGCTACGATGAGCTTAGCAAGAAACTCATACAGCATATACCAGCACATGCTTCACCGTCACAGGCACATCTGCCACCATCTCCAGTCCTGCTTAGGCAGCCAGGCAGAAACCCACCGGCTGAGCCTGCCTCTCAGTCGGCTCGCGAGGGCATGGTGTCCTTAAGGGAACTCAGTTACCTTCCTCGGAGAGAGTTTAAAGTGCAAGGCGGGCAGATTGGTGATCAATCCTCAGATATCAGCTACAATAATGTTTGTAGGCAAATTGATGATGGAATCAAAGAAGGATTCTCTGACTCAGAGATGGTTCGTGGTGTGCTCAAAATCATAAGACCTGGCATATTCAAAGAGATGTTGATAAACAAAGACGACATGGCAGTGACTGAACTCAAGGGATTTCTCCAAACCCACCTAAGAGAAAAAAACAGTACAGAGCTGTTCCAAGAGTTGATGTGTACGAAACAGGATGAGAACGAGACACCACAACAATTTCTCTATCGAGTGATAGGTTTAAAACAACGCATCCTATTGACATCGAAACTGGCTGACACTGACATTAAATACTCTGCAGCTACAGTCCAAGAAGTTTTCTTGCATACAGTGTACCAAGGCTTTGGGCACAAACACACTGACATCCGCAGAGAGCTCAAACCTTTGTTGGCAAACAGTGGGATCACTGATGAGATGATTCTTCGTCACGTGATGAAAATCACTAGTGAAGAAAATGAGAGAATGAAAAGACTTGGCTCTTCCCGCCGACAGACTGTAACAAATGCGCACAGCGCACAGCTCGAGCTTGATGGGGTAAGAGTACCTAGCACAAAGTCAGGGAGTGTCGGGTCCAAGTCAGACCAAACAAAACCAGATCCCCTGAGAGACCTCACGACCAAAGTAGATGAGCTCACCAGACTGGTTGAGTCTTTGCAAAAACAAACTCAACATGATCCAACTCACCATGGGCGCCAGTACAGTCCAAATAGGACACAATCTAAACGTGGAAAACCCTATGGTTGTCCAAGCTGCGTGGAACAAGACAGACAAGACTGTAAACACTGTTTTACATGTGGGGAGGAAGGACACCGTGCAGCAGGCTGTCTAAAGCGACCAAGGAGACAGGGAAACTCCAATCGGGCACTGGAGAGGGACATCTAGTGACCGAGATTGGAAATAAGTCCCAACCAGAAAGTAAGGTCACCAACGACAAAACCTCCTCACCCTCAACCACAGTAACAACAAGCACATTGAGTCACTGTAACCAAGTAGCTCAGCTCCCTCCCCAGTCATCTCGTGTAGCTAAAGCTAGAGCTGTTGCTAGCCTCATTGGGAAAAAGGCCCTAGTTCAGAGCTATCTAAATGGCTTAGCAGTCACTTCTCTGCTCGACTCTGGGTCACAAGTCAGTATAGTTAGCCGTGCCTGGAAAGAAGACTACCTGCCTGACCTCCGTATTCATCCAGTTTCCGAGATCTTGGGGGAGGAGGAACTGAAGGTTGTTGCAGCAAATGGCAGTCTCATTCCATATGATGGGTGGGTAGCTATTACAGTTAACTTGCCAGGGAATTTGGACCCCAACCTGTCCATTAGTGTCCCATTCCTCATCAGCAGCTACCTCATGGAGAGACCATTGATTGGCTTCAATGTTTTGGAAGTGCTAATTAGTGGCAAACCAGACAGACTAGTGCCAGTACTTGCCAGCCTTCTTAGCAATGCCATATCTGTTCCCAAAGAAACCGCAGAAGCTCTCGTTAACTTCATTCAGACAGCAAGGCCAGTCATGCAGCAGGGACGCTTAAGAACAGGTGCCAAGGATATCGTGCTCCCAGCGGGTCAAGTGTTGTGGGTGAAGTGTCGGATTCCGTCAAACATAGATGCCTCTACACGATTGATGTTGTTCGAGACAGATGAAGACAGCCTATCATCTGGGCAGTGGGATGTAGGGCCAGGATTGGTTGAAATCCAGAACCCAACAAAGCCTTATGTCACCATTCCTATTGGCAACAACACCAATCATGACATCACAATACCCCGTAAAACAGCTCTAGGGGTCCTGCAGCGTGTCGAGAATGTTGTGGAGGCAGATACCTTGGACAAATCACAGCCTACAGCGACTGTCAGTCAGGTCACCACCACTCAGGTCAGTAACTCAGATCCACCTCAGTGGGATCCACCTGTAAACCTAGACCATGTAGTGACTGGATCAGTGTGAGAAAAGCCATTCAACCTCTCATTCCCTTTTGTGTCGGTCTCAAGATAACATGTTCAAAGAACAAAGCAAACCTGGCTCCATAGGGTCTGGTTTTGCATTTTGAACTCGCACCGATAGTGTGATAACCATTTGGTTCCTCTGTAGGACATTTACGACTCCTTAGCTTCAAAGCCTTGGTGATGATTATCTGTATCATCTCTAAGGCAACATCTGAGGCTAACCAGAGAAACTTCTCTGACAATAGGAACATATGTGCTTAAACTGTCCTTTTTGTATAAATGTAACTAAATGTCTGGTTATATGTTGGCAATCATGCCATCTTAAATAGTCTGTAACTCTTAGATATTCAACTTTAATTCAGGCGTGGTTTGTATTAATACATCCGAAAGAATCATAACTTGATACGCTTCAAACCTGTCCATTTTTGATATCCAAATGTTTCTCTTTACAATTCCTCATTGTTGATACATATTGTGTGACCATAGAACACATTACAATCATTATGTTATAATTTGGATTTGTATCTTGTAAAGTTACCTACAGGTCATAAGATGGAAATTAGCTGTTGAGTGAACAAAGAATCTCTTTCCCCACTCAATTTTGATTGGCCGACTCAAACTCTGAGGGCATGCCCTTCATGAAGTTAAATGTCGACCAGGACACAGTTTCTTCTCCTTTTCTCCTTTTTTCTCCTTGGCTCTTCTCCTTGGGTCTTCTCCTTGGCTCTTCCTGAATCGTTGGACCTTGCCTCTCACCTCCCCCTTCCGGGGGGGTGAGGTAATTCTTCCCTAACTGGAGAAGGAACAATGGACTCTGCTGCCACGCACACCTCGACGAGCCATGCGGCCGGTCATGAGGGCCGAGGCCCGCAACTTTCAACAAGGACGCAACTTCCAGAGGCCCGCAACTTTCAACGAGGCCCGCAACTTTCAGCAGGACCGCATTCTGAAATCATCTGAACATTTCCATCACTCCAAGCGCATACGAGTACATCCAGCACAGAGCTTTGCAAGTATTCCGTTTCTATAGAATAGCTGCGTTAAGTCTGTGCCTCTTTGTTAAAGATGATTTTAATGATGTTCAGAAATCGTTGCCATGCTCTCTCTCTCTCTCTCTCTCTCTCTCTCTCTCTCTGCGCTTCCTAGCGCAATTGTGTTTTATGTTTTTGTTTGTTCTCATTTTTGTTTACCATGTAGAGTAGAGTTTAATAAAAACCCATAAAGGCATTTGTGATGGGTTCTCTTTGTTCACGCTCACAAACTTGGTCACTTAAACTGTGTTTCGATCTATGCTACCTCTGCTCTTAATTCTGTTTGGTAAAGTCACGTTACTTATAGTCATGAGATAACGTTAGTGTATAAAATCATTGATGTATTTGCTGGACTAATACATATGGGATTTGTATCACTATACTGCTAATCAGAATTGTAAATATGTATGTATAATGACGATTATTATACATATTTGCCTTTGAGCTAAACTAATTCCTTGACTGAAATTGATGTTTTAAATAACTCATTTCATATATGTTTGATCTTGATAGATCTGGTGGAGAATCATTTGGAGAGTTAAACTCATCCTTATTTTAACATGCAGCTAAAATCACTACATAAATTGGTGGAGAATGAGGGCATGATTAAACAAAAGTTATGAGCTTAAACTACTGTCAGCCTAAGTGTGTTTTAAATCAAGACGTTATGATGCAACATGCTATACACATGTATGTTGCTATTTGCGGCTTGTTTAATGTAGATAGTGATAGATTGATTTGGTAGTTCTGCTATGAATTAGAAAAGTCTTAACATAGATTAAATGGTATCAGTGTAAGGTAAATCTGATTTGGCGAAGAAATCCCAATTTCAGTATTTAATCAATGCATAAGTCTATTCTGACGAAGGAATCTCAGATAAGCTGCATGTGAAACTGTTCCAGAATCAATATGCTTTGGCGAAGAAATCCCAATTGCAATATTGTTTAACCTGTTTTCTGACGAAGGAATCTCAGTACAGTGTTATGTAAAGGTAGATTTGAGTGATGCTCCTCTTTCTGCGTTGTAAGGACCTTTAAATTATAGTCAGAACTATGCCAGTCATCTAAACTTTGACTCTGCATATAAAAGTTTAGCTAAATGGTGATCAGTACTGTGTTACAATTGCCGAATGAAAATAGTGTGTTTCTCAATTCTTCAGTATTTGTGTGTAAGCCACAAACAGCTGTCTGTATGTAAATGAGTGTAAACCTACAGTGAATGTGTAAGTACTCCTTAAAGAAGGACAGGAAACCTGTTTAAAGTACTTGTTTACAGAGAAGCGAAAGCATACATAATAAGAATTAGTGAATGCATCTATATTTGCATTTAGGCTTGCTAAAGAAAAGCGTTGAATTGATTTAATTGTAAGGGCCATGTTGTAACCAACTGTGTACCGCTTTTATTATTTGAGATTGTTTGAACGGTGCAGGCACTCTTTGAGAACTAAAGTGCCCTGGGGTGCACTGGTTCCCATGACAACGACTTGTCAACCAGTTTGACTCCACCTAACATAGGTGTCATTGGCTGGTGCCATTTTGTTGACAATCGATATTTGTTCGCTAAGCTAAGCTAACATGACCTAGCGGCCTTAGACGAGCTTACTAATACCTAACTTCAATAGTTAGTGGTTAGCATAGCATATGTAATTGAAGTCATTAAGTAGTCCTTGCGTGTATTGCAGTGTAAAGTGATTTAAACTATTCCCTCTTAACAAAATCTCTATTTTCTGATTTCCACTCTCTTTCCTTAATTCTTCTCAGACTCACTTTAACTAACTTCAGGTGCATTCCTTCCTGAACATTGTTGCTCAGTTACTCATTTAATTGAACTTAATTAAATTTTAACTGCCTACTCAGAGAATAATTCTTATAGGTATTGGGGATTTTGAATAGAACATTGACCCTAAAGTGCACACACATGTAATGGCATAGGCATGGGAGCTGAACACGCAGCAGCCTTAGCCAACAATGGAGTGATGCCCAACACTGACCTATATGGTTAAATGTCAGTACTATTAATTATTCCCAGTACTAGATCACTTCCCTTCTATTTTATTTTTTACTGGTTAATTTTACTATTAGCAGTCATCTATTTTTTTTATTTTATTTATCTATGTCCAATCTCTTTTTCTTGATTTTGCTTATTTTAAATATGTGCTCCAGAAATATGACTCCTATTGCTACACAATCTAGATGATTAATAAGGCATAAGTATAATTCTGAGCACCACTAATTGACATAATCAGAATCGGGAAGGCTCTCTTCTCTCTCTCTACTTCCTGTTCTTCAATATTCAGAGATCAAACCTGTTAAGAACCATCAGTATGTTTTGAGTTTTAATTAAATGATTTAGACTAGTCTTACATCATTGTTAAATCTCTGGTTGCATACAAATCTTGGCTTCCTGCCATAGGCAGTTAAGATAATAATAGTGTACACACTTCACTAGCTACCTAAAGCAGTTAACCACACGTGGTAAAACCTAGCTGCACAATATACACCTAGCTTTATTTCTAAATCTTTTATATGGTCTTGCATTAGTCTCTTGCCCTAACTCTCAGAACAAGTTTGCCCCAATGTCTCAGATGGAAGATCTAATGGCCTGGCAAGGCATGGTGATGGACGCCCTACCACCTAGAACTGCTGATGACTTTCCTCACCAGAGACAGGTGCAACTGGACAAAGAGGGAAGAAGACAAATGACACATGGTCCAAGCCAGAGTTATGACCACAAGGAGCTGACCAGCATCATCCTCTCCTTAGCCCACAACCTCACAGACCTGAGAAATGAGGTGAACGACCTAAAGCTGCATGCAACAGAGTCCCAAGAGGAACTTAAGCATGCTCAAAGTCGCATAGCCCAACTGGAAGGTGAGACCCAGACCACACGAAATAAGTCTGGTAAGATGGAACAACAGGAGGAGGTTAACAGACTTCAGATAGCTCTCTCAGCTGCTGAGCAAAGAAAACTACTGGAAAAAGCAGCCAAAGAAGAGCTGGAAAAAGAACTGTTTGATGCAAAGTCATTATTAGTAACAGCCCATTTTGAACTATCAGATAGAGATGCCAAAATTGAATCTCTGACACAGCAGCCGGACAACACAAGAGACAAGCTTGACAGGGTCCAAAGAGAACTCGAACACTCATACAAGCTGCAATGGGAACCACAGTGGAAGACACATCCCCCACTGTCACAGCAGGTAAGCAGAGCAAACTCCCTCAGCCCAGTTCAAAGATACAAAGGGGGGGGGCTGACCTCTCTGATTAACACCTCACCAGCCAGCATCCTAAAAACATCTGAAGCCATAGAAGGGAAGGGACTTCTCCAGATAATCCCTGAAACGGTACATGGAGCGACCCTTAAAGACCTCAACAAACTGGCTAGAGTCATCAAGTGCTTCATTCCAAATTCTGCAGGAGACCTCGATGTCCATGCCTACCTGCGGGATATAGACTTTCACCTGCATATTATGCCGAATATGACCACACGGGAGAGACTCCACCTGCTTTGGATAACTTCTGGTACAGAGGTAAAGAGCTTTCTAGAACGGCAGCCTGACGCTGTCAAATCCGACTACCACCGGCTGAAACAAGCTCTTATACAAGAATTCTCAGACCCAGAAACAGAATATGGACTGTTCGCTGCCCTGGACCTCAAACAGGGAAGACAGGAAACTCCCCGAGTTTACCTTAACAGACTCAGACAAGCTTATTTTGGAGCTCGCAATGAATCCGAGATGGAGGAGGATATCAGCTTCAAGAGCCTGTTCCTCAGAAATCTACATCCAATTGTTAGCCACCATTTAGGCATCATGGCCTGCCCTCATACGATGACCATTCATCATTTGCGGGACCCGGCACAGAAGGCCTTTAATAAACATAAGGCCACATCTGAAAGAAAGGCCTCTACGGCACCATTGAGTCTGAACTGTAACATTCAAAAGTTTGCACCAGAAGGCAGACATTGTCACTACAACACAATGTCCTTCAACGATATGCCAGGAAAGCTTCCAGCCAGAAGACAAAACCGTCACCATCGTAATAGGCCCAGATACCAGACCAACCACTGGAAGAAACCATGGAGACGGCAAAATTCTTCTTTGGAAACACCACTGGCTGTCCAACAGCCACTGACAGCATCATCCGATGCAACACACAGGTGCCGATCTGAGTCCTCACAAAGAGAGCCGGACTTACCTACGCCTGAGTCACAGGAGCTGCTGAAACTAGTAAGAGAGCTCTTCACACAGCTCTCACCCAACATCTGATGATGTCTTGACACCTGCTGTCCCACCTCTCCAGGAAGCACCGATGGCCAAGGAGTCCACCCGAGCTACCTGCAGTGCGTGCGGGACACGTCTGATCATCATGTACATCTTAATTGTCGCTCGTTGTTGTCTATTAGGTCAGACAAAAACGTGCGAAAGGGGGGATATGTAGTACCTGAGACGGATCAGACACGCATAACTACTTAAATTTCTTAAATATTACAACAACACCCCTCACCCCACCAGCACGCTAGTCGCTTGGGGGTCAACCCCCAATCTGCAACTTACACCAAGGGCAGGACAAGATCTCTGGTGACCATAGCAACTCACACCAATTCATCAAGATTGAGTATTTTACGACCCATTGGAATGTATGGAGCTGAACTCTCTTTACTCACTTTGGGGATAGACCTACAATTATAAATGCATTTATATGGAAATGTACACATTCATTTATAACATTTCCATGTATTAATGTTCATGTTGTTATGTCTGTTTTAACATTAATCCAACGTATCCATGAATGTGTGTTTAACTACTGGAATTATTAGATTTGTAGTAACTCATTTAACCAAGATTATATTTAGATCATGTTTGGTGTCTATGAGCTACATGTGTGATGTCCTTCGCGTTGATGTTTGTTGTGTTTTGGTAACTCTTTTCTTATTAGTTTTATCAAACTCTTAGTAGTCTTCTAGTGAACATCCAATCAGCTTTCACATGCAAAACACCATCTGAAAGACAAAAACAGTTAACTTTCCCTCCAAAGTTGCCATCTCCTGATTGGACCAGTCACGTCTGTAGGATGTGACATCCTCACAGTTTAAAAGAGACCACGAGAAGATTCTTTCTCTCTCTTCCTCGCGCTTCCTTTTCTCTTAGTCGTGCTTTTCTTTGCGTTCTGCATCTCCAAAGGATGGACTAGAAGAAGACTTCACCTTTAACCCATAAGTTTGTGCCAGGCTGCGGCCTCGTCTTTCCAGATACAGATCCTCTGCATAAAACTGGTTCTCTCTGATCACTTTCAGCCAAGATCAACTGGAGCCTTAACAAACAAACTGCATCAGGACTCTTTCTTTCTTTGATGGGCAAGACGTGCAAGTATCAAACTTAGTCTTATTAATGGATGCATAGGGCATCATTAATCCTTTTAACAAAGGTCCGTTACAAGAAGAAACTGATGTTTAGTTCAGGCTATTGATCTTCTGAATATCATATACTGCCATAATCCATGCTCTATTCTTCTCTCTGCTTCAACTTCAACCATCTTCTAATGCTTAACTGTATGTGTGTGTATGTTAGATTAGTATGTGTCTAGTCTAGATAATAAAGTCCTGTTTTATTTCACACGTGATGTTGTTTGTAGTTCATGCTCATAATCCGGAGTCCCTAAACATGCCGATTCTTGCTACCTGCTCGTAATGCTAAGTGATTTCCCCAAATCATGAATTTGATCCAGATAATTATAATTGATCATTATTAATTAAATTCATCCCAATTTGGATTGATATTTGTTTCCCTTACAAAGGGTGGTGGAGAAAATATTACTTATAATTGGGATCAAAGCTCATGATAATTCTTACATATTTGATGAAGAATAGTGTTTACATAATTCTGTTCCTCATTGAATTCACTACATAATTGGTGGAGAATGCGGGCACAGTTTTAAACCTTGTTTTGTGAGCAGAACTCAGTGACTATTCATGTGTGTTTTTACGTGTGTTTATTGAAACCGAATACTCTTTTAAATGGCACTTTGATATGTATGAATGAAGGTGTGGACCCGCCCACCTATCCTTGGAAGACTCTTGAGCTTCTCACAGAGAAAACCTCAGCGTCTGTCAAAGATTTAGTGACAATATAAAGACGAAGAAATCTCTTTATAACGCACTATATTATTATTTTACCGCCTACATTGAGCGAAGAAATCCTCTTTTAGCGCGAAGAAGACAGAGTGAGCGATGTTCCTCCCTCGTCTTACCTAAAGGCCTTATTGTTAATGCATAGCTAGGTGTAACTGATGTGTATTCCAGTGCAAATTAACTAAGCTATTGCGCTCCCTGGGGTGAACAATCAGTGTAGCTGACTGATAATGTTTCTCCCATTCGCTTAACCCAGCGGATTTTATTAGTAAATAACTCCGGGTCAGTTTTACTATTTAAAGGGGGGTTTAACAAAAATCTTGATCAAGTTGTGTTTTTGTTTTATGTTACGGTCGGCGAAGAAATCCCGACCAAGTACACAAATAACTTTCAGGACGGCGAAGAAATCCCGTTAGTCAGTTATAGTGTAGTTTTGTGTGTTTATTGTTCGTGTAGGTTGGAAAGCCATGTACCCGTGTTCAGAAAACTGACACATTAGACACGCGATGAAATTACACTCGTCGCCATAGAAATTGCGCGTAAACGTAAGTTTAATTCCACACAGAATTGTGGAACCGGAAGTTCGGCAGAAGACATATAACCTTCTACTAACACTAGAGGTCAGTTTGTCTTAAAGTGTCTTAACACTTCTCCTGTCTCATCTCTGCAGGACTTTCCCATTTTGTTTGGGCAACGCTTTGTGTGCAGTCTCAGCCAGTCTCTTCTTTTGTTTTATTTTACCGTTTACTGTATGAGAATATTTATTATTTGTTATTATATACAAACTATAATGATAATTAATATTATTCCATTATTGTTTTGATGGTTTGATTTTTCTTTATTTGAATCAGGGTTTCTTACATTCTGTTCCTGGCAGTTAGAATTGTATTTGATAATACTTAAATTTTAATTAAACCAACTTAATTGAATTTAAACTTTGATCAAAATAATCAGATTGCAATCTTTAAGGTGTTAGGATTAACTCCCAATTGCCTTATTTTCTTTATTTCAGTTATTCATTTAATGATTTTACTGACTTTTCTAAGACTCCATAGCGCCCTCTACCTATGGGCCCTATCGTAGACCTTAGTGTGGAGCCAGTTCACCCCCGCACGAAGAAACCCTCCTTCTCTATCCTAACCTCTCTTTCTCTTGACTCATCTGACTTTTATTCTTCTTATCACCAGAGACTGAACCTGTCTGAACATCAGTAAAATTTTTGGTAAATATGTTGATGAATCGAATAGCCTAAGTCATAGAATGACCTCATAGGTAACACTCTTTAGCAACATTATTCATTATTTTCCTGTGTTTCACCCACACAATTATCCACCCCCGCCTTCACGGCTAGGATAATAAGCGTTTAGTTTGCGTCACTAACTGACAAACTCAGTTAAGCATTCAACACATAGCCCACATTTTTATCTCAGTAGATCTGTACGGACTTGCATCTTGCTGTTGTGCCTTTCTCTCTCCCCTGTGTCTCAATGTGTCCAGAAGATCCAATCCTGTCACCTGCCAGTCTAGCTAGAGACCAGGCAAAGCGCTGCAATGGACTCCTGCCTGGGACCAGCATCGGCACATGGCAACTGCGCTGAGAGCAGTTGGTCGGACGACCTAATCCGGCGAAGGGACCACGATCTGAACCAGAGCTACAACTACACAGAGCCAAGAACTCATCTGAAGTGCACAGCCAGGATCATCGGTGACCACGCCCTCGACCAGATCGTCCTACTAGAGCCAGAACGAAGGAAGCCGGGAGGAGCCAGAAACACGCGCAGAACCGCCTAGACCAGCTGGACCTGCAAACGACAAGAGGATGAAGAGGACCAGGAGCTACAGGAGGAGATGAAAAGCTACAAGAGTCCTTTGCAACACAGACTGAGCAAAGAGAGCTATTGGAGCAGACGCCAGAGAGGAGCTGGTAGGAAAACTCCAAGATGCAGAAGCTCTCTATAATGGCCCGGCATACAGCAACACAATGCCATGGCCATGGCCTATTAAGGCCCTCTGCAAGCAGTCCATGCTGAAGTCCAAGCCATGACTCAGCAATGGAATGAAAATGAACTGAATTTAGCTTGCAGACTACAGTGTGAACAGACAGGAGAATGCAACAGATTCTCTCCTGTCGAGTCCCCCAGCTAAAAGCCCAAAGCTGCGAAAGGGGGAAGGGTGAAACCCCACTGTTCACACCTTTCTAGCCAGAAACATGACAGCTGTCACCATTAAATGCTGTCACCCTGAACACTGCAGGAGGCCACAACAAATGCCTTCCTGCAAAACATTGACTGTCAGGCATTAACACTGCCCATTGTGACCACAAGAGACAGATCACCTGCTTAGGATCACCTCCAGCCAAGAGGACCACAGCATCCTATGCCAGCAGTCAGATACTGTCAAAGCGGATTCCAGCAGCTACAACACATCTGCTACAGCCAGCATCCGAGCCTACATCAGACAACAGAACAGGCCGAAAGGGAAGAAGACTTCAAAGCAAAACTCTTCTCCCTCAGAAATCCGCATCACACTTTGAGTCATAACTTAAGCGCTACAGCCTTCTTCCGCCACGATCACCTGATATCTGCGGAACTACAGAGAACATAGCGCCGCCTCCATAAAGACTGTGTAAATCCTGCCTATCTCTGCACATCACAAAGAACTGACTATGTAGGGTGCACCACAGTAGCAGATCTTCAGCAGAGACTCAGCAGATGTTACAGCCTGCCGGGAACAGCCAAGCACCAGACAGGATTCCCTGAGACAACACAGTGTCACCACTTTCGTCGAACTTGAAAGACGGCGCCCCGTGGAAACCCAGCTGGCAACCTAGGAGCCACTGACCCGTTCCGGCCCAACAGTCATCGAGGAATTCATCCCAACGCCATGGATGACACCTCTCCAGAGAGAAAAAGAACAGTGCAACTACGTCTGAGACAGCAGAGATCCTGAGGACATCTGAGGAGCTGATTTCACAGGAAAGGAGGATTTAAAGTCCAAATCAGACTCTTTTTGACCACGAGTAGTATGTGAAACAAACAACCCTCTTGAATGCCCTCCGTCTGAGAAAAATGTCCAGATCTCTGTAACCTGCTGGTCGACCACAGAGACAGTCACCTTACAGGAACCATGGGCAGATATCTCAGACATCAACTTTACACTGTTCACACGCTCTCCACAACAACACCAGCTTCAGACATTTCCTCTTCTGTCAAGTGCGCGCAGTTTCCATTGGACTCATGCCTGTCAACCACAGCAACGGCCCAGGACACCTGTGCCTTGAACTTGAAAGGGAATAACCAATACTGAACCTGCTACATCCTGGTTCTTGCAGATCTCACAGCCCCATGGGGGGCCCTCTCAAGTGTGAGAACATTCTACGATCTACTAGAACAGCTCAGAGCTTTGCACTCTGGTGAATAAATGAGACTGTTGTAACTGCATTCACCAAAAGGGGTCACTGTTCAGCTCAACACACAGTGTGACCAAGCCTTCAACCACACATATTCAATGGAATACGTGGAGCATGGCCCACTCTGGAAGCCACACCCCCTTTTTACCGAATAAGTCATCTTTTTGCAGCGTGCATACTGTACAAGTGAGTACACTTTCCAAAGATTTTGAACAATGTCTTTATGAAGAGCATGACAGCGGATTACCACTCCAAGGAGATGGACCACGCCCTGCCATCAACTGCCAGTGCTAGAGCTGCTCGTCACAAAAGACAATGATGCAGAACTAATGTCAACTATGTGGCCCCCATCACAGAACCACATGACATTACATCCCAAGCTAGCTGCATCCTGGGCTACACAGGACACCACCTACAAGGTTCGTGAAATGTTAAAAGAACTGCCCACTCATGTAAATGAGCGCTCAAGACGGTGCCATGTACACACCAAATGGCACCTGCGCTTCACCACATGCCTGATTGACCCTTGCTGAACGGAGTTCCATCTGAATGTTGGACTTGCCAAACACTGCCTTAACACTGGTCTACACTGACAGCGTGACCAGAACGATAGGGGGGGTAAGCCAAGCACCAGCAAAACATGGCTCTTACCACAGCCTGAGTTCAGACAGCACCACCACAACATCGCCAGGGCCAGCAATGAGACCCCAACCTTGTCCTACACCGCTCACCAGTACTTCAATGAAAGACCCCGGAGTGTGACACCAGCCTTTGCCCAGCAATCACTGCAGAACACCTGAAGGCCAGAGAGCATGCTGCACCCGGCAAGATTCACATAGGAAAGTGATGTGAGTAACAAGATTTGGTATCATAACTTTGCCCAGCTACGTGAGACGTGGGGGGGGTAGTTAGACAACACCCCTCCTCATGACACAGGACTACAGGCATTTGCATGGAAGCCAATCATGCCATCCCACCTGCTGTTTCATCAAGGACTGCTGCTGTGCATCTCCGTGGAGACAGGAAACACCCTAACCAACCTGTTGCAAGAACCAGCAAACAGGTGCAGGGGTGCTCTCCCTTGATGTCTAAGCAGGATCGAAAAGATGAAAGGTACCCAATTAAAGACAATGCCTGACCACTCGGGAGCATTCTCTGCCTGTATGTCGAGATCCTGTGGACCAATAGGAACCTCCAGTGATCCCGCCATCATGATCCAACTATCCATCGTCAGCTGAAGTTTACATTCGCACTTCGTCTTCCGAAAGGGGGGATATGTAGTGACTGGATCAGTGTGAGAAAAGCCATTCAACCTCTCATTCCCTTTTGTGTCGGTCTCAAGATAACATGTTCAAAGAACAAAGCAAACCTGGCTCCATAGGGTCTGGTTTTGCATTTTGAACTCGCACCGATAGTGTGATAACCATTTGGTTCCTCTGTAGGACATTTACGACTCCTTAGCTTCAAAGCCTTGGTGATGATTATCTGTATCATCTCTAAGGCAACATCTGAGGCTAACCAGAGAAACTTCTCTGACAATAGGAACATATGTGCTTAAACTGTCCTTTTTGTATAAATGTAACTAAATGTCTGGTTATATGTTGGCAATCATGCCATCTTAAATAGTCTGTAACTCTTAGATATTCAACTTTAATTCAGGCGTGGTTTGTATTAATACATCCGAAAGAATCATAACTTGATACGCTTCAAACCTGTCCATTTTTGATATCCAAATGTTTCTCTTTACAATTCCTCATTGTTGATACATATTGTGTGACCATAGAACACATTACAATCATTATGTTATAATTTGGATTTGTATCTTGTAAAGTTACCTACAGGTCATAAGATGGAAATTAGCTGTTGAGTGAACAAAGAATCTCTTTCCCCACTCAATTTTGATTGGCCGACTCAAACTCTGAGGGCATGCCCTTCATGAAGTTAAATGTCGACCAGGACACAGTTTCTTCTCCTTTTCTCCTTTTTTCTCCTTGGCTCTTCTCCTTGGGTCTTCTCCTTGGCTCTTCCTGAATCGTTGGACCTTGCCTCTCACCTCCCCCTTCCGGGGGGGTGAGGTAATTCTTCCCTAACTGGAGAAGGAACAATGGACTCTGCTGCCACGCACACCTCGACGAGCCATGCGGCCGGTCATGAGGGCCGAGGCCCGCAACTTTCAACAAGGACGCAACTTCCAGAGGCCCGCAACTTTCAACGAGGCCCGCAACTTTCAGCAGGACCGCATTCTGAAATCATCTGAACATTTCCATCACTCCAAGCGCATACGAGTACATCCAGCACAGAGCTTTGCAAGTATTCCGTTTCTATAGAATAGCTGCGTTAAGTCTGTGCCTCTTTGTTAAAGATGATTTTAATGATGTTCAGAAATCGTTGCCATGCTCTCTCTCTCTCTCTCTCTCTCTCTCTCTCTCTCTGCGCTTCCTAGCGCAATTGTGTTTTATGTTTTTGTTTGTTCTCATTTTTGTTTACCATGTAGAGTAGAGTTTAATAAAAACCCATAAAGGCATTTGTGATGGGTTCTCTTTGTTCACGCTCACAAACTTGGTCACTTAAACTGTGTTTCGATCTATGCTACCTCTGCTCTTAATTCTGTTTGGTAAAGTCACGTTACTTATAGTCATGAGATAACGTTAGTGTATAAAATCATTGATGTATTTGCTGGACTAATACATATGGGATTTGTATCACTATACTGCTAATCAGAATTGTAAATATGTATGTATAATGACGATTATTATACATATTTGCCTTTGAGCTAAACTAATTCCTTGACTGAAATTGATGTTTTAAATAACTCATTTCATATATGTTTGATCTTGATAGATCTGGTGGAGAATCATTTGGAGAGTTAAACTCATCCTTATTTTAACATGCAGCTAAAATCACTACACCATCTTGATGAAGAACAGCAAGCGGCTGCTAGAAAAATGCTACATGAGGAGTCAAATGCTTTTGCAAGGGATGGAAATGACCTTGGCTGTATCCCAAATCTGCAAATGGTGATCAACCTCAACGACGATGTTCCTGTGCAGAGGACATACACGTCCATTCCCAAACCACTGTTTAAAGAAGTGAAGGATTACATTCAAGATCTTCTTGTAAAGGGTTGGATAGTGAAATCTAAGTCTGCCTACTCTGCCCCAGTTGTATGTGTGCGGAAGAAGGACGGCACTCTTCGTCTTTGCATAGACTATCGCCTCCTAAACCAAAAAACCTTACCCGACAGGCATCCACTGCCGCGAATACGGGATTTAATAGACACGTTAGGAGGGTACTCAATGTTCAGCATACTTGACCAAGGTAAAGCTTACCACCAGGGGTTTATGGCAGAAGGGTCACGCCATTTCACTGCTTTCATCACCCCCTGGGGGCTCTACGAATGGGTAAGGATACCATTTGGACTTTCTAATGCACCAGCCGCTTTTCAAAGGAGCATGGAGGAGATGTTAGGCTCTTTAAGAGACGAGTACTGCATCCCATACCTGGATGACCTACTGTGCTACTCCAGATCTTTCAGTGACCACGTGGAGGTGGTTCGCAAGGTCCTCCAAGCACTGCAGCACCATGGGGTGAAACTGCGGCCAGAAAAGTGTTAGATGTTCCAGAAGGAGGTTCGCTATGTTGGACGCTTGGTGTCAGCCGAGGGAGTTCGAATTGACCCCAAAGACTTCGAGGCAGTAATGGCCTTAAAAACCCAAACGCCCCAAACAGTTGGTGACCTTCGACGGGTTCTCGGTTTCCTGAGTTATTACCGTTCTTACATACAGGACTTTGCTAAGATAGCAAAACCATTGTATGAGCTGCTCCAAGTGAAGTCATCCATGCCCCAACCCCTTCCACGTCACTGCAAGTCAAAGGGTCCACAACTCCCATCCAAAACACCCATCGAGTGGAAGGGCGATCACCAAAGCACCTTGGAAAGGCTTGTCAATATGCTGACCAACCCCCCAGTCCTCGCATACCCCAACTTCGAGGAGCCATTCGTCCTACACACGGATGCATCAGAGAAAGGGCTCGGCGCAATCCTATATCAGCGACAGTGTGGAAAAATGAGAGTCATCGGATACGGATCACGATCTCTGACACCTGCTGAAAGGAACTACCGACTCCACAGCGGAAAACTCAAGTTCCTTGCACTGAAGTGGGCAGTGTGTGAGAAATTTAGGGACTATCTCTTCTACGCTCCACATTTCACCATCTACACCGACAACAATCCGCTTACCTACGTCATGTGCACTGCGAAACTAAATGCAGTGGGACATCGCTGGGTTGGAGAATTGTCAGAGTTCCACTTCAACATTAAATACAGACCTCTGAGCATCTGTGTAAATTGCAAACGGGCACAATAGTGGTTTCGTGGGCATGCTTTCCTTGTAGTCTATAGAGGGTCAGTGTACAATAGTACAATAGTGGTTTGATGGCCACAGTGCAACCGTAGTGGCTAAACGGGCACAATGTTGTTTCATGGTCACATGGCAAATGGGCCACTTTGACAGCAGGGCTCGTCCGGGATTTGAACCCGGGATCTCTCTCACCCGAAGCGAGAATCATACCCCTAGACCAACGAGCCACGTTGAGCACACATCAAAGACAGATAGTGTCACCTGATCGCTTGAGAAAAACCAGCCCAATCAAGGAACTGCGGTAAAAAGGCCGGCTCAAACACGAGAAGGTAAGGTCCATCGTTGTATAATAAGTCTACAGTGGGCATAAAAAACATGTAAAGTTCACTCGCTCAAAGCCAAGTTCATGGGGATATCGCTCCGTTTAAGAAGCTGCATTGCTGAACTTAAGAGTCTTGGGACTAAAATGGATTGTCTAGGCTCTCTAACCAAAAACAGCTTTCCCGGAAATAATGAACAATGCTTCCCTAAACCTTTGCTCTAACGTGAGTATGAAAAGCCACTGTCGTCATCTTTGCATGTATGAGGCTCTGGGTTCAATCCCAGGTTCTCTTATATGTTGCTCATTAAAAATATTAAGCAGGTCCATTGTTGATCTTTGAACTGAGCATCGTTCCATATTCCCCTTTCACACATTTCACAGACAATGCATAAGCCCAGTTGCAGACTAAACTACACCGATTGGGTCGTTTTAACTTAAAAACGCTTTCTCAGACCTATTAAGTCACATCTGCCCAATCCCCAGGTTTTCTATTCGTTTATCAAACACGCTCACTGGCAGTTCGGGGATCTAGCTCAGTGGTAGAGTGCATGTATGAGTTCATGGGTTCAATCCCCTGCTTCTCCAGCTGCTTTTTTGTCGTGAGTAAAGTTGAACAGCTTCGCATTGGGCTTTTGACCTAGAATAAATTTTAACGTACATCAAACACCCAACCAGTGGAAGACTGCGTGTGTCAGTTAATGTTGCTCAGTTGTAGAGCGCATGCTTCGAATATCTGAGGTCTTGGGTTCAATCATCAGCATCTCCAAGTTGTTTCTTGTCCGAAGGTTAAGCAGCTGCCTTGCTAAACATGAGTGTCTTACAATACTTCCCTGGAGCCCGGTTTCACAAGGTAAGGCTTGAGACTAAAATGTATTGTTTGGGCTCTCTAATCGAAGACAGCTTTCTCGGACATAACGAGCAATGATTGCCCAAGCCTTTGATCGTCCGGGGTTCAATCCCAGGATCTCCAAGACGTATACAATACTGCCCTATGGGCTGGTTTCACAACGCAAGGTTTCAAACTCAATTGAATTAGTTAGGCTCTGTAACTAAACCCAGCTTGCATTGACATTTCGAGGAATGTATCCCTAGATCTAACCGCGAAAGTCTTAGCAGACGTTTTTCTCATCACGGAGTCTATCAGAGGACTTAACACAGGTAGTAAGAGGGAGAGGGCGGAGAGGTAGGGGTGTTGGAGAAGCAGCCAGGGCGAGGAGAGGCAGAGGAGCTAACGTTACCCGGGAGGACCGCACAAGAGAGCTAAGCTGTATTATAATATAATTTACGATTTATGCAAATTATTATTGTAAACATGATTTCTAACTTGATTTGCACTGCCATGCAACAAGGAATTATAGTACAATTACAAAGTGCTGAAGATTTACAATGAAAAAAGCAACTTATCTTGATGATCAGCTCATCTGTTAGCTAAAGCTATCAAACAAACAGTTCACTTATATAGCGGAAATTAAACAAACTTACCGATCCAGCAGAACTATAAACAGCAACAGCATACACAACTTTCACAGAACAGCATGCACGTACAGACAATGAGCGACACAAGACAACGAATCATGAGGACTCTTTAAAGGGAACAAACACAGGAATATTATATGGGACCAGGTGTTGGAGATGAAACACTGAGGGAAAGCTAACGAGACAAAATGGGCGGGAAACACAGACGAGACTCGGAGAGAGTGTATAGAAGGCTCCTAGGGAAACTATCTCTCCCTCCACACAACTTAAGGCTATGCCATGACTCGCTGCAAGAACAAGAATAAACATGGCAAGATAGGGGAATCAAGACAGCAATCTGTTGGCATATGTTGATTCCGTCACAGGCCGGATTGGCCTCCTCCCGTGTCTCACACCACTCCTATTGAGCGTACCACCTCGAGGAGTTACCCAAGGACACCACGAGACCAGACAAGGTAGTCAGTGTAAAACGTTGTATTTTATTGAATTAAAATTCAAGGCTGGTCTGACTCTCTTCTTCGCCAGGCTGTGAAGGAAGTTCGCACAGCAGTTCCTCTTCGGACAGCCCAGGGTAAGCTGTTCATCCAAACTGTGTGGGAAGTGTACTACGAACACACAACTGATATTAGAGGCTTCAACCCAGATTTCACTAAACCCAGCGGGTACTGAACAGTGGCGGCTGCTGGTCTTTCAAAGAGGGGAAGCTCATTTCACAATGAATGAATGAACAAACTATCTAAAAAAAATATATTAAACTCAACGGAGAAAATGTGGGTATACATTTAACTGAAACAAGGAATGTGGTGTATAATTGTGTGAAATGTATGATGAAAATTGGCAAGCAATTTCGGCAAGCAAATACAAAGAAATAGGTTGCAACAGTTTGTATTTCGACTACACTTGCAAAAGCTTTAGCTTTAGCATCAGCGACTTTTTATAGAACAAAATCGCTGTCAATCAAAAGGAGATGCAATCTTTCGACAGACCCTCCAATCATCACGCAGACGGTCGGAGTCCGGGCCAGCCCACTCCTCCATTCATCCCAGAGACGCTGAGCATCCGTGGGCGGGACATAATCGCAGCATTATCCAATGACCGTCTTGTTTCTAAGCACTGAAAAAAACTGTTTAAAGCAACCTCATTGAAGTCAATGGACGCTGGGCTTCAACAGAGTAATGCACTGTACGCTACGGGAATGAATGAGAAGGAAATCGAGTCAGCCGACCTAAGTAGCTGATTCTGAACGAAATTCTTTTCGTTCGAGATGAACGTGTTTAACGCATTTTTAGTCAATAAAATGTTAACATAATAGTACATATATTTGACCATTCATTTTTTGACAATTATAGGGGAAGATGAGCTTCCCTTGCAGTCTTAAAGAAATTGCGTCTGGTACTGAAGGCATTAGGTTTCCTAATAAGAATTACAGATGACACTTAATTGGTTTGACGAAGGAACGGAGATCCACTAACTCTCTTCCTCTGTTAGTAGTATCTCCCCTCATGGATCCAGATCCATAAAACCGCTGAACAAAGGCTCCTTCTTCCTCATAAGCAGTCTCTCCCCGCTCTGTGTGACCTGTGTGCCCTCGTGCCCTGTGTACCCGTGTCTTCCTTTCTCTCTGCACAAACATGTTCTTTTACAATCCCCCTCACGAATACATGTCTCTCTCGCGGCTCAATATCCGCTCGTTACACAGCTAACGCTCATTTCCTCTTTCACTAAGCCCGGCATAGTTGCCAACTCTCGCGAGACAAATAAGCAACCTCAGCTTCAAAAACAAGCCCAAAACAAGCCCAAAATAATTCGATCATTTTTTTACCATCGTTCTAATTTATCATTAACTATTTTTTACAATAAATGAGCCTGCAATATTTAAACTGGAAATTCTCGTTTATTTTAAAATGAAGGGCAGAAGATATTAAGCAAAAATCAGCAAACGGCAACAAAACGTGAGGGCACAGTATAAACACTCATCTTTGATGACCTGTGAGCAGAATAGGGTTGGAGAGATGGAAAGAAGAAAAATATAAGAGCCTTAAAGGGTTTTGTTGTACTTTTTCCATACTTGGACCACTTTATTGGTGCCATTATTTTCTCAAATACATGTTTTACTTATCCATCCATCCATACATCTTCTTCCGCTTATCCGGGGCCGGGTCGCGGGGGCAGCAGTCTAAGCAGGGATGCCCAGACTTCCCTCTCCCTAGACACTTCCTCCAGCTCTTCCGGGGGGACACCGAGGCGTTCCCAGGCCAGCCGGGAGACATAGTCCCTCCAGCGTGTCCTAGGTCTTCCCCGGGGTCTCCTCCCGGTGGGACATGCCCGAGCCACCTCAGCTGGCCCCTCTCGATGTGGAGGAGCAGCGGATCTACTCTGAGCTCCTCCCGAGTGACCGAGCTTCTCACCCTATCTCTAAGGGATCGCCCAGCCACCCTGCGGAGAAAGCTCATTTCGGCCGCCTGTATCCTGGATCTTGTCCTTTCGGTCATGACCCACAGCTCATGACCATAGTTGAGAGTAGGAACGTAGATTGACAGGTAAATCGAGAGCTTCGCCTTGCGGCTCAGCCTCTTCTTCACTACGACAGATCGGTACAGCGACCGCATTACTGCAGAAGCTGCACCGATCCGTCTGTCAATCTCCCGTTCCATCCTTCCCTCACTCGTGAACAAGACCCCCAGATACTTGAACTCCTCCACTTGAGGCAGGAACTCTCCACCTACCTGAAGTGTGCATGCCACCCTTTTCCGACTTAGGACCATGGCCTCAGATTTGGAGGTGCTGATTCTCATCCCAGCCGCTTCACACTCAGCTGCAAACCGTCCCAGTGCATGCTGGAGGTCCTGGTCTGATGGGGCCAGCATGACGACATCATCCGCAAAGAGCAGAGATGAAATCATGTGGTCCCCAAACCCGACGCACTCCGGCCCCTGGCTGCGTCTAGAAATTCTGTCCATAAAGATTATGAACAGAACCGGCGACAAAGGGCAGCCCTGCCGGAGTCCAATATGCACCGGAAACAAGTCTGACTTACTGCCGGCAATGCGAACCAAACTCCTGCTCCGGTTGTACAGGGACAGGATAGCCCTTAGCAAAGGGTTCCGAATCCCATACTCCCGGAGCACCCTCCACAAGATGCCTCGAGGGACACAGTCGAATGCCTTCTCCAAATCCACAAAACACATGTGGATTGGTTGGGCAAACTCCCATGAACCCTCCAGCACCCTGGAGAGGGTATAGAGCTGGTCCAGTGTTCCACTACCGGGACGAAAACCATACTGATCCTCCTGAATCCGAGGTTCTACCATCGGCCGGATTCTCCTCTCCAGAACCCTGGCAAACACTTTCCCGGGGAGGCTGAGAAGTGTGATCCCCGATAGTTGGAGCACACCCTCCGGTCCCCCTTCTTAAAAATAGGGTCCACCACCCTGTTCTGCCAGTCCAGGGGCCCTGTCCCCGACCGCCACGCGATGCTGCACAGGCGTGTCAGCCAAGACAGCCCAACAACATCCAGAGACTTGAGGTACTCAGGGCGGATCTCGTCCACCCCCGGTGCCCTGCCACCGAGGAGTTTCTTGACTACCTCTGTGACTTCAGCCCGGGTGATGGGCGAGTATGCCTCCGAGCCCTCAGCCTCTGCTTCCTCAATGGAAGACGTGACGGCGGGATTGAGGAGATCCTCGAAGTATTCCTTCCACCGCCCGACGATATCCCCGGTTGAGGTCAACAGCTGCCCCCCTCCACTGTAAACAGCATTGGTAGGGCATTGCTTACCCCTCCTGAGGCGCCGGACGGTTTGCCAGAATCTCTTCGAGGCCGACCGATAGTCCTTCTCCATGGCCTCACCGAACTCCTCCCAGGCCCGAGTTTTTGCCTCCCCAACGCTTGGCCTGTCGGTACCTGTCAGCTGCCTTGGGAGCCCCACAAGCCAGCCAGGCCTGATAGGACTCCTTCTTCAGCTTGACGGCATCCCTTACTTCCGGTGTCCACCACCGGGTTCGGGGATTGCCGCCTCGACAGGCACCGGAGACCTTACTGCCACAGGTCCGAGTGGCCGCGTTGAGAATGGAGGTGGAGAACATGGTCCACTCGGACTCAATGTCTCCAGACTCCCTCGGGATCTGGTCGAAGCTCTGCCGGAGGTGGGAGTTGAAGATCTCTCTGACAGGCGATTCGGCCAAACGTTCCCAACAGACCCTCACAGTACGTTTGGGTCTGCCGAGTCTATCCAGCTTCCTCCACCGCCATCGGATCCAACTCACCACCAGGTGGTGATCAGTTGACAGCTCCGCCCCTCTCTTCACCCGAGTGTCCAAGACATACGGCCGTAGGTCAGATGAAACAACCACAAAGTCGATCATCGACCTCCAGCCAAGGGTGTCCTGGTGCCATGTGCACTGATGGACACCCTTATGCTTGAACATGGTGTTCGTTATGGCCAAACTGTAACTAGCACAGAAGTCCAATAATAGAACATCACTCGGGTTCAGATCAGGGGGGCCGTTCCTCCCAATCACGCCCCTCCAGGTATCACTGTCGTTGCCCACGTGGGCGTTGAAATCCCCCAGCAGAACGACGGAGTCCCCAGTCGGGGCGCTTTCCAGCACCCCTCCCAGAGTCTCCAAGAAGGCCGGGTACTCTACACTGCCATTTGGCCCATAGGCGCACACGACAGTGAGAGACCTATCCCCGACCCGAAGGTGCAGGGAAGCGACCCTCTCGTTCACCGGGGTAAACTCCAACACATGGCGGCTGAGCTGGGGGGCTGTAAGCAAACCCACACCAGCCCGCCACCTCTCACCATGGGCAACTCCAGAGTGGTGAAGAGTCCATCCTCCCTCGAGGAGAGTGGTTCCAGAGCCCAAGCTGTGTGTAGAGGTGATCTCGACTATTTCTAGTCGGAATCTCTGAACCTCACGCACAATCTCAGGCTCCTTCCCCATCAGAGAGGTGTTGTTCCATGTCCCTAAGGCTAGATTCCGCGTCCAGGGATCAGGTTGTCGAGGCCCCCGCCTTCGACTGCCGCCCGATCCACTTTGCATCGGCCCCTTACGGTCCCTCCTGCAGGTGGTGGGTCCACGGGAGGGTGGCCCCACGTCGCTCCTTCGGGCTGAGCCCGGCCGGACCCCTTGGGGGGAGGCCCGACCACCAGGCGCTCGCATACGAGCCCCAACCCCGGGCCTGGCTCCAGGGTGGGGCCCCGGCTGCGCCATACCGGGCGACGTCACGGTCCTCCAATTTCTTGTCATCATAAGGTTTTTTTTTAACCGCTCTTAGTCTGACCCGTCGCCTAGGACCTGTTTGCCTTGGGAGACCCTACCAGGGGCATATAGCCCCAGACAACATAGCTCCTAGGGTCTTTCGGGTGCTCAAACCCCTCCACCAAGGTAAGGTGGCAGTTCAAGGAGGGGTGGGTTTTACTTATGTCCATCTAAATGTCATCGCTTGGATTACAACGTCACGTGCCTGCACTTTGAATTAGATTTTTCTCCAATGAGGGGAGAGGGGGAGGAGGGGGCTGAATTTTTTGACGAAATACGTTACAGAATTTATATTACTTCATTGATTGGCAATTAGCTGTAATCTGAAAGTGTCAATCAATGCATGCGGGTAAAACAGTGACCATAAATGTAAAGAAACGAAGTTGCTTGTCAAAATTTCCTAACAGGCAATACATTTTTTTTAAATAATCCCTAAAAAACAAGCCCAAATTCGCGGATTATAAGCGGATTTGGCAACTATGAAGCCCGGCCGGACTGTTTACACGGAAGAACCCAGAACCGGCCTGGTGTTACATCGAAATCGCTCCCACATGGAAACAACATTTAGTTCCGCTTCACGTCACTTCGTGACAATTCAAACGTTGAATGCTAATCGGTCTGTGCAACTCAAGATGTCAAAGACACATTTTCGGTTCACGGATGACTTTGTTAGTGGTGAAGGTCTATAACACATTACTTTTGAAAACTTGCTCGCATTGCTCTGGGAAAATTAGGCCCTCCAACATCCTAGATGAGGTTATCGAACACCCAGCGAAAAATAAATCGGCGAAAATGCTTGTACGAACACATACATTACTTACAGCACATTTATACACCGCTCTCAACTGAATGTAGCCGTCAGGACGAGCCGATTTAAGGAATAGAGAATGCCATTTTGTTTTCAGGCTCTTTGTAATCACTGTCTGGATTTCAGAACGTTTCAGAACATCTAATAGTTGCCTTAAATCAAGCAAAATATAAAGATTACCTATTTAATTAGGTGCATCTGAATTGCACCAAAGCTAAACTAAATGATGTTATTATTTAGAACATGCAACATAGAACATGTTTTTTAGATTATATACCCCAAACATATGGATGTGTTTAATCTTGATGAAAAATCCGCTAAAACACATTGGGTTTAGGGTTAGGGTTAGGGTTAGGTTAGGGTGAAAAGAATCTCACGCCCCAAACTAATGTTCAGGGATGAGTTATGCCCTGTCCATCTCCAATCTGTAAGAGACCCAGGCACTCAAAGGGGGTTCCATTTAGGTGTTAGGGTTTACTTTTTTAGGGGTTAGTTTGTTAAGGTGTCCCAATTTAGGTGTTAGGGTTAGGGGTTAGGTTTAGGTTTTTACGGTTAGGTTTAGGTTAGGGTTTTAAGTATAGGGTTTACGGTTAGGTTTAGGTTAGGTTTAGGTTTAGGCTTAGGTTTAGGCTAAGGCTGAGGATAGGGTTAGGTTTAGAATTGGGTTTTAGGGTTGGTCGCTCAACCCTCTCGGGAAACGAGTTTCCAGTCTATTGATCCATCTTGTCTCTATAATTAATCGGTCTTTTAGTGTCCAGTGTGTGTTTGATTCCAGACCTGTGACTCTCAATGATGAAATACCATGTGTGATGAAATGTTTAACAACGTGTGTGTGTTTTTCCACTTGATTTCTAATGTTAGACATGTGACGATACATTCTTTGTTGAATTGAGTTTTTTGTTTGTCCCACATATTGTTTTGCACATTTGTGGCATGTTATTATATATATGCAGTTTGAGGTCTGAGGAGTTAGGGGTCTTTGTAATTTAAAAATTTGTTTCGTAAAGTGACTCGTGATCCATTTTTTTTGCTCAAAATATTTAGGTGCGTCACTTTTTTTAATATTTATTGTATTTATCGGGGGCAATTTGGTTTTAACTAATAGATCTTTGAGGTTTTTGTTTCTTCTGAAAGCCGAGATTATCTTGTGTTCTCTCAGGTAGGGTGTATGTGACAAAAATTTCTTAAAATTTGCTTTTGTCTCCAGATTGAGTTGGAGACTGTTTTCTGAGAATGTATTAATAAAGGGGATAATTTTGTCTGTTTGTATGGCATTTTGTTTATTTTGTTGGAATTGTTTGAGTGCTTTTCTCAGAAAAGATCTTGAATATCCCCTGCCTCTTAGGGCTTTAAAAAGGGTTCTAGTGGCCTCCAAGAAGTGTTCTTTATTAGTACAAATTCTGTGAAATCTAAGTAATTGTGATTTGACGATTCCTTGGAACGTATGTCGGGGATGATAACTGTTTTTATGTAAAAGTGAATGAGTGTCTGTCGGTTTAAAATAAACCTTAAAATCCAAACGTCCTGTTTCTTGAAAGCGTGTTCCTTTGAAAGAAATGACATCCAAAAAATTGACCCAAGTATCATTGATCTCATGTTTTATTTTTATAGATCTTTGATGTGTGTTTAAGTGATGTGTGAATTCTAAAAATTGTTCCTTGGAGTATGTCCAGACTCCCCAGATGTCGTCGAGGTATCTATAATAATGAAGGGGCTTCAATGGAGCCGAAGCCAAAGCAGATTCTTCCCATGCGGCCATAAATATGTTGGCATATGAGGGTGCAAATTTCTTCCCCATAGCCGTGCCTTTTCGCTGTAAGTAGAATTTGGAGTTAAATTCGAAATCATTTTTAGTTAAGTTAATTTTAAGAAGTCTCATTAGTTGTTTTGTTGGTCTCCTGGTATTTGGGTATTTTTCGAAACACTTTTGTACTGCCCTTAATCCCGCTTTGGTTTCGATGTTCGTGTATAAGCTGTCTATATCCATGGTGAATAGGAACGCTTGAGGGGGGATTTGTATTTTACCCACTTTGTCGATGAAATCATACGTGTCCTTCAGATAGCTAGAGTGCTTCTGTGAGATCGGGTTGAGAAAATGTTCAATGTACTCCGCGGTGTAGTACGATTCGCTATCACAGTCAGACACTATCGGTCTGCCGGGTGGGATTTCTTCTGGTATACTCCAGTGTTTGGGGTCCTTGTGTATTTTAGGGAGTAAATAGAATTGTCTTAGTCTCGGGATGCAGCTACCTAATAAATATTCTCTCTGTTTGTAATTAATATGTTTATGAATATACAGATCTTGTATGATGTCCTTAATTTCTTCCTTGGTTTCCAAATATATAGGACTGGGTAATTTTACATAGTGGTCTTTATTATTTAGTTGTCTCTCAGCTTCCCAAATATATTGTTGTCGGTCTAAGATCACAATCGCATTGCCTTTGTCAGCGGGTTTGATGACAATATGTTTGTTGTTCTGTAGTTGATGTAAGGCTTGAATCTCCTCAGGGGTTAAATTGGGTGCCACTCTTTGTCCCCAATTTAATTTCCTAAGGGCGTAATTGTCTGCTGTGATTATGTGTCTGATTTGAAGTGGTAGGCGGCAAAGTGAAGGTGTCCAGTCGGAGTTATGCGTGAATGGTATTTTTTGGGATCCCTTGCGTTTTCCTTCAAAAAACACCTTTAGTTTTAACCTGCGGTGATACATTTGTAGATCCAATTTTAGTTCTTTCTTTCGGTCCCGGGCCAGTTTTGAACTAGGAATGAAAGTCAAGCCCTTTTGTAAAAGTGTACTTTGTGTTGGTGTGAGTGTGAAATTTTTTGAGAGGTTAACAATCATGTTGAGATCTGGTTCGTGTGTGCGAATGTGGCAAGTTATAAGTTTAAATGTTGTTGCCAGTGTTGTAAGATGGCTTTGGCTGTGTCCGGCTTCCAATGTATGCCGTCCGATTCCAACTTAAATTGTTCTTTCGGTAAGGCCGGGATGTGTGTCAGTTTCCTTTTAATGTATGCGTTCAATTCCTCAAGAATGATTATGTCGCCCATCGGTAATTGACGTGAGAAGTTAATTATTGGAACGAAAATCTCCGTGTTTGGGAATTTGATTCTCGCTTGCCTGTGAGCCCTCTGTAGTTGTTTGATTGCCGTTTGTTTGAGACGTTGTTGTCTATTGTTGATACCAAACGACAAAACCAATTTCTCCACGTCTGTGGTAATGGTGGCTTTTTTAAGAAGATCTGTTGCATGAAAAAAGCTGGCGCCTGGATAGCTATCCATTTGCAAATCCGAAGCTTCGACCGTCGGAAATCTAGCAACGTTAGAGTCCCCTATGATGATATATTTCTTCCTAATCGTCAAGCTCCAGTCAGATAATTTTTTGTTTGTTGATATGTGTCTGACGGGTTTCGTTAGTTGTGTTTTTTTGACTGATGTGACAGGAGTTTTGTCCAGCACCTGTTCTGAGGTCATATCACCCGATGTGCTAGGAGTTTTGTCCTGCACATGTGTCCGTGACGATACCACTACCTGTATTTCGGATGAGACCTGTGTGACCTGTGGAAGTTGTGTCTTTTGTGGTATGCTTGTGTTCGTGTCTGTGTCGAAAGTAACCAATTCTCCCGTTGCTACCTCAAGTGGGCTGCCCGGGTCTCCAAATGAGTCCGAGTAGGTCGAAAGTTCCACCTCAATTGATGACATTGGTGTTGTATTGTCTGGTGTATGAATTTGTGCTGTATGTATGTTCGTGGTTTGAGAGGATTGTTGTTCGTTTCGTTCTACAGGTTTCATTTGTTGTGCCTCACCCTTACGTGAGGAGGGAGAAGGGCATTGGTCAATGTCATTAAGTGGAGTACTAGCCACGCAAGGTGCCAGAAGTCTCCTGGGCTTTTGAGTTCTTTGTACTCTTGGGGCAAGATCTTTTTTTGGTGTTAGTGGTCTCGTAGCTGACGAGGACAATGGTGGAAAGTCATCAAATGACCATTCTTTTGCCGCCGTCTGAGAGGTTTGCATTTCAGAAAGTTGCGCTTTTGTTTTTGTTGTGAAAGGAACCGCCGATGTTTGGGTTTCAGTCGTGACCATTTGTGGTCTTTGTTGTTCCTCCCCACGTAGGGTAGATGTTTCGCCGTCTTTCTGAGCTACGTCAGTCGTAAAGTGTGCTGTAATGAGTGCTTCTGTCTGTTCAAAAGTTTCTGATCTGAATTTCTGTCCAAAATTGCGTAATGCCCACCTTTTTGCAATTTTGAAGGGTGCTTTCCAGTCACCATGAGTCACAGCATTTTTCAGCTCTTGAATTGACTCCTCAATCAATGACTCGTAGTGTTGTTCCAAAATTAACTGTGTAGTATAGGTCCAATTCTTTGCGTTACCCTCTAACAGTAGTTGTGTTTCGTCAGTTGATGCCACTGGTTTGACAGTGTCAATTAAATAATCTGTCATTCTTTTGAATGTGATTGGTTGGTTGTTTTTAACCTTCGTTGTCACATTTTGTAGGTGATGTACTAGACGCAGGATTTTGTACACAATTTTCGTTGTCGTTCTGAAGCCAGGCGAAGCTTGGATGTACTCATGCTCTTTATTCTTTCCAGATTTATTGTGATGTCGTTCGGTCCCAGTTTGAATGGTGAAGTCTCTGTCCCTTCGAAAGGACCCCCGTGTGCGATCTGGGTCTGCACGTCTGACATCAACTTTATTTCTGGAAGAATTTTCCCTGTCGTACTCCTCGAAATATTCAGAGCGTTCCTTCCTGCGATCTTCATGGAAGCTTTTATCCCGGCGATAAAAGTTCCGTGTGTAATTCTCTCGATGAGGTTTAAACCTCTGTCTTACTACCTCACGTGTGTTCATTGAATGCTTCCACATGTTATTCTTCTGGTGATCCGTTTTATAAATTATTCCCACCGAAACTATAGTCTCAAGGTGTTAAGCAATAATTTTAAAGGTTTCCAGGTGTTGTTATTCTGGTGTTAGGTATAAAGGTCTCCAGGTGTTGTTATTCTGGTGTTCGTTAGCCTTGTTGTCACACCGAAACAAATTGTCTCAAGGTGTTACAAAGATGTACATTTTTTTCTGAAATCTATATCCGTCCGGATTTAGGATTGAGATATAAGAGAGAAATTAAATGAGTGAAATCGATCGATGTTATTTGAAAGTTCAAGCCCAGTCGCGACGTTTCGATACAAACTGTATCTTCCTCAGGCTGGCTTGAAACAGAGCTGTGATAAATGTAAGTGCTTGCACAGAGAAAGTACTCGTGTGCTGTTCCAGTTGAAGTGAGGGAGAGCTGTGTGTGCAGCTGCTATTTATACACGAGTGAGTGAGAAGGCTCCTCCCACTCTCAGAGTGATTCTTTTTTTATTATTTTCCTTGGATCTTATTTTAAAGAAATGTTTTATTCAAAATAACGTTTTTCTTATTTCTGGTTTTAACTTGTGTTTTTATGAATTTGTACAATATTGTACTTTATGTTTTTATTATATTAATCTATCTGTTTTCTGTATGTGTAAGTTATAAATGTTTCTGTCTGTAAACAATACAAATTAATGAATACCAAAGGCATCTCCACAGGTGAAGAGGCACTGGCTGAGTCGGGGTGAAAAGAATCTCACGCCCCAAACTAATGTTCAGGGATGAGTTATGCCCTGTCCATCTCCAATCTGTAAGAGACCCAGGCACTCAAAGGGGGTTCCATTTAGGTGTTAGGGTTTACTTTTTTAGGGGTTAGTTTGTTAAGGTGTCCCAATTTAGGTGTTAGGGTTAGGGGTTAGGTTTAGGTTTTTACGGTTAGGTTAGGGTTTAGGGTTAGGGTTAGGGTTAGGGTGCAAAAATACAACAGCCTCCCCCACAGCATCTCGCTGTAGTTTGGGATAGGAGACCGAGGAAAAAAGGCACTGGCCGTCGCATGTTTCTGAATGTCGAAGGACCCCTATCTAACGCACAGTTGTTAAGGCCAACCTCCCAATAGGGTTGCAACGAGTAGGGTTCCTCACATTAGGTTTAGAGTTTGGTGCAGATAAGGTGATTCTTAAAAACTCTTTCTTGAAATTTATAGTGAAGTGTGTTATATGAAGTTTTTTGTCCCACAGAACCGATGCCCATGCGGCAGAGACTAACTCTTGACGGCAGCCGAGCTGTCCATCTTGGCACGAGACAGTCAGAACTGTGAGACCGAACATAAGCGTGGGTACCCTCTAGACCAGTGAGACGCACTTGGGGTTAGGGTGCTAGAAAAAGTGTATATGACGGTCTCCCCCACAGCTTCTCGCTGTAGTTTGGGATAGGAGACCGAGGAAAAAGGCACTGGCTGGTGCAAGACCCAATAGGGTTACTACGAGTAGAGTTCCTGATATTAGGTTTAGAGTTTGGTGCAGATAAGGTGATTCTTAAATTCCCAGTTAACGCACAGCTGTTAATAACGTCCGCTCAATGGGGTAAAAGTGAATAGTGTTCCTGACCTTAGGTTTAGTTTAAGTAAGGCGATTCTTTGAAATTGTCCACCGCCCACGGTATTGCCAATTGGGTAAATATTTAAAAAAAATTACAACAGCTTCCCCTGATCTATCTCAAAAATTCGACCGAGTAGCACCTTCTAGTCACCGATAAGTTATTCTCCCCAGTGTTTGTAAAATGGGAAGATACGCAAGAGACACACATCATCAGTAGG